>CM071926.1:75646405-75972654 GCA_016081115.2 Rehmannia glutinosa
TAAGGAGGGGAGGATGTGAAGCCCCGATTTTTCAAGCGTGTAATTGATCCTTTATCGCCTATGTATTTTATCGACTATTTTACCGCGCCACTTTGATGGGTAAATAATAATAATAAATATATTTCGCATTTAATTTCATTTATTACTTATGATCATAATCATTTATTAATTATATTTCACATTTATGACCACTTGAATGATCATTATTATTATCTCAGGTATTTATTATTTCCTTAGAATTTTAAGAGACTATTTATTATGGAGACTTATACCTTATAGAATTAAGAATTCGATTTAGAATAAGTTGATCATGATTTATAGTGATCAAGGAAATCACTAATTGTTTTGGAGATTGATATTATTCATATATTATCATCAAATTTGGGACAAAAAAAAATATGGAAATGCCATAAATACCTTTAAGTGATTTACAATAGTGATGATTTTGGTGTAGAAATATCATCCAACTCTTGTACATAAACCTTATGTAGTCATCTTGTGTATAATTACACCATTAATTCAAACATTATACACATTATCTTATACATCAATTCTTTAATACTATTTTCCCCAACTTATTCCCACTCACCCAACATTCCTTCCTTACCCATCCATTGTCCATACCTTTGACTTCCTTTTGTCTCCATGCAAGAGACAAATTACAAGACACAAAATTGAACAAAAACATTCTCTCCTCTCCTCTCATAGTAGACGGCCAAATGGCAAGAATGAACAAAAATTTGTTCATTTTCACCAACACATTTTGATATTCAAGCTAAATCCTCTTCCTTCTTTTCTAAACATTCTTCTCCTTCTCTCTACAATTCCTTCACATCTTCGAATCTTCAAGAACACATCCTTCACATCTTCAAATCTTCAAGAACAATTCCTTCAGATCTTCAAACCTTCAAAAACAATTTCTTCACATCTTCAAATCTTCAAACACAATTCCTTCATATCTTCAAACCTTCAAGAACAATTCCTTCACATCTTCAAATCTTCAAAGAACACATCCTTCACATCTTCAAACACCCCTTCATATCTTCAAGAACACACTCTTTCATATCTTCAAACATTCTTCTTATCTTCAAGAACACCTTCTTCATATCATCAAACACTTCCTCTTTCTTCAAACACTTAACAAAAACACAAACATTCTTCGTACTTCTTCATAGAATTTGAACCCCTCTCTCACAAAGGTAAGAAATTTTGTTTTTCAATTCAACTTGATATCCTATAATTCACCTTCTTCTTAACTTAAGTTTAATTTTGACTTTTGAGGTACACATAGGAGACTACATAAGGACATGCAAGCATTGTGGTCACCTTAGAAGACTTGAAGAGAAATTTTTAGAGAATTTGGATTACAACAAAAAGATTTGGACACTAGAGCCCTTTTCTTTCTTTCTTCCTATTTTCTTCAAATTTTAACACCCATTTTTCATTTTTGAGAAATAGGGCCTGACCTTAATTGGTTTTGAGGGTGAGCCAAAAATTCCAACTTTGAAGTTTCAACTAGTTCCATTTCATCCACTACACACAGTGAAAGAAGATTTCCAATTTTCTCACCTTCTTCTTTTTCTTCTTAATTTTCACTCATTTTTCTAACACTTAATTTTTCGATATTATTGACTTAGGGGCTGACCTAAGTGACTTCATATCAAGTCGTGAAATTTATCATTTTTTTTCACAACTCTCCAATTTTTAACGTGGTGGAAAAATCTTTCCAACATCTAGGTGTTTTGTTAAATGCATGTAGACTTTTGATCTTGAGCACTTGAGATATATATTTTATATATTGCATGTCAATTTTATGTATCAAGTTGTGAAATTTCTCAAGTGTTGCTCAAAAATGCTATTTATTGAAATTTAGGTGCATGCATGTACAATTTATTGTTGTATTTGATGAATTCTTGTATGAAATGGACATGCATGTGTATGATCCTTGAAATACATGTTATGTATGACTTATAACCTGGACAAGTCGAGCATAATTGATTAAATTTCAATTTTTGGACTTAAAATGCAAAATGGAAAGTTGGTGGACTTAATTGCAAGAAAATAAAACTTAAGGGACCCCTCTATAATTTTCGAGTTTTGGGACTTTACTCAGGTTCAAAATTATGATTGGACATTTTAATAAAGTTTTAAGAGTTTTTAGATAAATAAAATCAACCTTTAAAAGCCCAAGGACTAGATTGTAAAATTTTAGAAGTTTAAGGGCTACATTGCAAATTTTTGAAACTGTACCAGACCCTAATTTTAAAATTTGAAATTTTAACTCTTAAGGGACTGGAAATAACATATTTTAAGTGTATTCCAAAAATCCAAGTGTTTAGATCTTGGAAAGTAATTTTATAAAAATTGAGGGACCAAATTATAAAAGATTAAACTTGAGGACCCAAATGAAATTTACAGGACTTATACAGCCCATGTACCTGGAAATACTAATTTAACTATAACATAATTATATTTTTGATCCAAGGTTCAAATTTCATAACAATTGGTCCCAAAAAGCCTTAAAGTCAATTATTTCAAAATGGGACAAAAATAAAATTTTCAAACGTTAAGGGACTGTACTTATTTTTTTTTAAATTGTTTTGGTCCCAATATTCCACTGACCATAGTGAAAATTTTCAACTGAATCACATTAAAAGCCCTTCCGGTTTGTGAGTTCCAATTATTTTAAACTTAGGGGCCCGAAATGACAATTTTAACAAATTTGGGGGCCAATGTGAAATTTTTAATAAAACTCGACCTCAAAACTTTAAAAACCTGAATCTCTGAAAAATTTATAGAATTTAGAACTGACCTCATAATTGTTCAAGGTCGGAACATTTATTTATTCAATTTTTAACCCAAAAGTATTGGTTTTTACAAAACGGGGCTATTTGTAAATTTTCTTTTAAACAAGGACCTAACTCAAATTATTTTTCTTTTAAAGAAACAACCCTGGACACTCTGACTTTAATAATTAATTAAAATATTTTATTTTCTCAAAAACCCCACTCAATCTGGATCGTTTGACTGGGAGTTAATACACGACAAGGGGCGATCTGCCTTGCGATTTCTTTAATCTATAACGGACTTATTGTTCCACCTAATCATTCAAGATATAGAAGTAACTCACACCAAATAATTGTTCATAATTGTTCCTCCCGATAATCATAATTGTTCATAATTGTTCTCCTGATAATCATCTTTCATCCAAATGAATTCCACTAACGCCATAATTGCCACTACAATTTTCGAAAATTTTCCTGAACTGCTTCCCTGAATCAATAATACTGATCGCCTGGTTAACTAATCGAACTTGTATTTTACTTTCCGCCTGAGTCAACTTGGTGTGTCGAGCTCGCAGCTTCCGGAATGGATACGTCGGGGATGGAACCGACAGCTCGGCCGCTATTTTATTCTCCGGCCCGCCATCATCCTAATCTCGCAACTGAGGGACGGAGTTTGTCTATGGGAATCAGGTCGTAGTACTTGAGGTGATAATCATGATTCTGACAATCCGGCCTAGCTAGTTTCTACGTGGGATTTGCTTTGTTCATGGAGCGATAAGGTGACAGGTCTTGGACCATCTTGCTCGGGGAGTTACAAGAAAGAACGATGAATCACTGTCTGATCCACACGACTTTCGGAGTTAATCGGACCTGTTTGGTAGGCTCTACAAATCCGTACGCGAACCGCTTTTTATTGCATTGGTTGGCGCTACAAACCGTACGCAACCATTACTTGTCCTGCATAGATTGGCTTTACATTTCGCACGCATCCTACCTTGCTCACTTAATCACATGAGCTTCGTGACTAATGAATCGTATCTTAAAACCGAGATAAGTATATTACTTAAATATATTTGTCACGACGCTTTTGTGGATGTGGAATCATGCATCATATCTCACGATTTTCATACAACCGCTTTTCTCGTGATTAACTATATATATCGCCATACTTGCATTACCATCACCCATCCACCGAGATTTCCTGCCTCATCCCCTCCTCGCTTTCTAACCTTTAGATGTGGAATTGTTAAGATGTCCACTCAACCACAGATTGATGACCCCTCACTTATTTAACTTTCTTACTCCTTTTTCTCGATAGATTGTACTTATTTCATGTACTTCTTCCTCGATGTCGACTTTCGCTTATCCCGTTACATTTTCTCTTTTCGACAGAATTTAAGGGCGATGACCCGATATTTAACATTTGACATTGTGTACTTTACGTTTTAAGTTTTCGCCTATAAACTTATTCCGTGTTATTATGTCGATGTATTTGGATCTTGTTAGACTTTAAATTGTAATTTGTACTTAAGTTTATTTTATTTCAATATGTACTGCTTCACTTAAGATTGTCAGATCATTTGTCTAGACTATCGGGTTTATTTGCTTGGCTGTTGATCCGCGGCGTCTCGTCTAGGGTGACACCCCATTGCTTCCACCCACACAAAACAACAAACAAAAAATGCAAACCCCTCCACAACCTTAAAAACGCCATTTTTAGAGACTACATGAAACTATAACTAAAAATTCACTACCCTAAATAATTGCAAGACAAGCGAAATTTTTTTCCATCCTACAAACACCAACTTTCGCCATAGCTTAGTATAGGAGGGAATCAAATTTTTTTTTTTACCACCAAGTGAGCCATATTTATTAGACACCAAAAAAATGAAAAACACATCCTATCGCTTAGTATTCGCCATTATGGTTGAGGGGAAATAAAATTTTACATTCTTCTAATCAAACTCTAACCTTCCTCTCATTAACACTCTTGAACAAGAACACAACAATCTCTTCCATTTTTCTCTAAGTAAATAAAATACATTGTCCCTGTGTAAGAATTTTTTTTTTTCTTTCATCATTCAATTCTTCTTTGTAAAAACTCTTATGCTTAGCCCTTCACCTTCTAACCTTGATGAATCCTTCTTGTTGAGGTACTCCTAGAGGATTTTTTCATGAAGAATTAAGAGACTTAGACTTGACTATGCAAGCTTGAAAAGGAAATTCAAGACTACGACTTTAAGGTAAGAAATTTTGGTTTGAGTATTTTATCTTAACAACACGAAGAATTAATTGACTCAAGGATATAAATTTTTGGAGCTAGGGCCGACCTACACCATCCCAAAAGTTAGAAGCTTGAAGGAAAAATACCATTTTTAGAGACTACATGAAGACATTAAGGTAAAGAGAGTAGCCATTTGATCCTCTATTAAATCCCTTTAAATTTGAGAATTTAATTTTAACACCAAAATATGGTTTGATACCATATAGGGGCTGATCTTAAAGATTTGAGTCAAGAAGTTGATACCAAGAAGACTCTCTATTTTAGATCAACCTGAAAACTACTAAGAGGCCGGGTGGAAAAATATTTTCTACAAAATGTGATACTAGTGTACAAAATATATTTTATAAATAAATTTTAGCAAGTATTTATGAGATTTATGTTTTAATAAAATTTGCAGAAAATAAAAAGATGAGTATGATATTTTTCTTGCATAAAATATTGATAAAATTGCTCATCATTATGCTTTTATTATTTATGATGCTATGAATGTTCAAATATATTTTAGAAATATTTAAAATGAGTTTTTACATATTATTGACATTGTGGATTTGTAACTTGTGCAAGAAAATCGAGCTTGGGTTATTTTTACAATTATTGTGAAATATGTGGCCAAAAGTGTAAATATGAAAAATCGTGAAGGCCACTCTAAAAATCGAAATATTAGACCCAAGACTCAGAATTTCATATATGAAGTGACCTTCCGGCAATAAAATACACAAGCGAATAAGTTTGAAACTTGAAGGACCAAAACTATAATTTTCAAACTAGGGCCAGGTATTTCAAAAATCTGCATATTTATTTAATATGGTATTTGGAACCTTTTAGTTCAAATTCTGATAACTATCAAACTTGAAACAAGACTTTAACGACAAAAAAATCACTTTTGGGCTAAAATTGTAATTTTGAAAAGCCGAGGTACCTAACTTTTGAATTTTTCAAAATCGCTTCAAACAAAACTTATTAATGTCCTAAAAGTATTTGAAAGTTGAAATCACCTCAAAATTCTTCCCTGCCCAAGAGTTACTAAATTTTAAAATATCAAGTAAAAAATCAAAATTTTTGAAAACTAGAGGGACAAATATGCAAATTTTATAAAATCACCTCGAGCCTGGAAAGTTTAAGGCCTTGTTTGTTTATGTTTCCAATGGCTCTTTCCGCTTTCAACTATACATAAAAGTGGAATCGTGTTTGTTCACAAAATTTCCAATGGAAATCATCATTTTCATTTTCTATTTTTCACATAAAACATCTCAAACCTATAATTTCTATTCTCAAACCTATACACTACCCTACATCACTCATCATTACTTATCAATCACTATTCTCATATTTTAACCCAATTATATATGGGACCCACCATTATCAACTTTATCTACTTAAAATATTACTTTTTTAAATTATAACTATCTAATGGGACCCACCAACTTAATCTTACAAATATAATATTATATATTCAAATTAAAATATTGAAGTGGACCTCACCACTACCAACTTTTCAATTATTATATACATAAAATAATATTTCAAAACTACTAAACCAAACACAATCTCATTTCCAACCCTACATAAAACACATTTCAATTTTTTCATCCAAACACAATCCCACTTCTTACACGAAACCAATAAATTTCAAAATTCTATTTCCAACCTTAAACGGAAATGGACCATAGAAACATAAACAAACAGCCCCTTAACCCTCCGGGGAATTTAAAAATTTTTGAAATCGAACTTACCTTTCCGAGTCCGTAATTAAAACTTATCGCAATTTAGAACCCTGTGAAAAATACTCTCCTTAGTAAAAATAATTTTTATTTTAAAATTTGCTAAGGGCCTTGAAATTGATATTTTCTAACCGGTTACCTTACAAGAATTTTAAGATATATTTTTCGTACTTAACAAATAAAGATATCAAGCTCGAACATAATACACCAAACCAAATATTTAAACCTAATATCCTTTCGATAACTGATCACGGGTTTTATTTTTGAAATAAATACTCTATATCGTGTGACCAAGATCACTCCGACTTGTTAACGATTTTATCAAATTTTTGAACGAGCAAGACAAAGATTGGAAGAGAAATCTTGAAGTGAAGAATTAAGTGAAACTTAAAGTGGAAGTGAAATGTGAAGTGAAATGAAATTTGGAGTGAAATGTGAAGTGAAGTGAAATTTAACGTGAAATGAAGTGAAATGTGAAGTGAAATGATAATTGGGAGTGAAAATGAGAATGAAAGTTAAAAGTAAAGTAAAAATTTAAAGTGGGATATCCGCCACGGCCCTATCCAAGTGAAGGGATATCGCTACGCTTTATCCAAATTTAGTGGGATATCGGCCACGGCCCTATCCAAGTGAAGGGAATATTGGCACTACTTATCCAAATTAAGTGGGATACCGACCACGACCTATCCAAGTGAAGTGGATATTGGCTATGGCCTTATCCAAATTAGGTGGGATAACTGTTACACTTATCCAAGTTGAAGTGGGGATATTAACTACGGTCTTGTCCAAATGGGATATCGACATGGCCCTATTCAAGTGAAGGATATTGGCTACGCCTTATCCAATTGAAAGTGGAAGTAAATTTAATAAGACAATAATAATGCTTGACCGATTCGACTAATCTAACATAATGGTTAATGGAAAACTATAAACAAACAATGAGACAAAGTTATATGCACTTCAAGCATTGATTTCATGAAACCATTTTCCGTGTATAAAACCAAAGATCACCGCGACACCAAAGACCCACCCACTAAGGATTTTTGTTCTCAACCCACCTCTTTATCAACCAAAGATGAAGGATTGTATCAGACATTGGTGACGATCGATCCCAAGACGTAGCATAGTTCTCGTATCAGATTATGGATTTTATTAAGACGATGGAATTTATTTGTGATGATTTAGACCGTGGACTTATTTGTTGTAATAGCAGGGCATAGCACCTTGAGAATCAATCATCAGTATTGCATTTTATTTCTTTCGATTCCGCCGCAACTATACTCACTTAGTTATCCCCGTGATTTATGCGCTATATTGATGTATGTTGGAGGATAGTTAAGTTCGATTGTAAATCCGTATAAGTTTGGTAAATTACGCTATTTACGACTTCCATTTTGGGGCGTGACATTCCGTTTTGGGGCGTGACGATTATGGTATCAAAGCTTAATTTGTAAGGAGGAAACTTACACCGAAATGACCCAGATGATAGGTTCCTCTCGCCTGGATTGGGTACCACTATTAGATTACCTAAGTTGAATCTTGAATGACTATTTGAACTATTTGGATTGTCATAGTGTTAAGATATCCGATTATTCCTCGGTTTGGACGTTAGGTGATTTAGAAAATCCATGATTTGAAGATTATAATGCCCGATATGATGAGATTTGAAGGATACGAGGTTATCTCTTGATAAGTATATGATTTCGATGTGATATATTATGGGATCTAGATACCTATTGATATTACTTTGGGAAAATTATAGTAGGGGACTCACTAAGTATAATTATCGATGATAGTACCTCTTGTGTTACTCACTCCCAAATACTTGTACAAGCTTAAGTAAGGAAATTTGACTTGTGGTTTAGTTATCACCGATAAGATACACAAGGATGTGACTATTATAGATATCGACTAGATATTACCAAAGTATTCTCTAAGTTATGATGGCTATTGTTCATTAAGATCGGATAATGACTTTCTAAGATTATTCGCACTACCATTGTGATTTAGATATCCCAATATTTGAATTAGTTGTTAGTTAATTTGGCCGACTATGACTTAATTTCTACTACTAAGTATGGATTAATTATAGGGATGCGACATCGAGACTCGTGTATTGACTAATGTGGTCTTACAAAGATGACCATCACAAATAAGCATCCCTCCCGATGATTGATGAACTATTCGACCAGCTCTGGGAGTCATATTGTACTCAAAATTCGATCTACAACAAAGATATTATAAGTAGAAGATTGGCGGATACATACCTAATGTACCCTTCCAAACTAGGTATGGTCACTATGAAGTTTGTAGTGATGCCATTCGATTTAATTTAATGCCCCACAACATTCATGTGCCCGATGCACCGAGTCTCCCGACCTTATCGAGATTAATTCGCATCAATTGTACCAAGTCGAGGGAGGATCACGAACATCATTTGAGAATCGTGATTGGAAGCACTAGGAGAACACAAGTTATATGCCAAGCTTAGCAAATGCCAATTATAGCTTAACGAAATCACATTTCCGAGACATATAATTCGATGATAGGATCGCTTAATAGATCCGTAAAGGTGCAAACTGCTGTGGAGTGGAAAAGACCCAAACATTGACCAAGATCAAGTTTTGGGATTAGCAGTGATATCACCGAATATTTATCAAAGATTTCAAAAATTGATGAATCACTCTTGAACGATTGACTCGAAGCAAGTCAAGTTTGAATGGAATGACAAGTATGATACTAGTTTTCAAGAACTAAAGAACGACCAGACCGCTTCTTTGGCCATCACGAGCGGAACCAAAAGGGTTTGTCGCTTATAGTGATGTGTCAAGAGAAGGGTTGGGTGCAAGATTTATGCAAAAAGGAAAGTAATTGTTTATGCCTCACGTAAGCTCAAACCGCATGAGACCACTACTCGGGCGACGATCCGGGATTGTCGCACTAGTGATCGCATTGAAGAGTGACGACACTACTTATACAAAGCAATGTTCACTGCTTTCACATATCATAAGAGTTTGATATAATTGTTCTCCCGAATGATCTTAATGTGAGATAGAGAAGATGGATGCAGCTAATCAAATACTATCATTTTGATATTCAAAGACCACCCCGGAGGGCAAATGTAGATCGACGCCTTAAGAAGAAAGGCCAAAGATCGCCAGATCGATGATTAGGGAATGGAAATCCCTGTAAGAGTTGAGTGTATGGGATCCGATGGGAATGAACACTCAAAAAAGTTGTTAGGTTTATATCTCTCGAGAGCCGAGTTGTCTTTGCGAGATTTAAGCAAAGATGGGAGGAGGAAAGTCGAGCCCGAGATGCATTGGGCCGTATAAGATACTTAAGAGAGTCGAGAAGTTGTCTTATCCGATTGAACTTTTGCCTCCTATAGCTGGTATGCATGACGTGTTCCATGTCTCCAAATTAAGGAAATGTCACCGACCCTAACACATTATCACAGAGAAAATCCACCCATAATAGAGAATTTGTCTTACACCAAGAAACTCTATGAATCATAGATGGACAAGTGCGCTAACCGAGAAAAGGGAGATTCCAACGGGGTCGAGGTAGTGTGGCAAGTGCATGATCTGGGACAAAGATGCCACGTGGGAAATCGAATAAGAGATGCTAAAACAATATCCGTAACTATTTTAGAGGAATTTGGTGACCAAATTCTTTTAAGGAGGAGAGAATGTGAGGCCCTGATTTTTTTCAATATATTCTACGATGATGTATAGTGACAAAATCTTGGCTAACTGTCACAATATCTATTATAGATGAGATATGATACTCAATTATTTATTTCTTCTAACGACAATTACTTTTTTCCTATTTCAGCATACCGATCATATTCTTCAAGTATTAATTCTTGAACGACTATAGACGACTTTAGAAATATTAGACCTCGATAATTTAGGGGTACATTTCAATCCTTATCCAAATATTTCACCTTATTCTATCCCAACCAACTTCCAATTTATTTCTTTGAAATAGACCTTTGTTATTTCACATCCTTAATTTTAAACTTCCACATAACTATTTATGAATACCTACACATATTATTTTCCTCAAAGTTTATAAAAGAAAATAAAATAAAATTTTACCATCTTATGTCTTATTTAAAAAAAATAAAAATGGGGAATTAACTCATTTTTTTCCTATTATTATTATTCCTTTATTATTTTATATCTCCCAACAAGATTTTATTTTGAGACAAAAAAAATTTAAAATTTTGACATAATCCCCCTCCAAAATCGGCCTTAATGAGTAAAGTGGCTAAGTTGTTTCATTTTATTTAAACTACAATATTTTTAAGTTATCCTATTAATCCCATTATCCCATTAATTAACAAAACAAAATTTTAATCACCCCTAAACCCACCAATTCGCCATGATCAAGTAGGAAGGGAATTATTTTTTTTTTTTTAAAACCACTTTAGCTACGTTATTATACAACAATAATTACCCAAAACAAATGTGGAGGATTGGGACGTCCACATTGAGGAAGAGAAGGATGGTTAACTACCTCATGCAATTGTAAACCTTTATCAACTTTTATTTATTTTTATACACCTTAATTATATAATATATACACATGATATACTACCCTTTTTATTTTTTTTTATTGTCTTCACTTTTCTTTAATTAAAAACACATCATCTCTACCCAATGTACTTTACACACCCCATTGTCTCCCACCTCACACAAAACAACAAGACAAAAAAAAAAATGTAAACCCCTCCCCAACCATAAAAACATCGGCCATGAGCAATGTTAGGGAATCCCATTCTTTTTTCTAAGCCTACAAAATTTAAAAACTATACCTAAAAATTCCACTACCCTAAATAATTGCCAAGACAAGGAAAATTTTTCCATCCTACAAACACCAACTTTCGCCATAGCTTAGTATAGAGGGAATTAATTTTTTTTTCACCAACAAGTGAGCCATATTTACTAGACACCAAAAAAAATGAAAACAGATCCTACCACCTAGTAATTTTCGGCCATTATGGTTGAGGGGAAATCAAATTTTAGTTTCTTCTAATCAAACTCCCAACCTTCCTTTCATTAACACTCTTGAACAAGAACACACAACAATCTCTTCAATTTTTTCTCCAAGGACCGAAAATACATTGTTCCTAGGTAAGAATTTTTTTTTCTTTCATCTTTCAATTCTTTTTGTAAAAACAACTCTTAAGCTTAGTCCTAGAGGAATTTTTCATGAAGAATTAAGAGACTTAGACTTGACTATAAGCTTGAAGAGGAAATTCAAAACTACACACTTTAAGGTAAGAAATTGTGATTTGAGTATCTTATCTTGACAACATGAAGAATTAATTTTTGACTCAAGGATATGAATTTTTAGAGCTTAGGGGCTGACCTACACCATCCCAAGTTGAAGTTAGAAGCTTGAAGGAAACAATTCCATTTCTAGAGACTACTTGAAGACATTGAGGTAAGTAGTAGCCATTTGATCCTATTAAATCCCTTTAAATTTGAGACTTTAATTTTAACACCAAAATAAGGTTTGGATACCATATAGGGGCTGACTTTAAATAGTTTGAGTCAAGAAGTTGATACCAAGAAGAAGACTCCATTTTAAATCAATTGAAAAACTACTACGAGGTGCGTTAAAAATGTTTCTACAAAAATGCATCATTCTTTCTACTAGTGCACAAAAATGCATGCTCATGTGACAATATTATATTTTATGAATTTTATCAAATATTTATGAGATTTATGTTTTAATAAAATTTAGAGAAAATAAAAAGATGAGTATGATATTTTTCTTGCATAAAATGTTGATAAAATTGCTCATCATTATGCTTTTATTATTTATGATGCTATGAATGTTTAAATATATTTTAGAAATGTTTAAAATGAGTTTTTATATATTATTAGAATTCTGGAGTTGTAACTTGTGCAAGAAAAAATGAAGCTTGGGTTATTTTTACGATTATTGTGAAATATGGGGCAAAAAGTGTAAATATAAAAATTGTGAAGGCCACCTCTAAAAATTCGAAATATTAGACCAAAGCTTTGTAAATTTCATATATGAAGTGACTTGAAAGATTGGGACCCATTTTCGGGCAAGAAAATACAATAAGAAACAAGTTAGATATCAAATGTAAATTGTAAAACTTAAAGGACCAAAACGTAATTTTCTAAGGGCCTTTAAATTGATTTTTATTTTAAATTTTGCTAAGGGCCTTGAAATAGATATTTTCAAACTCGGTTACCTTACAAAAATTTGAAGAAATGTTTTTCGTACTTAACTAACAAACATATCAAGCTCGAACATAATGCATCGAACCAAATATTTAAAACCAGCTAGAATATCCATCCGATAACTAGACCGAGAGTTTTATTTTTAAAATAAATACCGGATATCGTGTGACCAAGAGCACTCTGGACTTGCTAACTAATTTTATCAATTTTTTCGAACGAGCAAGACAGTACTTAGAAGAGAAATCTTGAAGTGAAGAATTAAGTGAAACTTAAAGTTTAAGTGAAATATGAAGTGAAGTGAAATTTAACGTGAAATGTGAAGTGAAATGATAAGTGGGAGTGAAAATGAGAATGAAAGTGAAAAGTAAAGTAAAAATTTAAAGTGGGATATCGGCTATGGCCCTATCCAAGTGAAGTGGGATATGGCTACGGCCTTATCCAAATTTAGTGGAATATCGGCCACGACCCTATACAAGTGAAGTGTGATATGGCTACGGCCTTATCCAAATTAAGTGGGATACAGGCCAGGCCCTATCCAAGTGAAGTGGGATATTGGCTACGACTTTATCAAAATTAAGTGGGATACTGCGGCCACGCCTATCCAAGTGAAGTGGGATATATTCTACGCTTTATCCAAGTGGGATATCGGCTACGACCCTATCCAAGTGAAGTGGGATATTGGCTACGGCCTTATCCAATTGAAAGTGGAAGTAAATTTAATAAGACAATAATAATGTTTGACTGATTCTGACCAATCTAACATAATGGTTAATAGATGTTTTTATACAAACAACGAGACAAAGTCATATGCACTTCATGCATTGATTTCCATGAAACCATTTTCCGTGCATAAAAACCAACCACACTAGCACACCGGCAACCACCCACATAGGATTTTTGTTCTCACCCCATCTCTTTTATCAACCAGAAGATAAAGGACTGTATCAGGATGCTGGTGACGACGGATCCCAAGACGTAGCCTAGTTCTGTATTGTATAATGGATTGTATTAAGACGATGGATTTTATTTATGATGATTTATACCTTGGACTTATTTGTTGTAATAATAGGGCGAGGACCCTAAGAATCATTATTGTATTGTATTTTAATTCTTTGGATTCCGCTGCAACCATACTCTGACTTAGTTATTCCCGTATTTGTGCGTTATATTGATGTATGTTGGAGGATAGTTAAGCGGATTGGTAAATCGATATAAGTTTGATAAATTGTGCCACGGCTTCTGTTTTGGGGCGTGACATCTATCTTCTTATTCCATACTTAGTCAAAATTTACAAAAAAATATTTCCCTACACTTGGAAGAATCGAACCATACCAAGCAAAGGTAAGAAATTTTTCATCTTGTTCAATCACCTCTTGTAATCTTCAAGCCTTCTTCCATCTTCTAATTAATTTTTCTTGTTATTTTCATCTTTGAGGACTTTGAGGCTCTCAACTTGAAGGACATTAAGAGATTGAGACCATTTTGAAAGGGCTTCAAGATTTAAGTGTAGAGACAAGACAACAAGGTAAGACTTTGAGGTTATTAGCACCTTTTTCTCCTTCCCCTAAAATTAGAAATTTTGACTTCAAGATTTTTATTTTTGAGGTTTTAGGGGCTGACCTTGGAAGCCTTGGTTAGGGGGTAATCAAGTTATTTTAGAAAATTTGACTCCAATTTCAACTACACAAGCTAAGTGTAGTACTTTTGGCTAATTCTCCTTTTCTTCCTTCTTGATTTAATTCCTCATTTTTCTAACTTCAAATTTTTTGTATTACTTGACTTAGGGGCTGACCTAAGTGAACTTAACATCCTCAAGTTGTGATCACCTCTCTTTTTCACCAAATCAACCAACCAAACAAGGTCGATGGAAAATATTTTTAAATCTCTAGTTAATTTTATGAATATGCATGTAGTATCTTGAAAGTCTTGAGATATATATATATATATATATATAATGCATGTATATTTAAGTTGTGAAATTCCAATATTTCTCAAGTGTCCAATTATTGCAAATTAAGTGCATGCATGTGCAATTTAATCACTTATGCGATGAATTTCGTATAATATGTAAATGCATGTTCATGTACTTAATATTTCATGTTTTAATTGCCATATATTCTGTAAAGTTTTTGCATAATTGGATAAATTACAATTTTGGACCTTAAATGCAAAATGGCAAAATTGGTGGACTTAATTGCAAGAAAATAAAATTTAAGGGACCCCTCTGCAATTACTCGATGGGATTGTGCTTATATTTAAAAATGATATTTTGACATAAAAATAAAGTTTTAAAGGTTTTGAGATTACAAAAATTGACCCTTGAAAGCCCAATGACTAGATTGTAAAATTTTGAAAGTTTAAGGGATAAGTAATTTTTGAAACTGTACCAGCACCACTTTTAAAATTTCGAAACTTTTTACTTTTATGGACTTAAAAAAACATATTTTGGATGTATTCCAAAACTCAAAATGTTTTGAGATAAGAAAAATATTTTTTGTAAAATTGGAGAGCTAAAATGTAAAATACTAAACTCAAGGACCAAAATGGAATTTCCAGGACTTATACAGTCAATGTACCTAGAAAAATACCTTTAACTATAATTTTAGAACATTTTGAACACATGGTTCAAATTTTATAACAATTGGACCCCAAATAAGCCTTAAGGGCAAAACCTAAAAATTGGACTATAATGGAACTTTTAAAAGATAAGGGACCTAAACTCATACATTTCCAAAACTGATTTTGCTCCAATAATCCATTGACCTTAGTGACATTTCAAAATTAGAATCACATTAAAAGCCCTTCGGGTTTGAGATATTCGAATATTTTAAACTCGGGGCCCGAATGACAATTTTGACAAAATTAGAGCCAAATGGGAATTCACCAAAATATCGATCCAAACTTTTAAAAACCTGAATCTCGGATAATTTTGAGAATTTAGAAACCTGACCTTATAATTTTCCGAGATCGTGACAAAACCTATTCAATTTTAAACCCGGTAAAGACTAGTTTTTCCAAAACGGGCTAATTGTAAAAAAATTCTTTTAACAAGACCTCAAATTAATTATTTTCCATTATTATAGCCCGTACTATCGACTTATATATATATATATATATATATATATATATATATATGGATGAGATCCTATGAGACCATAGCTATAGGTAGGAACATGAGACTCAATCCACACCCTCCAACCAAATAAAATAAAAGGATAGGATTTAATGGCATTTTATAGTAATTAAAAAATAGTGGGGACCAAATAGGGGTAAGAATGTTAAAATCAGCCAAATAATGTTTTCCAAAAATCAAGGAATAAAATCTTACCATAATCACCATCTTCTCTTCTCACAACGTGAACCCAGCGCCAAAAACCGGAAAAAAACCACCGCCCGTAAAGTCCAGAAACCAACGTCCAAATATTAGCCTTCATCATCGTTTTCTCCCACGATCAAAGCAACGTAAAAAACACAGAGAAATCCCACGCAAAAATCGAACCCACAAATATTCTCGTGATCAAAAATACCGAAAAATCGCAGCCCACATCAACGGGATCGATATTGCAATGTCACAAACACATGATACCCTCCACAAACCAAACCACAACAAGGTAAAATTTCACACAAATTCATCATCAAAAATGTGTGGTTCGAATGCATGTAATGTTGAACAATCAAAAAATTCACGAATTAATTCACATATAGCTTTGTAATTCTGTGCATTTAGCTTTGTAATTCTGTGCATATAGCTTTGTAATTCTGTACATATAGCTTTGCAATTCTGTAGTATGCTTAGAGTATATGTGTTTAGTTCGTATTAATGATATGCGTGTATAGTGTCTCGAATTTGTGTATTTATTATGAAAAAAAATATGTATCACATATAATGTATCACATATAGCTTCGTACATATGTATGTTTAGTTAGTATTAATGAAATGTGTATATAGTGTCTCTAACTGTGTATTTATTACTTAAAAATGTGTATCACCTATAATAAATCAAAAATAGCTTCTGTACATATGTGTGTTTAGTTAGTATTAATGAAATGTGTGCATAGCGTCTCGAATTTGTGTATTTAGTATGAAATATATGTAACACATATAGTTTCTGTACATATGTGCGTTTAGTTAGTATTAATGATATGTGTGTATAGTGTCACACATATAATGTATTCCCTAAATACGTTTTTGCCTAATTACAATGCATCTAATATATGTTTAGAGTATTAATTATGAACACAAAGGGCATTAAATATGTGTACTTATACAACAAATATTGGTGAGTTCGATTTTGCACTATACGTTCACGCTTCTATAAATATGGATTTACACGATACATTTCAAATCAGATAAATAGTATTCAAAATTTATTGTTTTAATATCTAAATATTGTGTTTTTGCATATCAAGATCTAGATTACACGATTCACGTTGGTCGAGGCTCAAAATCTCACCCGGATCAACTAAATATTGGAACCCGAGGTTGAACAAGAGAAAATTCCTCGTACAACATGCATTTCCGTACATTGGAGGCTGGAATACAATTTTATAAGGATTATGGTTTGTGTAGTGGCTTCGACGTTAGAAGAAGCACTACAAAGAAATTCAAGAACGAGGATATTCGCGTGCAATACGTGGTTTGCAATAGAGAGGGCTACAAGAACTCTAAAAACCCATACCCGGTGAGGCATCCGAGCATGACGACAACGCCCCAAAACAGGGGCACTAAGAGAGCCTCGAACTCGAGTTGGGTGCAACGCACGCTGTATTTTTGAATACACTAGCGCCGGTTCATATAAGGTAAAAACCTTTGAGGAAAGACACACTCATCCGATGACAATTGATAAACACAAGCAATTCTTGAAGGTGAATAGGAACCTAAACTTCGGGCACCAAGCAATTTATCATAAATTGCACAAGCGGCAAACATTGGGAGTGCAAAACAACACGAGTCATGTATAGAGAAATGGGCGGTTATTCAAAGGTTGGGCGCCAAAATCGATTTTAAAAATTTCAAACGAGACCAAAGCATACATATGCGGTGCGGATGCATAATTGGTGATAGACAAATTCCTAAGGCGAAAAGAGGCAAACCAGGGAATGGTATTCGACACGATGTTGATCAAGATGAACAACTAACGCGACTTTTGGGCGGACCAAACAACTATAATGAACTATGCCGCATTTGGTGATGTGATATCCTTTGATGCTACGTACAATACCAACCGGTAATATAATTCACTGCACTAATTTATCTTGCATATTTGTGATTACAATAGTTTACATTTATCCTTATATACCTGTACATTTAGTTATATAAATCTGGGGTGTCAAATTATTTTATTATGTTGGTGTGTGTACTTATTTAAGTTAATATGTGTATATAATATTGTAATTGTGTCCACTTATACTCTTAAAAATGTTTACATAGTTATTGAAATCAGATACTAAAAATAGATTTCATACATGTGTGTATAATAATGTAATTGTGTACACTTATACTCTTAAAAATGTTTACATAGTTATTAAAATATGTATACGAAAAATAGATTTCATACGTAGGTACAAGATGGTGTTCGCTCCATTCACCGGGGCAGAAAGATGTGCTCGCTCTTACGAATTGGGAAGAAAAACCGAAACACAGTTTACATTAGGTTCTTGGTAATTAACAAAAAAGATTTGAAAAAACAATGAGATTAATTACCAGTACTTACCATGTCAAAGTTGTTCAATTTATCGGAGCTCGGGTCACCAAGCTCTGTGTCGAGTCCTTGCACAAACGACTGATACACAGTGTTCTCATCTAAGTCATCCCCCGGACTAACGATCATGAACAACTACATCACATATACACAAAAATAAAAAAATAAAACACGGAATTTAAGACTTGAAAACACAGAAGAAAAATGAAAAGAAAAAAATAAAAATTGGATAAACTTACAGTCAAAAAACAGGAAGCAAAGAATCTGTTCGGTGAACTGCTACTCCTCAATCCCTCCATACCATTCAACATTCATGCCCAAAGGTCCAAAATAGAAACATTAATGTAACCTCCGGGATGCATTGTCTCCAAAATATCCCTCGACAAAATCTTGTCACCGGCGTTAAATACAATAACGTCTCTAAATGAAAAAAAAGAATTACAGTGTAGATAAAAATAATGAAACTAATGAGTTGAATGATAAACGAATCCTTACTTGTCCATCCCAGGATTTTCAAAAAGCCATTTTGCAATCATGTTCTCATTTTGATTTGGCTTCGAGGAGACGTTAATCTGTCTAGTCACAAATGGCGAAGACAGTACCACACTTTTCTTTGTCTTCCTAGTAGCTCTTCGGGAAAAAACCTTCTTAGATCTTTCTAAGGAAATGTCGCGCTGCCCCTTGACCTCCCCAGAACCACTAGTTTTCATACCACCAACCTCCGTTTCAACATCCTACGAACCCAATAAGAATAATTATGAACTCGTATACACATTGATGATGTAAATCATAAAAGTTGGGAAAACAAATACGTACGGTCTTTGGTTTCTCACTAAAATGAACGTCATGCCCCCCAGAACCACCAATCTCAGAATCTTGCACCTATAAACCAAAAATACATAAAAATAAAGCTACTTATACACAAAATAAAACTAACTATACATAATATAAACTAACTAAACATAAAACAGAACTAAATAAACATAATTACAACCCTAAATGCACATAATATTATACTAATTTAAACATACATTAGCTGATTTTTCGATCCCCACTTGCATCACAGCCCCCCCAACATCCATTTCTAGAACCTACAAAACATACAATAGTGTGAACTAAAAAATACTTAAAAGCAAAACTAATTAATCATAATATATAAGTAATGTAAACATATATAATACCCCAACCTCCATGCTTGCCATACCACATCTCGCACATCTCTCTTCATTGACACTCTTCTCGTAGTCCCTAGACGTGTCAAGAATGTCATCCCATCTACCAACATTGGTATCTTGAGTCAAGCCAAGAGAGAAGCTTGGTGCCTTATCACACCATTTTTTAAATTCATCTCTCTTCAGAAATGCACTTTCGATCGCCTCAATCGCATCAATATTCTCCGGCTTGCTCCAAAAGGCTTCATTCTGTTGAGTTTCAGTCCCTTCCATACCATCGTCCGAACGGCGAACCCCACCCGTTAACGCATCTGAGCATAAGAAGCCCTTCGCAACATTCCCAACCATGGCAAATTATGTGCCCTCGACCAAGTCCTTTGGAGCAGACTGAAGAATAGATATAATCTCGACTACGTCGGAGGACAAACATTTTAATCTTTCAAGTAATCGACCAGTTATCCCCTACACATCAAAAACATGAGTATTAAAATCAGTAAGTGTATATGCACAAGATTTATAAACTAAATACACCTAATCACTAACCTGAATGCACATAATTAGAATGTACATAATTTAAACACTAATTACACATATTTGAAAGACTAAATGCACATAATATAAAACTAAATACACATAATTACTAACCTGAATGTACATAATTAAAATATACATAATTTAAACACTAATTACACATATTTCAAAAACTAAATGCACATAACATAAAACTAAAATACACATTGAGATGAACAACCTTCGCATCGGCCCGGGATGACGAGGTCCCCTGACCTGTAGCATCCTTCTCTTTCCAAGCCCCCGACAGATTCAGCTGCGGCTCAATTGGTGCTTCCCCATCAAACGGGGGCTCGATAAACCCCATCCCAAACCCACCAATGTCAATTTCCTTATTGTTCCTTTCCTTTAGTTTGTCCCCGCTCCAAGCCAACACGATGGGGACCGTCCTTGGAACACTCCGCCTCACGCACTTAACTCTATCAACATAAAATACCTGTGCAATTACATAGATTACATCAAAAAAGAACATGCTCCAAACAAATCAAAAAAAAATAGTGGGATATAATACCGCCAAAAATAGCAAGGGTCCATTGAATTCGGTATTATCTTCCGGCGACCAGACCGCTCTCTTTTCAACCAATGTTGCCAATGTATGCTCACGCCATGCTAAGTTCCTAACATTTCTGACGTCTACAAGGCTTTTAAGTAAGTGAGGATACACATATGCAGTTGAAAAATTCCCAATAATAAGGTACTCAACCAATATCAAGAAGAGCCTTCTAAACCAATCACCGCCATCCACAAAACTCCGCATTTTATCAGCCACTTGCTTTGGTGTTACCTTGTTATCCTCCCTCCCAAACATAGCAGGCCATCCAGTGTACAAATCGCAAGTCTCCGATTTTGTTTTGTTCCCTATTGGCTCCTGCCTATTGGGGAACCCCAAATACTGGACATCATTCGGTTCAATGTGAATGCGCATAAAACTATACAACAACAACTCGAGCTAGCGGGGGTTAAAATATGCAACTAACCAATACATTAGCTGGGATGGGAAGTCGACAATTGAAAGAGAAAGCAAACTTCCGAATCCCATATCAACAATCGCAGCAGTCTGAGCAGGGGAAAGACTTACAAGCACATTCACCAACACCCTTAGATTCGACCTAGTCGATAATGTCGTATATAAATTCTTTGCCCTCTTCCCCGACCATCACCAACACCCTTGCTTGCCACCACCATGACTAAAATAGATGGGTAAAACTGGACCATTGAATATTAAATCAAATGGTCTAGATGTGGTCTCATGTTCTTACCTAAAGGCCCTGTTCTCTCATTTGACATACCCTCGGATAATACGCCTTTCGCGGGGCGACTTCCTCGCCTTATGACCTTGACAATGCAACGGGACATATATCCCACCTAAATTACCAAAACCATCGAAGATTAGTTATCCTCCGATAATTAACTTCATGCCATAATTACTCCGCCAATGCCGATAAACGCCACGTGCAAATTTTCTCATACTTATACTTGTACCACTTTCTTGAAATATTATACTCGACTGCCTTGTTGACATGTTATATCCGTGTATATCCAGTTACTTTAGTCAACTTGGTGTGTCGAGCTCATAGTAGGAGTGGACCAATCGGGGATGGAACAGGGCCGCTCCGCTATTCCACTCTCTCGCCCCATCGTCCCAATCCCCCCTTGGCGGATGAAGTGTCCAACGGGAGAAGTGGATTGTAGTACTTGAGGTATAATCACTATTATGACAATCCGAACCTTGCAAGCCCTTGCAATTACTTATTGGGTTGTCGTGCCTATGGCGTGATGGAGAGGCCTTGTGCCAATCCTTGGGGAGTCATAAGGTAGAGAACGAATGAATCGCCTGATTGATCCGCACGATTCTGGAGTTACTTAGACCGAATACTTGCTTTGGTTGGCGTTACACTTAGTACGCAACCACAACTTGACTTGTTTGAAATTCACACATAGTGTATCAGTATGCACATGAATTTCTTTCATCAAAATCGTATAAGTATATTATTTTGAATATCATGTCGCTTATGAATCGTATGATACATGCATCATAACTCACTCATTTGTTTTCAAATACCGATCGCCAAACTTTCACACGATCACCCATACACCGAGAATTTTTTCACTTCCACCTATTTTTAAACAACCAAATGAAGATTAAGTGGACAAAGACCAAGCCATGGAGTGATCCTTTTCGTGTTTTTCGACTTTGGGAACCTGTTTACTATTTTTGTTGGACTTTTTTTTCTTAAGATGTAATTTGAGGGCGAAAGACCCTTTGACTATTTAAGTTTGAAATCGGGATGTAATTTGGATACTTGATGTTTTTGGGATCAGAATCGTAATGTCCGCTACATTACTCTGTTTTATTTTGGTTTATGCTTGATGATTGTCTAGATCGCTTGACCTATTTCTATTTAAGTTTTGATCGCGTCATGTTACCATTTGGAGCGTGATAGTTTAAGTGGTATCACAAATTTCGGCTAGTAAGATGCAAACTTACACCGAGCTTACCCAAGATAGGACCCTCGGTGCGTGTTGGGTAATCCGCGATTCGACTAAATTAAGCTTGAATTTGATCTCATAATGACATGGACCAGTCTTAAGCTTGATGATGAATCATGGAGAACCTTATCACTAATGTTTAGATCGAGTTAAGAATTTATGTACTTGGAGATGCCATAGTGATAGTTGTCTCAACTTAGTTGGTTCTTGCTTAGTTTGTTTGTTCTTCTCTATCTTTCCATTTATACGTGTGACAAACCTTAGTTGTGTTTTGACCAGAATGGAACCAAACGCCAACTTGGGCTATGATTTGGCAGACTCGCGAACGAGACTATCACGAGGGGATAGCGACCCATTGGCACCAGGAATTTATCGGGTTAACTCGAATTACGGAGGAGCGTAATTGCACACGGAATCTAGAACACCTCGGCGTAGAACAAAGTAGACAACCATGCCTTAGTTTTGTTGGCTAAGGATCGCGAGGGGACCATACGCGCTCGCGAGGATCGATCCAATTACTACAAGAACACATCGATGGCATGCGAGAAATGATGAAACGCTCTAGTGACGGCATGTTCAAATGAGAGATGGAGGCTTACATGTTAAGGGACAAGGTCGATCGCTGCGGAAACCATTATCAAAAAGATGAATGCCATTCGGACCTCACCTTAGAAGGGCTTAGAAGTCGCTCTGCGGCTAACACCCCAAAGACCACCATAGCCCAAGGTGGAACCCGAAGCCTACCCAGAGGCGGATAATGAGGAAGATCCCAAGAGGATCCCAAATAGGATCCCAAGGAGGATGAAGAACCGGAGAAAACACAAGATGTAGCCCCCGATGGAGGATGCACCAGCAATACCGATGAATGGCTTGAATTTGCAGATTGGCCAAACACCGAGGTGTCATGAACCGAAACCTATCGAGATCATCAACATTGAGGATGACAAGTTGATGGCGACAACACTATTATGAGTAAATAGGATTTTATTCCTTGTTGTTGTATTTGTTGTATGTATTGGATGATTGTATTTCCTTGATTTCGATGTATGGCATTATTTTATGGTTTTATTTCTCTCATGTACTCCGTATTTCATATTAATGGATGTGTCTTTTACATGTTGTTGATTCTATGTCTTGGTCATTGTCGTTCCTAGTGACTTGTTTCGAGGTAGACCCTACATGGTGCCCGAGAGACGCGGATGTCCCGAGGGACCGAACTCTATCGCCCAAACTGCCACCACCTCCTCCTCTAGGCATGGCAGTATATAATAATATTCATGCAACAACAAGTAGCACCCAACAGGAATGTACCAGAACCCGCCCGAGAGGCTAATGAGCGGGTTTTGGAACGATTCCTACGCTTAGACCCACCGACTTTTATAGGAGAGCCAAATGATGCGAAGGCTGAGGACTAGATTGGGAAATTGGAAAACATTTTCAATGTCTTACAGTACACGGACAAGCAAAAAGTAACTCTTGCAGTATTCCGATTGGAATCGGCAACACGTGATTGATGGAGAATAATGAAGGAGATGGGTCCAAGATAGGGTGGCTAGGACTTGGGAATTTCTTTTGGCATAGTTTAATGAGCACTACATCCCACAGGTTGTGGAGGAGGCCCGCAGGGATGTGTTTCACCGGCTAAGATAGGGAAATATGATACTGGCTCAGTATGAGTCGGAGTTCCATCGATTGTCCAAATATGCTTTGGGGACCATCAGTACCGAGGAAAATAAGCTGTATAAGTTCACCAGGGGGCTGAAACTGGAACTACAGAAGCAACTATTGACTGTTGAATTGGAGACATATTCAATTACGGTGAAGGCGATCATGACGAGTCTAGATTGAACCGCATCGGATCGATACAACAAAGGAGACCTACTAAAAATCTTAAGAGGCCACTGTTCGACACCCATCGAAACATCCCATCAAGTTTCAGAAAAGTACCGTTGGAAGAACATATAAGGGAAAGGGGCCACGAGGAGGAACGCAGGAAAGTTATGTGCACACCGCCGTAAACCGGACACACCGCCAATGATTGTTCGCGGTAGGGAAATTGTTTGCGATGTGGCGAGTAATCAACACCAAATGAAAGATTGCCCGAAGAATAACAATGGAAACCTGGAAGCCCTTGATTTCGATAGTGTACACGTGTACTATTGTCGTGTATCGACTATGTATTATTATACACAAAACCAAGACCCAACAAATCCTACACACATTTTTTTATTCATTTTTTCCTTACAAATTCCAACATAACCCCACTACTACAAAGATTCTTCTTATTTTCCCCAACAACCCATCTTCCACCTTTCATTCTTGCCCATACCTTGACTAAGCCAATTGTTCCCCATGCAAAGAACAATTTGCAAGACTTCAAAAAAAAAAAAAAAGAAATCTTCTCCTCCCTCTCCCTCCCCTAAGTGATCATCCATATGGCCTAAGTGAACAAGAAATTTTGTTCGCTTTCATCATTCTCCATCTCTCTAATTGCCAACTTCCTCCCCTTCTCTCTAGAATTCTCCCACCTCTCTCTTCTTCATCTTTTCTTCTTGTACTTCCAATACATAGCCAAAATACAAGAAAATCTCTCCTCCTCTATCCCCCTAAAATTCGATCCAAACCTTGCGACAAAGGTAAGAAAATTTCATCTTGTTTAACTACTCCTACTATCTTCAAGCCTTCTCACCTCTTCTAATTTTATTTTGTTATTTTCTTCTTTGAGGTACTTAGAGTTTCTCATCTTGAAGGATTTTAGAGACTTGCGACTATCTTCAAGAGGACTTCAAGATTTAAGTGAAGAAACAAGACTATAATGTAAGAATTTGAGTTTGTAGCACCTTCTTCTTCTTCCCCGTAAAATCAAAATTTTGACTCCAACATTTTAATTTTTGAGGTTTTAGGGGCTGACCTTGAAAGCCTTGGTTAGGAGTGATCAAGATATTTATTTTTGAGAATCCTACTTGAATATAATTCCAACTACACAAGGTAAGTGTAGTACTTGGCCATTTCTTCTTCCTTCTTCCTTCTTGCTTTAATTCCTCATTTTTTTCTAACTCCAAATTTTGTATTACTTGAATTAGGAGCTGACCTAAGCGAGACTGATATCCTCAAGTTGTGATCATATCTTTTCTTTCACCAAATCAACCAACCTAACAAGGTGGGTGAAAAAACCTTCTAATCCTGTAGTAATTATTTTTGAAAAATGCATGTAGTATTTAATATATATATACATATATATATATATATATATATATATATTTATGTAATGCATTTACATTTTAAATTGTGAATTCCAAAATTTCTCAAGTGATGCTTAAAATTTCAATTATTGCAAATTAGATGCATGCATGTGCAATTTAATGACTTATGTGATGAATTCTTGTATGATATGTATATGCATGTTCATGCACATAAAAAAAAATTCATGGTTTAATTTTCTCATAATCTGGAAATTTCGTGCATAATTGGTTAAATTACAATTTTTGGACCTTAAATGCAAAAATGGCAAATTGGTGGACTTAATTGCAATAAAATAAAACTTAAGAGATCCCTCAGCAGTTTCTCAATTTTGGGACTGTACTTGTGTTTAAAAATGACATTTTAACATTATATTAAAGTCTTAAAGGTTTTGAGATAACAAAAATCAACCCTTGAAAGCCCAAGAATTAGATTATAAAATTTTGAAAGTTTAAGGGCTAAAATGCAAATTTCAAAACTGTACCAACACTACTTTTATAAATTCGAAAATTTTAACTTTAAGGACTGGAAAACACATATTTGAAATGTATTCCAAAAATCAAAATATTTTGAGTTAAGAAAAAGTATTTGTAAAATTGAGGGACCAATATATAAAATACTAAACACAAGGACCAAAATGAAATTTCCAGGACTTATACAATCTATGTACCAGGAAAAATATCTTTAACAAAAACTTTATAACATTTTGAACCATGGTTCAAATTTCATAACAATTGAAGCCTTAAGGGCAAAAACGTAGAAATTGGACTAGAATGAAATTTTTAAAAGTTAAGGGACCTAAACTCATACCTTTTCAAAACCGCTTATGTTCCAATAACCCACTGACCTTAGTGATATTTTAAAATAGGAATCACATTAAAGCCCTTCTACTTTGCAAGATCCGAATATTTTAAACTCGCGCCCGCAAATGACAATTTTGACAAATTTAGGGTCAAAATGGGAATTTATCAAAATTCGACCCAAACTATTGGAAACCTGAATCTCGAACAATTTAGAGAATTTAGTAACTCGCCTTATAATTTACCGAGGTCGAGGCAAAAACATATTCAATTTTTAAACCCGATAAAGACTAGTTTTTCCAAAACGGGGCTAATTGTAAAATTTTCCTTTAACAAGGACCTCAAATTAATTATTTTTCTTTATTATAGCCTTGGTACTACTGACTTATATATATTTTTTTATATATAGTTTTCTTAAAATTTCCCATGACTTAATGGATTTCCTTGACCGGATAATATGCGTTACGCGGGGCAACTTCCTCGCCTTATGATTTTGAACTTACAACGGGACTTATATCCCACCTAAATTACCAAACCACCGAAAATTAGTTATACTCCCGATAATTAACTTCATTCAATAATTACTCCGCCAATGCCGATAAACGCCACGTGCAAATCTTCGCATAATTATACGTGAACTGCTTTCTCGAATTGTTATACTCACTACCTTGTTGACATGTTATATCCGTGTATATCTACTTGCTTGAGTCAACTTGTTGTGTTGAGCTCACAATAGGAGTAGACCAGTCGGGGATGGAACCGGGAAGCTCGGCTACTATTCCACCCTCCGCCACATCGTCCTAATCCCACCCTTGGCGGACATAGTGTCCAACGGGAGAAGTGGGTCGTAGTATTTGAGGTATAATCGTGATTATGACAATCCGTGCTCGCAAGCCTTGCAAATACTTGTTGGATTATCGTGCCTATGGCATGATGAAGAGGCCTTGTGCCAATGCTTGGGGAGTCATAAGGTAGAATGAAGTCTCGACTACAAAAAGGCGTGAAGATCGAAAGAGAAAGTCTTTGGAAATAATAAGGGAAGGCCGGATGAGTCTTATCGTAAAAACTCTTTTGGCTTACTTGTACATGTTGGAGGAAACGAATCCCGGATCGATCAAATAGTAAGAAAGGAGGATGACACGTTCCTCTTCTTGTTCATGGCTATCAATGGATCAATAAAAAGATGGAGGCACCGCAGCCTCAGAATCGTTGTTGTTGACGGTACATTCTGAAAGCAAGCTATGGGGGTACTTTGTTGTTTGTTTCGCATACATGATGGGAATGGGTGCATTTTCCCATGGCTTTTTTGCAAGAGTGGATTTTGAGAATGATGGGAGTTGGGTGTGGTTTTTCACAAAGATAAGACAAACCTTTGGTCTCGGGGAGGGGATGTGCATAGTCTCGCATGCATACACATAAGTATCAAAACAAAGAATAAAGGAGGTACAAAATGTAAATATTTCCTTACATGATGTTTCACTTTTTTTTCATATATGTCTCTTTCATGTTTCACATATAGTTTCAAAAACATTCCCCTTTCTCACAAATATATTATTTTAATGATCAGGTATATCTTCAGGTCTCTCATGAGTTGTGCATGTATCATCTACTAAACAATTTGAAGGTAAACTTCAAAAGGAAAAACAGCGAAATATGAGATCCATTCATAGCAGTAGCGAAAGCATACACGAATGAAGGGTTCGAAAAATAAATGTCTACACTTGACAGCGTAAACAACAGAATTATACCTTATTTGCCCATCATCGGCTACGAGAAATGGACACGACTCTCTTTGTCGAGCAAACAATACTCTGTCATGACTTCAAACATTGTAGAATCGCCGAATACGGCGATTGTGGGCGGGAGAGACCTACCGGCGGCTTAGCTTCGCTCAAATACTTGAGATCTTTAGATCAAGATTGGACGTGCGGACATCGGATTGAAGCAAGATCAACATTCACAAGGATGACAAAAAGAGTTGAAGAGTATATGGGAAAAACTACATAATTTCACTAAATTTAAGGGTAATTTAATGCAAACTTTCAAAGACATGTTTCATTTATGTTTATTTGGTGAAGCGATCAAATGACTTTATCTTCAAAGTCACGGTAAGCCGAGAAAACATTTGTTGTGGACTGGAAAAAGGACTTGCACATGCAACAAGTTTCGAATGGATAAAATTCATTGCCCACATGCTTTAGTGATAGTAAAAGATTTGCATACAAACCGCACTCAATCTTCGCTTTCAAGATACTACATGAAGGAAACAACGGAAGCAGCTTGTTTGGAAACAGTGTATCTAATCCCACATGAAGATACCTGGGTCCTGCCAGATGAATCAAAACAATGAAGACTCTACCGCCGGAGGGCAAGGCAAAATCTGGAAGGCCAAAGAAAAGAAGACACAAGGCAGCTTGGAAGAAAATGAGCCAAAACCAAATGTGGAAGATGTGGGGATCCTGGTCATAATAGAAAACATGCAGGAATCAACCAAAAATAAAATAGGACTCGGAGTAGAATATTACTATTACGAATATACATGTAATTTATACAGAGTTCGACATATAGAAAATCAAAAGTAAATTTTTTCTATGTTGTTTCAAATATGTTTCTTACAATAAGATGACAAAACAAATGTTTATTTGAAACTGTTTCATATATGTTTCTATTACACAACGAAACGATTTACCAAATAGAGACCATAAGAAACATAAAACAAAACGCACAATATTTTCAATCCCAAACCAAGCAACAACAAACCATTAATCGAAAAACATCTCATAACTCGTCTCCAAATTGTTCAAAAATGTACTACCCACAAAATCTAATTGTGAATCGAAACACCCAATAACAATCCAAATCCTCCAAGGAAAGCTATTATAAATACCAAATATCCCATATTATTAAAAGTATCAAACTTAAGACAAATTTGTTTAGATGATTACACAAATTATCAAGATATAGGAATTCAGTATCGACTCCATTGACAATGAAGTAAGTGAACTCATCGGACCACTGCCATGAATTGGAATAAAATGATGAAAATGAGAGAATTTTAAGATTCTATCCGATTGAGGTTGTAAATGAACAAGTAACATATTAAAAACTAATAATACTATTATATCTAATTCGTTTGTCACCATAAGGCTACCTTAATATTGGGAGACACTTCTTGAGTTAGTTAATCCTCGTGTTTTTTCTAAAACTACATTTAGTTGAATCAACGTCTAAGTTGTTTCACAATCATTATTTTTCTCCACATTAGACACCATTTTCTATCTCGAGGAGTACATAGACTAATGTCTCTAAAATCACACGATAAAATGAGGGTTTTGGAATACTTAACTTGGGTATCAAGGCTACTTTCGATTCGCATGCTATTAATGATGGAGCATGAAGGAACAAGAGATTTAGGTATTCAGTTTGAATCCTTTTATTAAAATGTGTGGATTTTGTGATAAATCCAGGACGTACTTAAATTTGTGCAATTTTTCTTTTTAAAAAAAATCCAGATATTTAATTGTAATAATACATACTTAACATATCTATAATTGTGCCGAAATATAAAAACTATGGATTTAATGAAATTTAATTAAACACTTTTGCACGTGAAAGGGTAGTACACAGTATATATATATCTCGGATGTCGTATTTTAGTAATGAAATAACTTTAAAGACTGAGATGTTTCCATCTTCATATTGTGTATAGTATATAATGAAGTTTGTAAGCTGTCGTTATATCTTTATTTAATATGGCTTTTATTAAATTATATAGTGCAATGTTTGTATTAGCTAATTCATTTTACTTACAAATTTCTTATATATTGATCATATATCTAAAAAATGTGAAATATATTTCTGACTAGTATTTTGTTGAGCAAGTAATATATTTGTAATAATTATCATTACAATAAAATTTATTCATGACCGCTACATGCAATGATCAATACACTACTACAAATTACCTTTTTTACATCGGTTCTGGGAGACTTTCTAAATCGGTTTTTATAACCGATGTAGAATGAGGAAAATTGTATTCTACATCGGTTAAAATAATAACCGATGTAAAACTAGGGTAAAAGCAATGTAAAAAGACTAATTGTGCATCGGTCATACAGAAGAACCGATGTAAAACGCCAAATTTTACATCGGTTATTCACCGTACCCGATGTAAACAGTCGAGTTTTACATCGGCTGTTCACTATAACCGATGTAAAATTTACATCTTCTACATCGTTTGTGCAACAACCGAAGTCAAAAAGTGCACTTTTTTTTCATCATATTGTTTATTATAAAGCTGCCCCAACCTATAATTTCAACCTACATATTCGACTATCCACTATTCCCAGTTCAGTTCAATAATGCAATGCCACCTTCCACACATTCGAATTAAAGATCACTCATATCAACTCAAAATACATTCATATATAACCAACATTAAAATGCAATCATACACACGGTAACTACAGTTCTTAAACCAGGAGAATTATATTTCTCCTATATTGTATTGCAAACTCAAATAAAAGGAGTACATAAATGACAACAATCACCTAAATACGTGATGATCTATTTCTAATTTCAACTTCCGTTTCTCTTCCAAGCACATTCCAAGTAGTCCTTCATCCCATCCTCGCAAAACAACATTTTCATTTGATAAACTAATAAAATGAAAAAAGGAACTTTTTTAATCTGGACCTAAAATTTCATGTATTACTATGAATAGCCACGCAAGACTACCAGAAAAAGCTGGTTTTGAGACGCCAAAAAATCGCCCCAAAACTCGAAATCGTTGCTAATAAATTATTTGCAACGCCTGGTCGTCCCAAAATATTGACCCAAATATTGAGTCTCAAAACTGGTTTTGAGACGCCAATAAAGGTGTCATTGCAAAAATCGTAGGTTTTGCAACGCCACTTTCATTGCAAATATTGCACATTATTTGCAATGAAAATGTCGTTGCAAATACCCTAACCTTTTCTCTATCCTAAATTTTACATTTTCTTTTAAAACCTGTTAATAAACATTTGTAATGACAAAACATATATGCATGTATATCAATCAATATCAAACTCATTATAAAACATAAATGCAATATTTATCCGCAAAAATAGAAATCGAATACGAACAATATACGTGTATTACAAAAACTAGAGTTAAGAGTCTAAATGAAAAGGTCCTAAGGTCCTAATCAATATCTAGTGGGCATCATCATCATGGGTGGGAGGACTAGACGTCGTCGCCGAGTTGAAGTCAAGTCGGCGGAACACTAGAAGATGATGATGGTGGAGCACCATCATGTCCAAAGCTCGGTAGAGGGACATTTGGATGCAATCGAGCTATGATGTCGTGGGAGGGTTTTGTAGGCATTAGTTAACTCATCCAATCGCCCAACCACTGTTGATGCTCTTGTAAAGAAACTCCAACACTAGCATTGGGGGGGCCTCGGAAATGTTTTGCACGTGGCGGGGTGGGTCCAACTCCACGAATATATCATCTCCACTGACCCAACACCTCCTTCATAACAGCTATCTCGCCCACGGGACACGAGGATGCATCACTACCTCGAGGCGCCATCCGCTTGGCTCTCTCCTCCGACGTTGCTACGTACACATTTAAGTGGAAGTATATATCAATAAATGCAATTACGAAATTATTCACATTTATAATTACAACAAAAATACTTACATAAGTCTCCTCGGCTTGGGAATTCACCCAAGCCCCTGCCGCGTGTGCATATCTCTAAAATTCGAATGGGAGGTTGAAGTTTACGTGTCTCCGGGTTGGCCTAAGACACAAAACAATAAAAATATGTATAAACTAGTAACAAACTAAATAAATAAATCAAAATGGCCAATCAGATAGACAATAATCAGCAACCGAAATTGATACAGACAATGCAAAAACCATTAAAGAGAAAAGATGGAAGTACAAAAGACCAGTTTCTCTTTGCCTAAATGAAATGGTAAAACTTTCACAAGCTGTTTGTCACTATGACCTAATTAATTAATTAACTAAAGGCCCCACCATACCAAAATCCCAACAGAGACAAGACATGGATTAATATTATCATTACTAATTGGCATTATTCTTGAAACAAAACGTGATTAAACATTAAAGCAGTGAGTAATCAAGCAAATGAATGATAGTGGGAGCAATTTGTATTTGCAGGGATTGCTGAATAAAGAGTGGGACAAATACAAAATTATATAGTTTGGTGATCAGTTTTAACATGCCTTAATTTTGCATAGCTGCAAGAATGTGCTGTAACTGTAATTCAAGTTTGGACATCATGTATCAGAATGATAATTACCTTCTTCGCACGATGCTGAGAGTAAGAAATCCCGCCATGTGTGCTCGGATATGGATGTTTGCTGCGATTCTCCGAGTTTGTGTTTGATGTTTTCTACACAAAAATAAATTCATTTAAAATAATTTATACATTAAAACTATAACATTAATAACAGATAGACGAAATAAATTAACACTGAAAAGTCTCTGTCGAGAACCTATCACAACATTTCTCCCAATGATCACTCTTATTTCGCAAGTACTTTGGCGGTTGAGCTTTCGCCCTATCCAAATTATGTAGACCACCTTTGTTTTTGAAATGTAGGTTCGATTAGCCTTCCAATTTCTATATCGAGTGGCAAAGATCCCGCTCAACCATATGATAAAGTACACCATTTTTATAGGTGTAGTCAATCTCGAAACAGATCCCTGGAAACGCAAATAAAATACATTAACATTAATATATCGTAGTTCAATTGAAATGCTAATAAAAGTAATAAATACCCTCAACCGCTCATGAACCAACTTTTCTCGATGGGCGGGGACACTCTTCCACGAGTTGTGGAAGGGCTCACATATATCTCGTGTGTGCATCCCCAGGTACTCTTATACCAAGAACCTTCATCACCAATTGCATTATAAACCTCCCCTCCTCGTCAATCGGCAATGAATCTTGCCAAATTGATTCACGTATGTACCAACATTAATTCCTCGCCTTCTCCCGACCTTTGTGATGTGGTGGTGCGGAATCGAATTTTGCATATATAACAAATTTTTGTCAAAAATGAAAAATTAAAAACAAAAATCCCATGCATGTAGTGTCGCTTACGGATTATGAGATAGAAATGCCCTTTTGTAATTATTGCATGATGTGGATTAGAGTCAAATGGGGAAAAAATTGATGGTTTTACAAAGTGAGAGACTTTATAATTTCAAAATCTAGAGAGTTTTCGGGACTTTTTGATAATAGAAGTTTTGTTCAAGAATTGAAGGTATTGTTTTACGGTTAGAGAAGGTTACAGGTTTTGCATATTTTCGACAGATAAGGTGGTTTAGTTTCATACTTAAAAAGTCCGCAACAAAACCACTCATTTGGTAGTCGAGAGAGACCCTTTGCCATTGCACAATGCAAAGAAAAGTCTTAATAAACTCAACTATATTTCAATTACCCCATTGAAATTTGTTTTTTTTTACAAATTGCACTCTCTAGAGAGGGTATTTGTAATTTTAAAAATATCTTTTTCCTGTTTTTCATTTTTCATGTTGATGTTTACACAAAGTGAAACTCAAGTCCAGATTAAAACTAGGGAGGGAGATGCAAATGAAGATGTCATAGTAAGTGAATTTTGAATCAATGTAGTTCATATAGTTGGATAGTAATTGGAGAAAGATGAAATAAAAGATACATGACATTTTGACAGAGGTTCTAATCTTTTGAATTTTCGAGGATCACAAGGAATCGAGGTTTCGTAAATCGGCCGTAACATAAAGATACCGACTCACGGTGTGCGGGCAACCTACGAGGATCATGTGGAGGTTGTGCTCCACCGCATTTAGCCGGCACTGTAGCGATCGGTCGTGACATAACGTGTACCTATTTCAAAATGTAACAAATTAATTGCATGATCATCATTCATTATAATATTACAAGTCAAACACAATCATGAGTGAATGTAAAATGATACGCAAATTTAATTAACTATAAATGAAGGAGAAGTTAAATGTATACCTAACATATCATTCTTTGTCACTTTCAATGTTTTTCATCCCTACATCATTTACATCATCATCGTTGTCCGTTGATTCGTTATCATCTTCAAGATATTCATCTAACGTTGCATCTTCTTCATCGTTAATAAAGTCATCTTCTACATTATCGATCATTCGAGAATCGCTTCTATATCGAGGTGACAACATCGGGTCTTACATTCGATGACTCCATGTCATTGTCTCCATGTCCGGTAGCTCAACAAACAACTCAAAATTACCACAAAGTGATCTCATCAACTACCACAACATCTTCTATGTGCTGTTGGCAAATCCCAAATATGACGATGTCGGAAATGCTCAACAACTTTCCAATCCTTACCTTTGTATAGGTCGCCTACATAAAAGACTTGTTCACTTGAGATGCAAGTATGAACGGATCGTTTTCATACCAAGTGTCCTTAATGCGATACTTATGCTATTTTTATATTTTTCGACATTTCTTTTCATTTGGATTTGTGTCAAACCACTTACACTTGAAGAGAATAACATAATAATCACGCGTGTAAGTTAATTCATAAATCTCCTCCAATACTCCATAATATATTTGATCACCGAGTCCCTTGACAAAAACACCACTATTTCGAGTTGTCGAGAGATATCTCGATTATATATCAAAAACTTGACCCCATTGATCACACAACCAGGATATGATTTGGTCGATATACTAGAACCATTAGCAAGAGAAAACAATTGCTCGGTCACATCCGGTGAGTTTATTTCACGTAGAGAAAACATCGAATTAAGTAAAATGAGTATAAGATGTTGAAATTATAACACCATGTGTTGTTTAATGTTATATAAATGAAACATCTAACCTTCTTTTGAAACCATTGAGGAAACTCTCTTGATTGTATATCATCTAGAGATTCAATCGAGTTGGATTGAGTGATTTCGTTTCGTGAACACTTTGCTCAATAGAAGTGATCAAAGAAGATAATGAGTTATGGAAACTCAAGATATCCGCAAAATTGGAATTCACAATTCTTGAATACTTACTTAACATATTGTTGAATTTCCAAGCAATTTTGCAATATGTACCACTCAAACTTTATTCCTCAAATTGTTGTCTAATGTTGTTAGGACCATCTTCCCAATCGGACGACAACGATTCTCAAACACATAAATTTTACTCGTGTTCGCATCTTCATTCTCAACCCAGTTTCTTTCAGGTTTGTTGAATTTGGTCTCAATGCCATCAAGATACATTGAGCGAGAAAGTCGATCTTCATTCACAACATATGCTTCGCAATAGATCCTTCAGACGTGCCCGATTTCGACATATTTCTTCAATGATCCAAGAAATCGTTCTATTGATACATCCATCTTAAATACACAGGCCCTCCTCGGATAGCTTCCTCCGGCAAGTGCATTACCAAGTGTACCATTATATCAAAGAATCTTTGGAGGGAAAATTGTTTCTAACTTGCACAAAATAATAACAATCTCATCCTTTGCCTTTTCTAAGTCACGACCCTGTCAATGTACGCGAACACATTAGTTTGAAGAAATTGCTTAACTCGGTGATAGTATCTACAATCTCTTTTTTCATAAACGGTCGTATCCCGATTGGCAATAGCCTCGCAATATGACATGGGTCATGTGATTTTAGTCCGATAATCTTGCCGCTATTATTACATTCAATCACATTTTTTACGCAAGTTTGAACTAAAACCATCAGAAATCGCACATTCTTCAGAACTCACAAAATTTTTTGCAGTTCTCCGGGGTTAATGTGTATGCTGCACGTGGTTTCATCCAACGATCACCATCTTTATATAAATGCAACTCCTTTCGCACTCCCCAATTTTGGAGATCGATCCGCGCCTTGTCTGTATCTTTAGTTTTTCCTTCGATATTCAGTAATGTGCCCAACAAACTATCGCACACATTTTTCTCAATATGCATGACATCCAAGTTGTGACGTAATGATAACGAAGTCCAATATGGTAAATTCCAGAAGATACTCTTCTTACTCCAATTCAACTCAATTGGATGACGTTTTCGCTTTTTGCCACCATATTTTTCATGTTTACCAGGCATCAAGTGCGCTACATGTTGTAATTGGCGTAATATTTGTCCAGTTGTCTTGCGAGTTGGAGGGGTCGTTTATCGAGTTTCCCATTAAATTTCTTATTGTTTCTCATATTATGACTCATGGGAAGCCATCGGCGATGCCCCTACGTAGCATGTCTTGCTCGTAATCCTCATTGAAGGAGTTTCATCATTGCATGAGGGACATGCCATATAACCTGACCACTCCAACCGGATAAACTACTTGGCAGAAAGTCATTAATTGTCATAAGGGAAAGGCATCCTAAATCGGATGTGTACTAAATGTTTGTAAGAAGCATTGTACAAATACATAACATGTTATATCACATTCGGTTATATTCTAAATGCATGCATTTCTCTCGACTTCTCATCCCTCTATTTGGTAAGGGCCCTATCCCATTCAAGAATGTGCACTTACTTAATGCGGTTTCATTAGTATACTATTTGTTTTATGCACATGAAAATTTTCGCAAAGATCTCCCTTAGTTCTCAAAGTACACGTATTGCAGTGCACCCGAGAACAAAAGGAAGATAGAAACCGAAATTTTAACATGTACACAAAACAAAAGTATACTAATGAAACCACACTAAAGTTCACGTTCTCAAATGTCCCAAATAAGTGGATAATTAATTTAGTATCAAATTGTGAAGATTCACAAAATTTGATGCTAAATTCCAAACGGGTCTAAGGTGTTTAAGCGCACATGGATGAGATAACATAAATAAGTTAAACATGTAATAAAGATTCATAGATAGAAGTATAACAAATAAGGCAAATGAATCATTCAAACATGTAAATTTCTAAACTTAGCTAGCTAATGCACATACCGATCACCGGTCAAGAAGTAGGAGGAATAATAGAAAATATGGAGATGCAAATGGAGTAGACGTATGAGCAAGTCACCTATAATTATGTTAAGTAATTAAAAGACAAATATTAATTCACAAGTCATATACTAATGAACAACATTATTAAAATGAATTTTAATCGAAACAATTAAAACATTTCAAGTGAATCGACCACTATGCCTGGGGATCATTTGAAATATCTACTCAATAGTTGAAATGCTACTATAGTCTTAGAGAAACATGCATATTCATTTCTCTCTTGTCTACAACATTTCAGTCTTCTCATCTTCCAAAAATGGTGGTACTTGTCTTATTAATAACTCTGCCAATTATCTTAATTTACCTTTACCAGAAAAAACAAAAGACAGAAAAATCCCTTTTTCCACCAGGCCTGCCATTGATTGGAAACCTTCACCAATCTGGTAAAGCCAGGGATATTCATATTTATCTCTGGAATCTTTCCAATAAATATGGTCCTCTTATGCACATGAAAATTGGGCCCTGTTTCTGTTCTTGTAATTTCCTCAGCAAAATTAGCAAAACAAGTGTTTAAAACACAAGATTTAGCATTCAATGGGAGGAATATAATTAGCCTAGTTTCAGATTTTGAACAACAATATCATTAAGAGGACATCAGTGACACAAAGGTTAGAATCCCATTACATCTGTTGTAAACAAAATAACATATGCATAATCATATTTTATCTAAAAAGTCACACTTCATTCGTCAAACTACTTCCATCATAGTAAAGTAAGTTTTGGTATCTTATAGCACCCTCATGAACCCACCATATCCATATGTACTTTGAAGAGAAAAGGTATCACAACATCCTCAAACCACATGTCACATGCTACAGCTCAGGAACTATTTCAATAATTTTTGGTTCCAATGTTCTAAATAACATCAACTACATATATATAGATCAAAAAGAATCTGGGAAACCAAAAAATAAAAAAGAAAAAAAGAAGTGCTTACCTCTAAAAAAAAAAGTAAAAATGAAGATTCTTTTAGGCCATTATCTCCTGCAACATGAAAAATTAATTAGTCATTATTAGAAAAGAAAAATTCAAAATAAGAAGTCTACTGAATTAGTTATAAAATATCTATTGAATTCCTGACATATAAAGTCTCTGTTTCTATGATTTTGAAGTTTCGGGCAAATAGGATTGAATTAAAGCAGTTTCAGCAGCAAGTGGTCGTTATGTCCATAATCTTCCCTTGTTGTAATACTCTTTGCTCTACTTTGCAAAATCCAATTGAAGATGTAATGACACTTGGAGCAAAATGAGTCAATAAAAGAAAAAAGAATTGCAATGCACTCAAGCATTTCGACAAACATTATGCCTACAAAAGACAAGACTACGGTATGTTCATACCTTCTTCCTGGTTCTACTTCCAGCTAAACCCCAATCTTCGAGCTAAAAATTCTCGATATCAGTACTCAGTAGAGAATTTGGCAAGAGATTGAAGACAAGCTTGAAATGTTTCATTTGCTTTTTTTTTTTTCGCAAAACAAAAGGAAACGGAAAATGGAATCGGCAACTAGACGAAGCGGCGACATATGGGAAGGTTTATACAGAGTAATTATGCGCCGCACTCCTATCTACGTTACCTTCATCGGCAGCGGCGCCTTCCTTGGTGAACCGGTAGCTAGACGAAATTTTTGTTCTCTGATTAGTTTTTCTCCTATGAGGTGATCTGGTTATTTTGGGACAGGTGAAACATTTCATCAAACAATATTTCACTTTCTCAATTCTCATCAAACAATATATGATGATGGTGGTCTAATTCCACAAATTTTAAAGTCGGAAGAGATTTCATTCAGTACTCAGTAGAGAAACCCAAACCTAATACCAGATAAGTATCCTTTCCAAAATTCTTCACTAACATTACACATAAAACTAATACCACATTAAAATTGGAAGAATAAAGTATTTTCAACTTGTTTAGTTGTTTCCTCATAAAATTCAAAACACACCACCGAATTCGCCCGTCTTCCATCTCTTACAAAATAAGAAGAGTAACAGAAAAAAGTGATAAGAAAAGGCAAAAGTCTGGCAGAAATTAAAACAAAAAAAGGATGAAAACCTGTTGATTCTCTTCAACTTCAACTTCTCCACTTCCGTTCTCCATGCTTGTGCTCAACTTCAACTATAATATTCGGCCGACATTGGTGGAGTTGCCGGAGAGGGTGGGATACGGGGAGGTGTTCGAGGCGGAGGTAACGATGGAGCTGCCGGTGGTGGGGATTATGGAGATGACGTTGGTGTTGGTCGAGTGCGCCGTTTGCAAATGAGAGAGATTAGAGATGAAGTTAGAAAATTAGGGCGCGGGGGAAATATTTTGCGGGAAACTTACTTGATTATTAGGAACGACGACTTACTTGATTATTAGGAACGACGACTATTGTCGTCTCAAATAAAAAATATTTGGGATGACTAAAGTGTTGCTAAAACCCACACAATTTTTTAGTAACTCGACTTTGTAAATATTTGTGATAGGAGTTTTTAGCAACGGCATGTCGTTGCTAAATGTGAATAACTGTGACGACAAAAGGTCGTCCCTAAAAGTGCCGATGCAAAAACCACTTTTTGTTGTAGTGCCGCATGGATATTTAAAGGATTAAACTTTTTAGCAAAGGCTTTGCCCTTCTCATTAGTTGCATATTGATAAATGAATAAGCTGTTAAAGGTTTCCACCTTGTCAAATTTATAAAGGATAATCCATTGCTAGAGATATTTTTTGAATATTCCATAAAAGATCTGAGCTCATTTATTGCTTTCAGTGTAACTCAAATGGTACACATTTATATATAGTCGTACAAAAGTCTCTCCTCAATGCCTTGAGAATTGACTCGCCCGAAAATATCAGTACTTTCTCTGAATCATGTGATTCCATTTCTTTATTAATATATCTACCCTAAATTTTCTAAAAGTTCATTCTGACCTGCAATGTGATTCTGTATATTATTATAAATACTATATCAGGACATGAAAAATACAAGTGTTATGTAAGTAAATCAGACTATAGTTCTGTATTATAAAGACATACATCTGTTGTTGAGTTTTGGTGTCAAAAATAAAAGAAGGGCTTTTGTATCCCACATTGGTTGTGGAACAAAAGGGATGAGAGGCTTAAGGTTATTTAAGGAACTCATGTGTGGTGTTATCAAGTCACACCACCAAATACACTTTAACCTTTGTGGTTTGACTCTAGTTAAATTCCTTTCTTGTATTCTCTAGTATGGAGAGTTGGGAGAGAGGTGTGAGTTAGTCAAAGGTTTGTAATAGTGTGGGGTACTTGGGGTCGGGAGAGAGAATGTCTGCGTGATTGTAAAAATGTTTCACATAGTGGAATTTCTTTCTCCAGGTGCCCGTGGTTTTTCTCCGGTTTTGGAGTTTCCACGTAAATTCTTGTGTTGTGGATTGTTGTTATTTTTCATTTTATTTCTCGGTTATTTCTCGCTTGTGGGGATGAATGTGGGATCCGATTTTTCCAACAAGTGGTATCGAGCCGGGTTGGGTCTCTTGAAATTTTGAGTATGCTGTGGTCGTCGATAAGAAACCGACCTTCCACATCGAAAAAGATTTCTTGAGCGGTGTCCGGGGTCTCATTTGGAGGCGGTTGTTCATCGGTAGGGTGGTTCAAGCGGATGGAGAAATTTAATGGAAGCGGTCGAAGTTTGGCTTATGGCTAGTATAAGTCAAGGATGCGTTGGTACAATCCGGGTTACATAAGGCTTTGAAGGTTAATCACAAAGTGGAGGTGGAGTTGATCCGCAAATAGCTCCTAATCCGGCTAACATTGTGGCGGTGAGGATTTTCTCCGATGAGAAAATGTATGTCCTTTTGGCATGTGAGTTGTCATGAAAGAGGATGTGGTTATGTTAGCGGGTCCACGAATTTGCGCACGGGCATTGGCTTGTCATGGAAAAATGCGTGGTGTGGTGGAATTTCACACGGGCATTGGTTTAACATGGATGCAAGGTGTGTGGTGGAATTTACACACGGGTATCGGTTTGGCATGGATACTGGTGTGTGTTTATGTCGATGGTCAAGGACTTCCGGGAGGGCCAAAAGTCGGGAGTTGCACCAAATTTTTGGGTTTTTCGACATGTGTGGGAGGAAATTCTTAGAATGGTGTATTCTAAGTGGTCTACTCATATGGTGGAGTAGGGTTTCTGGTTTGAGAATGATGGTTCTGGTTTGAGAATCGTGATTGTCGGTGAAGACAATGGGGCTTCTTTTATTTTGTCAAGGTGGAGTTTGTTGAGTTTTGGTGTCAAAAATAAAAGAAGGGCTTTTGTATCCCACATTGGTTGTGGAACAAAAGGGATGAGAGGCTTAAGGTTATTTAAGGAACTCATGTGTGGTGTTATCAAGTTGCACTACCAAATACACTTTAACCTTTGTGGTTTGACTCTAGTTAAATTCCTTTCTTGTATTCTCTAGTATGGAGAGTTGGGAGAGAGGTGTGAGTTAGTCAAAGGTTTGTAATAGTGTGGGGGGGGCGGGGTCGGGGAGAGAGAATGTCTGCGTGATTGTAAAAATGTTTCACATAGTGGAATTTCTTTCTCTCGGGTGCCCGTGGTTTTTCTCGGTTTTGGAGTTTCCACGTAAATTCTTGTGTTGTGGATTGTTGTTATTTCCATTTTATTTCTCGGTTATTTCGCTTATCCCTAGGGATGAATGTGGGATCCGATTTTTCCCAACATCCGTAATATCGTGACACCGAGGAAATGGCTAAACCAAAGCCGTAGACATCGTTCGAGTCCCGCTCATATGTTCCCTCTTGCTTCAAGCAAAGAACAATGTAATTTCTCACCTATGATGCCCGAAGAGGGCCCCAACATGATGTACCGACAAAGACAAGAGTTCCACCAACTACGTGAGTCACAAGAGATTTGAGAATGGAAAAATCGCATGCCGGTCAATCGAATCGGGATCCTCATCCTTTTTTTTTAAATAAAGTTATATCCAGTTGTTTTTAATAATTAAATTTCTCGGCGGTGGTTGTCTAATTCGTCTTTTTCGAAAGTTATTTCAAAACCATGTATCAAGCACCATTCCAACCAGAAATATTAAAAGATAAAAACAGCAAAAAGGCATCCCAAAGACGGCGCCCCGACATTGACCCTCATATCCGGTTAAAGTCGTTGGCCGTAATCGAGGACGTTCTTGTGTTTTGATTGGTCGCCGAGACCCGACGCGTTGCTAAAGAGGATGTCAAGCTTGCCGTGATTTGAAACCGTGGAGCTAATTTAGGGTTTCAAGTCTCGATTCCTAGGTGTGGACGAGGTGATAATGAGTTGGCGATCAATTTCCGAGTGAGTCTCGATGTCGGCGATTATTACTTTAGCGCCATGGAGATTTGAGAGAGACACAAAATGTGAGGGTTAAGAGAGGGAGCAAATTTGAGCGTTAAGAATATGAGAGAGAGAACAAGAGCGTTAAGAAAAGAGTTGGGAAATATCTACGTCGTTCATATAACACCGGATGTGGGATTCTCTCAAATTTACAATTATGCCAGCGGACATTAAACTCTTATATTTTTTGAGTACTGTTACATCAGTTCTTTATAAGAACCGATGTAAAGTTCTCATTTAATTAACAATTATGCCACCGGGTGAGTATTTACATCGATTCATTGGTGAACCACTGTAAACCCCTGATGTAAAAGCTCTGTTTTGTAGTAGTGATAGTAGTGAAAATTACTTTTATGCAATTGAAAAGAAACTCGAAGATATCATGTTAATGCATAAATTGTTATACCATTCAACTATATTTCATCCTCTAAATATATTGTTATAGCGTGAAGTTTAACTTGTACAAATTGAGATCAATCTTATCTAGTCTACTGGTCATCATCAAGGTACCTCACAATTGAAGATCCATCTTATTTTTGTTGAGCCTCTGATTACCTGAACCTACATATAGCCGAATTGCAATCGCAGTTTTCATTTTTCTTCTCTAAGTGAGAACCATTACCTTCTGAGAGTTTGTTTGAAAGATGTGCAAATATATTTCATTGCTATTACAATTTAACTGGGTAAATTGTAATTTTAGTCCTATAACTTTGGGGTACTTGCAATTTTAGTCATTTATCTTTAAAAGTTGCAGTTTTGGTCCTGGACAATTTTGCCCTTCTAACTAAATAGCATTTTTGGTCCTTTATCTTTCTAAATTTAGCAATTTTATAGTGATGGCAATGGAGCGGGTCGGGGCGGGTTGGCCAAGACCCAAACCCACAACGTGTCTAGAACGGGGGGAGACGGGTCGACCCGTTCTGCCCCGTTTTAAATTAAATCAAATTAAAAAAATGAAAAAAATATATATTTATAAAATATTATTTACAAAATTTATTATTATCAATTTATAAATAATATAAGAATACATAAAAATTATATTATAATATATATTATATATGCAAAATATATATTAAAATATATTTTATAACTAAAAATTTTAGGCGGGGTGGGGCGGGTACTCGCGGGGGCGGAAGTGATACCCAGATAATATGCTGCTTGTTTTTCGTATTATCTCAAGGTTTCTCTATCGGCTCCTGGGAGTTCTTTTTCAACATATTGATTATTCCAATATGTTATCTTGTCCTGGTGTTCTTGTGCATACATCGTCAAAATTTGACGATATCTCCCGTGAGGGTTTACATCTTGAACACTCGCCCGATCCATTTTCTCGAAGAAAATTCTCCTCACCAATTATTAATTATATAAAATAATAATTATAACTTAAAGTTCTTAATAAACCTCGGCTCTGATATCATTTTAGGCAAAACACTTAGTCAAATATGCCAATTATGTGAATAAGGGTATTCTTGGTATTTTGAAAATAGGAAATAACCCCAGGGACCAATTTTGCAACAACTCAAAACTTACAATGACCGAAATTGCTTAGGTATAAAACATTAAGACCAATTTTGCAAAAACCTTCAAACTTACAGGACTAATTTTGCAAACACAATAGTTACAGGACCGAAATTGCAAATTGCTTATAGTTATAGGACCAACGTGCAAAAATAGAGCGTTGATTTAGAATCTTTTGACAATTGCATAAATAGCGGATCACTATAAATAGTATGGTCTTATAACAATGGCAGCACCGCATGATCTCCTGGTGGTAGACCGTAACACCAACTTTCCATTTATTGTGGCCCTCGTAAACATGCAATCGGCATCGACTAATACAGCCTGTTTCATACTATATATGTATATATACATTCATATATATTAACTAGTGTTAGATAAGACAAAAGCTGTTAAAATGGGCCTAGCCTGACCATTCCGGTAAATATGTCGGGCTGCCCTTTGATTTTAGAGGCTAGAAAGGGACCAAACCTATCTGACCCAACTCATTTTGCCCCAAAAGTCGAGCCGCCATGTGTATTTTCATGGATTGGCTGTGCCGACTTCAAAAATAGCGATCCGACATGGAGTTTTGGTCTGGTCCAACCCATGTCATAGCTCTAGATAAGACACATGGAACAGTACTATTACAAAAGCACGTCTTTTTTGGAGGTATACATCATTGATTTCCAGGTGATATTGTTCACCAAACTCTGGAAACTTGAAAAGTCACAAAAATAATTCCTCGTTTCTTTCACCTCTACGCTTTCTTTTGCTTGATGATTCAGCCATGCTTGGTGTTGCTTGCTTTTGTGAAACAAAACATATTTATGTTAGTGAAACAGTTTCGAATACATATGTAAATATTTATGAATCAATCAGATCTCAAAAAAGAAGTTATACTGGAGTACATATGTAATTCATCATTTGAAGTTTCAATTACTTTCTCATTGTTAGTTTACTCTCATTTGCGTCGATCTATTTTAATCCACGACCCATATTAAACTTATTTTATCTATATTTTTTTACCTTATTAGAAATTACTAAGGGCAAATATATATAGTGCATTGATATTACAATTTAACGTGTGCAAAAATTGAGCATCTCTTAAATCTTTTGAGGTGTGCATAAATAGCGCTCACTATTTCACAACTCTTCAATTTTATTTATTCGAATAATTTAGAAAATAAAAAAAAACAAAATTGTGAAGCCCCGATTTTTCCGAGCTTATAATTGATCCTTATTGTCGTTTATACTTTTGATCGACTATTTTACCGCGTCATTTTGACGGGTAATTATTAATAATATATACATTTTGTACTTTATTTCATTTTATTTAATTACTTGTGATCATGATCATCATTAATTCTATTTTGCATTTATGATCACTTGATTGATCATTATTACTATTTTTGTATTTATTAGTCACCTTAGAATTTTAAGAGACTATTTATTTTAGAGACTTTTACCTTATATAATTAAGATTTTGATTTAGATTAAGTGATCATGAGACTTATAAGTGATCAAGGAAATCACTAATTATTTTGGAGATTGATATATTTCATCTATTATCATCAAATTTGGGACAAAAAAATAATGGAATTACCATAATGCCCTCATAGTGACTACCAACATGGATATTTTTGGAGTAAAAATATCACCCAACTCTTATACACCTACACCTTATATTAGTCATCTTGTGTATAATTATACCATTAATTCAAACATTATACACATCATCTCTTATATTACTTCTTTAATAATATTTTTGCCAACATGTTGGAAGTCTTCCAACATTCCATTCAAACCATGTTTTGCCCATACCTTTGACTTTCAAATTGTCTCTCATGCATGAGGCAAAATGCAAGACACAATTTGAACAAAATTCCTCCCCCTCTCTCATCAAGGTGGACGGCCATATGGCCATTTTTGTGCCAAAATTTCATTTCATTTTTATCACTAACACATTCATCTCTTACACAAAATTCTCCTCCTTCTCTCTAAACTCCCAACTTTCTCTTGCTCTTTCTTCTTACTTCTTCTTCAATACTTAGAAAATTTTCAAGATTTTTCCCCTATTTCTTCAAAAAAGTCGAACACCCCCTACAAGGTAAGAAATTTTATCTCCAATCCATTTTTGATATCACATAGTTCATCTCTTCCACCTTCTTAACTTAAGTTTGAATTTGATTTGGAGGTACATTTAGAAGACTTTGAAGATTAGAGATTGACATCATTTTGAAGAAGGACTTCAAACTTGAAGAAGAACTAGTAGAGGAATTTGGACTACAAGGTAAGAATTGAGTACTAGACCCCTTCTTTCCTCTTCTTTTTTTTTTTTTTCAAATTTTAACACCCCTTTTTCATTTTTGAGAAATAGGGGCTGACCTTAGGTGATTTTGGAGTTGAACCAAAATTTCCAATTTTAAAGCTTCAACTAGTCTCCAAACACCTACTACACAAGGTAAAGTGTAGTCCTTCTCATTTTCTTATCTCCTTCTTTTTCTACTTAATTTTTTTCTCTCATTTTTCTAACTTCAAATTTTTGATATTTCTTGACTTAGGGGCTGACCTAAGAAGCCTCATCCAAAAATTGTGAAATTTATCCTTTTATTTCACAATTTCATAGTTTAAGGTGGGTAGAAAAATACTTTCCAACTATTAGGTGTTTTTATTAAAATGCATGTAGAAATTTTGATTATGAGCCTTGAGATATATAATCTATGTATTGCATGTCAATTTTATGTATCAAATCATGAAAATTCTCAAGAGTTGCTCAAAATTGCTATTTATTGAATTTTAGGTGCATGCATGTGCAATTTAATGTTGTATTTGATGAATTCTTCCAAGAAAATGAAAGTTAAAGGACCCTCTGCAAATTTCTGAAAATTGGGACTGTACTCAGGTTCAAAAATGACTTTTGGACATTTTAATAAAGTTTTAAGAGTTTTTAGATAAATAAAATCAACCTTTAAAAGCCCAAGGACTAGATTGTAAAATTTTGAAAGTTTAAGGGCTACTTTGCAAATTTAAAAACTGTACCAGAACTTAACTTTAAATTTTGAAATTTTCACTCTTAAGGTACTGGGAATGACACATTTTAAATGTATTCCAAAAATCCAAGTGCTTAGGGCTTGGAAAGTAAATTTTCTAAAATTGAGGTACTAATGTGTAAAATACTAAACTTGAGGACCCAAATGAAATTTCCAGGACTTATGCAGCCCATGCACCTGGAAATACTAACTTAATTATAACTTAATTATATTTTGGACCCAAGGTTCAAATTTCATAACAATTGGACCCTAAAAGCCTTAATGGCAATTATTTCAAAATGGGACAAAAATGATATTTTCAAAAGTTAAAGAACCTACACTTATTTATTTTAAAACCTGCTTTTGTCCCAATATCCTACTAACCTTAGTGACATTTTCCAACTGGAATCACATTAAAAGCCCTTCCGGTTTTGAGTTCCGATTATTTTAAACTTAAGGTCCGAATTGGCAATTTTTACAAATTTGGGGCCAATGTGAGAATTTTATAAACACTCGACCTCAAAAATTTAAAAACCTGAATCTCTGGACAATTTGGAGAATTTAGGAACTGACCTCATAATTTTTCAAGGTCGGGATATTTATTTATTCAATTTGTAACCCCAAAAGTGTTGGTTTTTACAAAACCGGGCTAAATTGCAATTTTTCTTTTATAAAGGACCTAACTCAAATTATTTTTCTTTTACTAAAATAGCCCTGGACCCTCTGACTTGGAGATTTAATTAAAGTATTTTACTTTCCCAAAAACCCTTGACTTATCGGATCAATTTGATCGACATTAACCGATTTTGAATCTATAATGGGACTTATGTTCCACCTAATCTTTCAAGATATCGAAGATTGCTTATCCTTTGGACCATCCAACGCCATAATTGGGAGTTACAAGGAAGAACGGCGAAGTTGAATCGCTGCATTGTATTTACGATCCACACGATTCGATGGAGTTATCGGACTCCCGTTTGGTTGGCACTACAAATCGTAGATTTGCGGTATAACGATTATGATAAGCCTTGCAAGCTACTTATTTTGCATTGGTTGGCGCTACAAACTGAATGATGCAACCATTAATTGCTTACGCTTGAATTGATCCACACGATGGAGTTATCATGGGATTGGCGTTACATTTCCGCATGCAATCCTACAAACCTGACGCAACCATTAATTGCTTACATGGGATTGTTACATTTCCGAATCACATAGTGCTGTGTGACCATGAATGTTTTCTCGAATCGTATAAGTCTATTACTTAAATATATTTTATCACGACGCTTGTGGACTGTGTGTGAATTCATGCATCATACTCACGCGTTTTCATATAACTATTGTCTCACATTAACTATATATTGCGCCACACATGCACACGATCACCCCATCCACTGAGATTTATGTCTCATCCCCACCTATTTTCTAACCTTAGATGAGGATTTCGTTGAAGATCCGAACCGCCCTGGATTGAGACCTTGTACCGCTTGTTGGATTTACTACTTCTTCTTGTTGTTGATTGGACTCTTTTCTTGTGTTGTTGTTGGACTCTTGTATTTCTTTCCATTTCGGTTTGTAACTGAAGGGCGTAGGACCCTTTGACTTTAAGTTGCTATATTTGGTTGATTTTCGGGATGTAATTTGATTTATGGATATTGTGGACTATAAGTTGTAATTGTACTTGTTCTTTATTCATTTCTTTGTTGACTCGTTTCATTGGGTTCTCGATGATATTCGTCTAGAATGTTTGGTTTACTTGTATTTAAGTTGTGGATCGTCGTCGCGACCCGCTTTGGGCGTGACAAAAATAGTATATTACTATTTATTTCCTTGAATACAAGTGCACATGTCTAAGTGCCAAGGGTATTTATATATAAAGAAATATATACAAATTCATTCCCTTGATTGGTTTTCGTTGTGTAAATTTCATTCATTCCATTTGTCAATCAAAACTCTAATATAAACACAAATGACCACATCACTTTGTTAAGTATGCTTTTTCTTATTTGTTGATTAACTTGAATCGTTTTTTTCTTCTTCTTCATATTTTTGGGGAAAAATGTATGACAATTAAATTCAAATTAGTAGTTATCTATAATATATATATATATATATATATATATATATGAAAACAAAATGATTGAGATCAATTTGAATTATATAAGTCTATAGATCAACAACATGAGGTGTTAGATAATTTTAATAAATATAATATTTATTATTATAGCATATTTGCTAAGTGAGTTTGCTGCTATTATATCTGATTCCAATTAAATTATATTTGAATGGATGATTTTGAACTTAAAGGAAGAATTTGGAGAAAATAATAAGGATATCTATATTTATAGTAAAATAAAAAAATAAAAAAATTTAAAAGTTAATTATATAATCTTTGATGTTACATAAAATGTTATTAGTTTTAGGTATTGTTTTTGGCCAAGAGGGTGAAATATGGAGAGGATTTTTGTGTTATGTGTCTAAGTATTGGATGAGAGAATATTGAGAGAGTTTGTGAGTTGTAGTAGGATGAAATGATTTTTGGTACTCCATGGTTGCATAAGGCCGAAAGTATCACCCAATTCCACCCTATTCCACATTTTTTTTTTCTTTGCGTTGTTTTTGTCATTAGTGGTGTGAGTAGGGTAAGGTTGGATGAAAAGGAATGGATTGGAGTGTATAAAATATTAGAGTGTATAAAATATTAAGGTGTATAAAATAATAGAAGTTGGTTGAGCGGGGATGTATTATACTAGTATAATACATGGTAGAATACATGGTATGGGTGGGTATGTGTATAGTATAAGAATTGGTGTATACTGTCAAATCTTAAATTGCTAATAAATCTCACAATCACTTATGAGTCCTATAATCACTTATTATAATATTAAGCTCTTAATTCTATAGGATATATGACGCTTAGTGAAGTAAGTCTCCTAATAGTTACCCAAGACATTAAATAAGTCAAGGAATTAATACTTAAGAAGGAAATATGATAGTTACTCAAACTAAAGGAGTAACAATGGAAGAAAAATTAAATGAGTGCCACATTTCATTTATTATAGGTATTGTGACACATAGTCGAATACTTCATCACCATACAATATCGTATCTTATTTTGATAAAATGTCGGGGCCTCACATATTGCGTAAGATCGTATACAAAACAAAGATTAAAAAGGCGGGAGAAAGGTACTCATACCAATTTTTCGGGAGGCGTTCATCTTGTTAGTTTTTGTATCCTCCACCGAAGGATTTTCCAAAATGTGGCATTGCTTACTCTTGACATCAAAGCACACGACAAAGAAAAGCTCGCTTTTGCAAATTGGGAAGAAGAATCTGAAAAACAAGACACATCAAAAATAAAAAATTTAAAACCCCAAAATGAAATAATATTGAAAAAATCTAAGTATCAAATCAAATGATTCAAGTATTTTCGCACCGGTGTCGCCAAATTACGCATCACAACTATTTGTGAATAACACCAACGTATACTTCATGTATGATTCTCTCTTGGCGACACAACAATATATTGATGCAATATATTGTAGACAATTACACTCAATAACCAAGAAAAAGATGGCAATAATAAATACAAATGTAATGTACAGCTTGATATATATTGTTGCAAAACATTGTGACGATCTCTTGCTTTTAAGACCTCCTTGTAATTAAGGATCCTAGATAATATATATATAACAGTTGAAACTCACATACTCCCCCTCCTTCAGGGGATTCTACATTTTCTCTCAACAACATGATATGCCCGATCATAAAAATTACTTCAAACATGTGAGTTAAATAAACAAAAAAGTAAAATAGAATGACGCACTAATCCACAACATGCTTCAAATATTATAAACATTGTAATAGATGTAAAACACTTACTTGTTTGCCGCCTCATTTTACAAAAGCCACTTCGAAACCACAATTCATTTTTTTTCAAACTTGATTTCAATTCAATCTGCCTTACAAGAAATGGAGAAATTAGTGGAAAAGACGATTTTGGTATTCACTTTATTGTATAACCAATCTCACTAACCATCTCATTAACATCCACAACCTCCTCCAACTCTTCATCCCCATCATTGTGATTGGCATGTGTTTTGCATGTATTTTGGGCTTAATTGTAGTAAGAATTAGTTGTTATGCCTGCATTACTTGAGCTAAAAGGGCTTTATTTATATTTTGTGGAAAAGGTATTACGCGTTTCTCGATTTGTAGGAATTGAATGATAATTGTAGCATTTTGGCAACAATTCGGAGCATTGCGGTAAAGAACTGTCGATACTAGAAGTAACGTATGATGTTTGGAGCTAAATCGAGAAGAAGTCAGACGAACCAAGCGAGAAACGGAAGAAAACGAACAAGTATCAGTTCCAGCAGGTGCGGACGGGAAGGGCATGCGTCCCTAGCACGACCCGTGCACCAGCCAGGACTGAGACTTGAGCCTCAGAACCACGCACCGGATGGTCATGCGTGGAGCGCATGACCCTTGCATCCTTCAGCAAAAGATAATATTCTGCGGCACCTAGCACGGGTTGGGCGTGCGCTAGCGCACGCCCGGCGTGCCTCTTTCGAGAAAATAGAGTTTGATAGCTCCTAAACTAGGTTTTGACCCGATCAGAGTACAAATAGAGACGAGGCAGCCACAAACGAGGGGACACTGACTTTTGCCCTAGAACATAGAGAAAAAAGCAATCTTCCACAGGAGAATTGGAGAGATCGATCAAGGCCACGACAACACGCTTGAGGATTGAAGATAGATCGAGAGATCATCGACATCCTCGAGTCTTCGCATTCCATAGTATCTTTATTTTCAATTAGTTAGACATGAACATGAATAATTTGTCTATGAATTGTTTATTTCCCATGTCTGGCTAAACATCTTGTGATTCCCGGGTTAATGGATACTTTTATTTGAGGATTATTTACAATTGAAGTTATTGTTTTCCAACACTATTCGAGTACTTTGTTTTAATTCTTGTTTTGTCAAAAAGCTATTGGTTTAACTTGTTTGATGTATTGATTCATAATTCGAAAGATGAGTTTCAATACTAGATCTATGAGTACTTGACATGAATATTTGCAAGATTGAGAAGTCTGTGAATATTCGTGAGGATTTATAATTTTTTAAGCTTTTGGGAGTAGGATATCTCATGTTGAGTAGAGATGCTAGAATAGATATCCCAATCAACGTTTTACATGCATCTCAAGAGAGGGGGTAGAATACTTGTGTGATTGTTCTATAGGGAAGAATAATGATAACTTTGCTTGTGATTAATCTGATAACAAAAGGGTGTATTAACTGAAACCATAGCCCTGGAATCCATTCATCTCCTTGATCTTTTAATCAATCTTTACTTTGTCTTTTCATGCTAAATTCTTGTCTTAGTTTTACAAAACCAAATCACTCAATTCCGATCGTATGGATAAAAATAAGGCTATTATAATCCCAATACTTAGTATATTAATTTATTATTCTCTGTGGATTCGACTTTGCCAACCCTATTCTATAAGCTGCACCATACATTTGCGGTGAAGCTAAAAATAAGGTGAACAAGTTTTTGGCGCCATTGCCGGGGACTAATTCAATTTCTAGTACTAGTATTGCGATAAATGGAATTATTTTTAATTTAGATGCATGTTGGAGGAGATGGCAATGAATAGCTATCAATGACCTTCAAAGAGGACTAATGGGAAAAGGGTAGCCAAAGTCACTGATTCGGACCCAATTAAGGAATTGATAGCTCAGATGACTGCATTGACAAATCAATTGAGTGCATTGACGAAGGTGACTGATGGAAACGCGGGTGCAAGTAATGGGAGAGTTTTGCTAGATCCCATGGAGGAAGCAAATTATGTTAATAATCGGAATTTCAACAATTTCTGGAACAATCAGACTCCGACTCATTACCACTCGGGTTTGAGGAATCATGAAAATTTCTCCTACGCAAACACGAAGAATGTGATGCAACCACCAATGGGGTTTAGTGTGACAATGCTGAGGCTAAGCCATCTATGGAGGAAATTTTTACCGCGTTTATGAATGAGACGAGGAACCGATTCAATAAGGATGAGGCAAAGCTGGATAAAATCGAAAACCATGTCATGCAATTGGCCAACACTATGGAGTCCAAAATAAAAAATCTTGAAACCCAAATTGGCCAATTAGCTACGACTGTTGGGGGGCAGCATCAGAAAGGCCAATTTCTGGGTAACACTGAGGTAAACCCAAAGGATCAGTGTTAAGCCATTCGTCTGAGGAGTGGAACGGAATACGAGGGGCCGAAAATACCTAAAAATACCGAATGACGCAGGGGAGCATGGCCCGTGCGCCACAACACGGCCTGGTCGTGCGCCCTTCAGGGGCAGCGACTGTTGTTCCGGGAGATGCGGAAACTGAAGCAAATGGCGATGTTGAGGCCGAGGAAGGAGTTGAGGACCATCTTGCTGAACAAAAAGGGGTTGAGAAGCTTAAATCTTCCTCTAACCCTAACATTCCTAAACTAAATAATCCTATTCCTTTTCCCCAACATTTTCAAAAGAAAAAGTTAGATTCGCAATTTGCGAAATTTTCGGATATATTTAAGAAACTGCATATTAACATACCTTTTGCAGACGCATTGGAGCAGATGCCCAATTACGCTAAATTTTTGAAGGATGTTATGTCAAAGAAATGAAAGATGACTGGTTTCGAGACAGTCAATCTGACAGAAGAGTGCAGTGCGATAATCAAGAGGAAACTACCACAGAAACTAAAAGATCCGGGGAGTTTCACTATCCCTTGTGCTATTGGTGATGTTTTCTTTAAAAATTCACTTTGTGATTTAGGAGCAAGTATTAACTTGATGCTCTTGTCCATTTTCAGGCAACTTGGATTGGGAGAGGTGAAGCTGTTTACAGTCACCTTACAACTTGCGGATCGATCACCCACTTATCCAAAGGGAATCTTCGAGGATGTGCTTGTCAAAGTCGATAAATTCATATTCCCTGTGGATTTTTTGGTGCTGGATATGGAGGAGGACAGAGACGTCCCTTTAATACTTGGGCATCCATTCCTGGCTACAGAGAAGGCCTTGATAGATGTGCGAAAGGGAGAACTCACATTACGGGTTAATGATGAGCATGTTTTGTTTTCTATCTATAAGGCACTACAATTTCATGATCGTGTTGAGAATTGTAGTTTGACAGACGTAGTTGAGTCTTGCATTGATGAATATGCGGATCACACATTGTTTAAGGATGATTTAGAGTTTGGTTTGACATATTCGTGTTCGACATCAAACATGATGATTGATTTCGATAATCAAGACTTGTATGACTGTGTTTTTGCTTTAGATAATATGCAGGAGCTACCAAGAAGCGCGAGAGGAGCGCACACGAAGAAAAATGTACGGGAATCAATTCGCAGGGCGCACGACCCGTGCCGAGCACGCCCGGTCGTGCGCATGGCCAAGAGGAGGATGAGAAACTGAAGAGCGCATGGCCCGTGCCGAGCACGGGCATGTCGTGCGTGGGGTCGAAGGAATAGAGGCAGACACTAAAGAACGCACGGCCTGTGCGTTTGAGCACGAGCAATTCGTGCGTCAACCCGAAGAACCCATTTTGAACCTATAAATCAAACCATTGCCCGAGCATCTCAAATACGCATTACTTGGAGAAAATAACACGAATCCGGTAATCGTATCATCCCTTTTAACTTCAGGTCAACTTGATAAATTGCTTAAGGTGTTGAGAAAACATAAGTATGCGATAGGTTGGTCAATTTCTGATTTAAATATTGCATAAAATTAGAATGGAAGATGTCTATAAACCTTCAGTGCAGAATCGAAGAAGATTGAACCCTATAATGCAAGAGGTTGTTAGAAAAGAGGTTTTAAAATGGTTAGATGCTGGAATTGTGTATGATATTTCTGATAGTTCTTGGGTGACTCTGGTACAAGTGGTACCAAAGAAATGGGGGATGACTGTAGTTAGAAACGAAAGTGATGAGCTTATTGTTACTAGGTGGCGTATTTGCATAGATTATAGGAAGTTGAATGATGCCACTCGTAAAGATCACTTTCTCCTTCCCTTTATTGATGTGATGTTAGATCGCTTGGCGGGATTCGATTATTACTGTTTTCTCGATGGTTATTCCGGTACAACCAGATCATGATTGCCCGGAAGACCAAGAGAAGACGACATTTACATGTCCCTACGATGACGTTTGCATTTCGCACGAATGCTATTCGACTATGTAATGCACCGCGATTTTCAAAACGATGCATGATGGCTATATTTCATGATTTTATTGAGAAAATAATGGAGGTATTCATGGATGATTTTTCCGTGTTTGGAGATTCTTTTGATCATTGCTTGGATAATCTTTCTCTCGTGTTGCAGAGATGTGAGGAAACTAACCTTGTTTTGAATTGGGAGAAGTGCCATTTCATGGTACGAGATGGCATTGTATTAGGCCACCGAGTTTCTTCTGCAGGTTTAGAAGTGGACAGAGCGAAGATTGTGGCAATCGGGAAACTCCCACCTCCAACAAATGAGAAGGCCATTAGAAGCTTCTTGGGGCACGCCGGTTTTTCTCTGAAGGTTCATTCATGACTTTTCTAAAATCACTAAACCTTTGAGTCGCTTATTAGAAAAAGATATTGCTTTCAATTTTTCCGATGATTGTTTGCGTGGCATTTGAGATTACGAAGAAGGCTTTGGTGACAACACAAATTCTTGTAGTTCCAAATTGAGTCATCCTTTGAGCCGTGATGTGCGATGCCGGTGGATCGTGCGGATTGGGGTTGTTTTGGGTTAGAAAAGAGACAAGTTGTTCAGAGCTATATACTATGTGAGCAGAACATTAGACAGTGCCCAACAAAACTATACCACGACTGAGAAGGAAATGTTGGCAATTGTTTTTGCATTCGATAAGTTCCGATCTTACTTGATTGCAACTAAGACGATAGTCCACACAGACCACGCGGTGATCAAATATCTATTCGACAAGAAGGATGCCAAACTGAGACTGATTTGGTGGATCCTTTTATTGCATGAGTTTGATGTGGAAATCCGAGATATGAAGGGTTGTGAGAATATGGTGGCAGACCACTTGTCCAGGTTTGAGTACAAGAAATATGAGAAAGAAGGCACAAATGCAATTAAGGAGGAGTTCCCCGATGAGCAACTTTTAATGTTACAGGCTAAATTCCCATGGTACGCAGATTTTGTGAATTACTTGGTGGCGGGAGTCATGCCTCTGGATCTATCAAAAGAAGAAGTTCCTCCATGATGTCAAGTTCTACATGTGGGACGACCCCTTGCTCTTTAAGAGGTGCGCAGACACTATCATCCAACGATGTGTGCCTCAAGAAGAGTGGGAGAGAGTTCTACAATAGTGCCATTCTTCACCTTCCGGGGGACACTTTGGTCCGACACGCACTGTGGCAAAGGTATTACAGAGTGGTTTATACTAGCCTACTTTATCTAAAGATTGCTATTTATATGTGCATCAGTGTGATAGATGCCAGCGGATGGGGAACATCTCGAGACGACATGAGATGCCCATGACCAATGTGATGGAAGTCGAGCTCTCTGATGTGTGGGGGATTGACTTTATGAGTCCCTTTCCATCTTCTTCGGGTTATCAGTACATTCTACTTGCAGTGGAGTACATATCTCGATGGGTTAAGGCAATGCCGGCACAAACAAATGATGCGTGAGTAGTGCTAAAATTTCTAAAGAAAAATATATTCACTCGGTTTGGAACCCTGAGAGCTTTGATTAGCGATGGGGGGGTCACACTTTGTGAATAAATTGATGAGCACTTTACTTGTGAAACACGGGGTCAAGCATAAAGTGGCCTTAGCATACCATCCGCGAGCAAACGGGCAAGCAGAGGTAGCCAATCCCGAGATTAAGCAGATCTTATAGAAGACAGTGAATATAAATCGCATGGATTGGGCTATGAAGTTAGATGATGCATTATGGGCATATCGAACTGTGTACAAGACACCATTGGGCACATCGCCTTATCAGTTGGTATTCGGGAAATCATGCCACTTGCTCGTGGAATTAGAGCACAAGGAGTTTGGGGCTGTGAAGAAGTTAAATTTTGACTTCCAAGCAGCGGGTGATAAGAGGCTCTTTAATTTGAATGAGATGGAGGAGTTCCGAGATGAAGCCTATGAGAATTCCCGGATTTACAAAGAACGCACTAAGAGATGGCACGATGGAATGATAAAGAAAAGAGAGTTTTTACCGAGTGAACAAGTCCTTTTGTTTAACTCGCGTCTTAAACTCTTTCCCGGAAAACTCAAGTCTCGGTGGTCGGGGCCGTTTGTTATCAAGAAAGTGTAAATCCTCCAGGAATAATGGAATTGTTGAGCGGATGGGGAGACATTTATGGTAAATGGCCAGAGGATCAAGCACTACCTTCATAGAGACCAAAAGGAAGAGTTGACACGCCTCACTCTGCTAGAACCGTGATCGCATATACAGGCCTCAAGCTATAAACGTTAAATTTAGCGCTTGTTTGGAGGCAATTCAACGGTTTGCTATTTTATTTCTTCCCATGTTTTTTTTTTGTTTTCCCTTTGCTAAATTAGGATTTTTATGCTTTCATAAGTTAAGATTTTTTGCTTTCCTTTAAAAAAAAAAGAATTTTTTTTTCGATGTTTGGTGCGGCACCCCGCACAGGCAGGAATTGGGAATGAATTCACGGCACCCCGCACGGCCCGTGTGGATTCCAGGATTTTGGTTTGAGCCCTCGGCACCCCGCACGGGCAGCCCGTGCGCTAGGCGCACGGCCCGTGCGTATGTCGGCTAAGGCAGTCTTAAGTCGCGTAGAGTCTATTCTTTTTCACATATTCATACACTCTCTCGCGAACAAATGACACAAACCCACACCCCTCTCAATGTTTTTCAACAAATTCACTTAGATTTCACTGCAAATTCAATACCCACACTACTCACACACGAATTAGGCTCTTGGACTCGAGTTGGAGAAAGATTTTTGTGTGAAATGGAGCCTAAGGTTTCAAATTCTTCTCTTCCCTAATTTTTGAGAATTCCGATAAGAATTTTACTTTTTCTTTCGAATTTCTTGTAGATTATGGTTTAATGTTCATAAATGGTGCATGTTTGATGAATTTGTTATGATTTAGTTGAATTTTTCTATTGGGAATTTTATCGAACACCTTGTGCGATGTTGAATTAGAGTATTTGTGGTTGTTTTATTGATGAATCTTGCATAAGCTTGAGTATTTAGGGTGTTAGTGGCTATGATTCTCTGCAATTACATTGTTATTTAGGCTTGGGAGCTTAATTGTTGCTTAAATTGTAGGGAAGAGACATTATGTCGTATTTCATTTGTCCAGTATTGACTTCATCGTGTTCTTATGTTACTTGGCATGTTCGGAATCTCACATTTATTTTGCTAGGTACAGACTTGAACATATGGTTGACCAAAGGAACCAACAGGGTCGGGGTAGACGCCCGAGGGGGGCCGCTTCTGCACGGCGGAAGCCACACCCAGACAGCCCCGAGGCTTATGGACTTCTGCTGACTGAGGCCGATGAAATTGAGCACTGGAATAGGTTGATCAGTCGTTCTTTTACGCCAACGAGATATGCTGACGACGCGTGTACCCAAGCTCTTTAGATACACGATGATGTTTGGCAGATGTTCGAATGGGTTGGGTGGACCGCATTCATGCAAGGGCGGTGGCCAACTTATAAAACGCTAGCGCTCGAGTTCCTAAGCACACTGGACATTACTGAAACGAGAGCGAACAACGAGCCCCAGGTGATCCGTTTTTGATTGGGAAACAAGTGGAGGCATGTATCTATCGCCCAACTCAACGAGATTTTTGGGGTACCTTCTAACGCCCCTTATCGGCCAGCAGCGAATTATAGCCAGTATGAATTTTGGCATTTGTTGGTTCAGACACCGGAAACTGACCCGATGCAATATGAGGCGCGCTCATCTAAGGACTCATCACTCCGAAACCCCGTCTTCCGCTATATCCAAAAGGTCACAGCTCACTCCGTCTACACCCGACACAATAATGGAGGCATGCAAACTCAGGAGCTATACCTACTATGGTGTATGCTAACCCGTACCCCTTACAACATGGCGGCCCACTTTGTAGAACACGCTGTGTATGTTTCCAAGCAGTCCGTGGGATGATACTGATTGGGGGAATGCTAACCCCCATTTCTCGATATTTTCGTGTCGATTTGAGAAGAATGGAGCCCATAGCGGGCAGTCGGAGTATCAACATGAACGCCCTTCGCCAAATGAAAATAATAACAGACGAAGAGAACATCATCTACTTCCAACAAAGGGTTGGACCTGCCTTCCCACTTCCTAACACGCAGCTCACATCTGTGGTTGACATTGAACCTAATTGGCTCATGAACTCTGAGGCGCATACCAGGGTCATGGAAGTCATGACTGCAAGGAAAATGAGGAGGGTAGTCGGGTTGCCCGATGAGGAGGAATTGGCAATTGAAGTGATGGAGTATGATCGGCAAGAGCAAGGTTTTGAGCCGGGTTTCCAGTAGGGAGGTTTTGAGTAGGGGTTCCGAACAAGGGTGGCCCGACATTCTCGGAAAACTCTCACCAAGGTGAGGAGAGTGGAGGGCAAGATTACTAGGATAGACTGTTTGCTCTTGAGGAGAGCATGAGACAATTTCACAAGTTTGGGGGGGAAAGGACGATTTTATTGAAGAGTGTGGCGATATTTGCATTCATATAGTTGGATGATTCCCAGTTGCATTGCATTAGATGGATGATTTTAGCATCACCAGGATGAGTTCCATACTTTTAGGGAGCAAGAGTGTAGCTTGTTGTGATCAGCCCAATTTATGTTGTTTGAATTGGAGATGTTGCAGATGATGCATGAAGTACAAATGTGGCACATCTCCCAGGTCCAGTTTCCGCCGCCACCCCCACAGCGAGACATGTCCATTCCACACTTTTCTTTGAAATTCTATCTTCTCTTCTATGTGCTATAATTTCATTCAAGTTTGGGAGGGGGAAAGGTAGTATTTTTATTGAAGAGTGTGGCGATATTTGCATTCATATAGTTGCATGTAGATCATATAGGTTGCATTGCATTAGATGCTTATTTTGATTTTAGCACGTTTATTGCTTTCTTAGGTTTTTAGGGAGTGAGTTGACCGCTATTGTGTGCTTGTTGTGATCTTGGGAACATTTGTTGAACAATTTATTTTGTTTGAATTGGATGTGGGGACAAAAGAAGAAAAAGAGGATACACTCGCAAAAGAGACAAAAAAAAATATCGACTGCATAAGTGAGTTGGCCTAATTTTGAGGCATTGTTCTTGATTTGCTCTTCATTACCCCATTTGTGTTTTATCTTGTTTATAAAGCATTGACCGGGACTGTCAACAGTTTAAGTTTGGGGGTTTGATTGGCATGTGTTTTGCATGTATTTTGGACTTAATTGTAGTAAGAAATAGTTGTTATGCATGCATTACTTGAGCTAAAAGGGCTTTATTTAAGTTTTGTGGAAAAAGTATTACGCGTTGCTCGTTTTGTAGGAATTGAATGATAATTGTAGCATTTTGGCAACAATTCGAAGCATTGCGGTAAAGAACCACCGATACTAGAAGTAACATACGATGTTTGGAGCTAAATCGAGAAGAAGTCAGACGAACCTGGCGAGAAATGGAAGAAAACGAACAAGTATCGGTTCAGCCCAAAGAAAGACGGCAGGGGGCGTGTGTCCCTATCACGACCCGTGCGCCAGCCAGGACTGAGACTCGAGCCTTGGCACCACGCACGGGTTGGTCGTCCGTGGAGCACACGACCCATGCGTCCTTCAGCAAAAGATAATTTTTTGCAGCACCTAGCACGGGCTGGGCGTGCGCTAGGCGCACAGCCCGTGCGTCTGTGTGGGAAAATAGAGTTTGACATCTCCTAAACTGGGTTTTGACCCGAATGGAGTACAAACAGAGACGAGGCGGCCACAAACGAGGGGACACTGACTTTTGCCCTAGAACACAGAGAAAAGAGCAATCTTCCACCGGAGAATTGGAGAGATCGATCAAGGCCACGACAACACGCTTGAGGATTGAAGATAGATCGAGAGATCATCGACATCCCCGAGTCTTCGCATTCCATAATATCTTTATTTTCAATTAGTTAGACATGAACATGAATAATTTGTCTATGAATTGTTTATTTCCCATGTCTGGCTAAACATCTTGTGATTCCCGGGTTAATGGATACTTTTATTTGAGGATTAATTACAATTGAAGTTATTGTTTTCCAACCATATTCGAGTACTTTGTTTTAATTCTTGTTTTATCAAAAAGCTATTGGTTTAACTTGTTTGATGTATTGATTCATAATTCGAAAGATGAGCTTCAATACTAGATCTATGAGTACTTGACATGAATATTTGCAAGATTGAGAAGTCTGTGAATATTCGTGAGGATTTGTAATCTTTTAAGCTTTTGGGAGTTGGATTTCTCATGTTGAGTACAGATGCTAGAATAGATATCCCAATCAACGTTTTGCATGCATCTCGAGAGAGGGGGTAAAATACTTGTGTGATTGTTCTATAGGAAAGAATAATAATAACTTTGCTTGTGATTAATCTGATAACAAAAGGGTATATTAACTCAAACCATAGCCCTGGAATTCATTCATCTCCTTGATCTTTTAATCAATCTTTACTTTGTCTTTTCATGCTAAATTCTTGTCTTAGTTTTACAAAACCAAATCACTCAATTCCGATCGTCTGGATAAAAATAAGGCTATTATATTACCAATACTTAGTATATTAATTAATTAGTCTCTGTGTATTCGACCTTGCTAACCCTATTCTATAAACTACACCGTACGCCTACGGTGAAGCTAAAAATAAGGCGAACACATTGCCGCTAACACCACCACTCCCACATGCAATATCCTCCTACATTGCAAAAAAAAAGGTAAATATGTTACACCTTCAAAATTCCATACATTCACAACAAGAAACAAACTATATAAGAAAAATAAATTGTCACCTGGTTACTCTCTAAATCTAGGTCATGTTCAGTAATATTTTCTAGCACGTCATGGGTAATTTCACGAGTTATACCAACGACATCATCCCATTTATCATTTTGTGCATCCTGAGTAACCCTAAGACTAAAACTGGGCATATCCTCAATCAATTCTTTATACATATCCCTTCTTCTCAGTGCACGCTCGATCTTTTCGATCGTCGTGATAGTCTCAGAATTATTCAAGAAAACTTCATTCTCAGCATGATCACCTCTCTCCAAACCACCTTGCTTGCTCGTGAAACAAATAAGCTTCATTGCCGCTTCTTGCACTTTGTGATACTATGCATCCCTAGAAAATTCTTTCAGCGCATACTCCAACAATGTTATTATATCAGCAACATATGTTGTATTACATGACAAATTTTCCAACACTCTCACAGCATACTCCTGAATCATATAAACAAAAAACTATGAATACTCTAAACCACTAAAAATTAGACTACATAAGCAACAAATTATCATTATATAAGCAACATAATAACCTTATATAAACAAACTTTAATGGTTACGGGCAACAAACTTGTACTACACAATCAACAATCTGAACTATACATGCATGACAAAAGCAACATAATTGACATTTAACGCATCCAAATAACCCTACATAAAATAAATAACTGAATTTAAGATACACCAAACTTGTATTACATAAGCAGCAAATATAAACTACAAAAGCAAAACAGATTAACTAAATAAACAACACTGAAACAATTAACTTAAGAAACATATATACATTACATAAGCATCACATTAGTATTACATATGCATCATATCAACTTAATTTGCAGTTATTTATTACCTCATTGCTCAAACTACCAGATGATAACTTGGCCTTCAATGAAGGTCTCTCCATAACACACAGTAGATCCCCGGATGGGCCCTCAACCTGACCCTCCGGTGGTAGTGGATTGTCAATAAAACCCTTTCACAAACCGCCTACATTTAACTCACTCATTGTTCTATCCTTCAAAATCTTTGTGGTCCAAAAACAAAGGCTCACAAATTCGCCTCCTAGGAACATCACACGTGTAAAAAACTCGTTCATATAAAGAACCCGCAATGAAAGGAGAAAAATAATTATAACTTACACATATAACTATAAAAAATACCTTAAAATAGAATTTAACTTAAAGCTAGATACATCAATGGACCGTTGAATTGTTTTTCTAGCCTGTTTCCCATTTATCCCTGTTGGCAATCATAGTGTTTAGTGTATACTCACACCAGTTTAATTTACGAATGCTACTAACATCCTCCATGTTTCTCATTATAAGTGGATTTGTGTATCACAAGGATTGTTCCCAATCACCAAATAATCCACCAAGAGAGTAAAGTATCTCTTAAACCAATCATCGTCCTCTTCACAACCTCTCATCTGCTCGCATACCTCGCCAGCTGTAATGTTATTGCCGCCTTTGCAAAAAGTCCTTGCCACTGTTCGAGTAGTTGACACTCAACATCGCTTCTAATGTTTTTCGGATTTTAAGTCTCGGACCGAATGAGAATCTAAGAACACGCTCACATCAATGTGGATCAATTTCCCCATTGCTCATGTCAGCTTACAACTAACAGGATTAAAGTTTTCCAACAACCAGTATACCAGCTGAGGGGGGGAATTCTTTAATTCTCATCTCTAGCAACCCCCCAAAACCCAAATCCACATTGGCAGCCCTCAAAGAGGATTTAATTTTTCTAATGACATCAACTAACAATCTTGCTGCAGACAACCTTGTCGAATATTTTGGATGTGAAATCTTACCCTTGCCTTTACTCCCAACTCTTTGACTTTTTAGCCTCTTCTGCCCAGCAGATTTATCTTGTCGATCCCCACCGCCTTCACTACTCAAATCTTTTCTTTTGTCTTCACCTTTAGCTATTGTCTTGAAAAATCAGAAAATAATCACACAAAAAAAAAAAAAAAGATACATTCACAGAAAACATTATAAGCTACACACTACTAGATAAAATATTCTTGTACACATGAAATTTTTCCACATATAATCATGTGTTGTTTCAATGCATAATTGGAAAAGTTCATAAGCAAAACTATTGATGTACACAAGCTGAACAAACAATAGAATCAATATTAATCAGAAATAAAATCGTTTTTGCAAAAAATCAGTATAACACAAGCAACATGAAAAAACTAAACAAGCAATATTAACAAAATACATAAGCATATAAAGAAATAGTAACAACATGAATGCTAACGAATGCACTGCACATAAAAACTACATATGGCTCCAAAAATAACCAAATGTAGCCCTGTTACAAAAATCTAAATGATGATCATTTCTAATGCAAATAGTAATACTTTCACAAGCAGAATTACACAATTACACAAGCATACAAACAAAAATATTAAACATTCCACAAGCACCATGAACAACCTAAATAAACAACATTAACAACTAACATAAGCAAGTGAAAAAAAAAAGAAACACATGAACAAAACTACCATAATCATCGTTCTAAACAAAAATAAAACTCCCAATGTGCAAACCGAGATGAAAATCATACACCAAACCAGCCCAGAACAAAAAAAAAAAAGGATTGAAGTTACAAAAATCGAACAAAAAGACACGAACTATGAACTTTCGTAAATCCTATAAAATTGGCTAATAACTAAAAATCGAAAGCTTCAAAACACAACCTCAAGAGATGGGAACTTACCTTCAAAAAATCTACAAACTCTTCAAAGATCGAACTCGAATACTGAAACTCGAAATAGGATGGAAAACCTTTGCAGAGAAAATGTAAGGAATTTGAGGCGGTAGATGGGTTACTCAAAACTGAAAGTACATGTTGCGTGAGAGTGAGAAGGAAATTGAACGTGATTGAAATATCATCAAATCTCAATAACTGAATCTAAAATCTAAATGACAAACATACCCTTTTTAATTGTTGAATCAAAAAATAAATATAAACCCCCCAAAAATCTGGACCACCCAAAAATATTAATCTGTGGTTAGGGTTGGTCCATATGGACTCACCCAAAATTGAGGACTCGGGATCCATATCATATACATATATATATATATATATATATATATGTATATATATATATATATATATCGACGGGCATCTACGGACAACTTACGTTGTAAGGCTATTGGTACGTGAATATCCGACGTCAAGTTTGCTCCTGCTATAAGATTTAGCGATGGAATATAACGTCAATAACGGTGAAAATTACATGTTACATGTCGACGAATGATGAAAAAACTACATGTGGAATCCATCGATTTCTTTAACGACGGAAGAGATTTCCGTCATTATGTCGTGAATAGTATCTAACAATGTTTATTAGACGTCTTTTTTAATTTAATATAATTTGTATAATATAATATAGTGGAATATTTGTATTAGCTAATTCATGTTATCTACAAGTTTCTTATTAATCATACGTATGAAAATTTGCAATATATTTATGTCTAGTATTTTGTTGAAAAGTAAAATATTTGTATTAATTATGATCATCCTAATATAATATATATATATTCATGACCATTACATGTAATGATCAATAGAACTGACAGTTTTATTCATTTGAAAAAGACTCGAAGTGAATGTTCAATCGTAAATATTATGTATCATACATCTATAACACTACACATCATTCTCTATATATATTGTTGACTTGTTGTAGCATGAAATTGTAACTTGTACTTTTATGGGTTGTTACTCCATGAGATATCAATGAAGTAATTTTTGATTAAAATAAAAAGAAATTATAACTTGTACAAAGGTAAGATCAATCATATCTAGTCTATTAGTCATCATCGAACCAGGTATAATAGGAAGTTTCTTCTTGCTTTGTAGATCCCTCTTGTTTACCTGAACCTACATCTGCAGGCTGAATCCCGATCGCAGAAGCTTGGTTGAAAGATATGCAAATATAAGGTATTGCTATTACAATTTAACTTGAGCAAAATAGAACATCAATTAAAATCTTTCACATGTACGTACATTTAAAACAAAGAAGCGACTGTGTCCAGGTCTAGCGCCGAGGTCGTAAAGCTCTAGCCGTCACCAACATCTAAGCCAGTATCTGGGCCAGTTATCAGAGTCTGGTAATTTTATGCTAACTTGTTAGGGACGGGGTGGCCCCGACTTCCATAGGTCCTTGGTTCGAGATCTAGGAAAGATAGAATTTGGGGCGGGACTTTCTCGATACGACTTCTCTTGCAAGAAATGAAGGAAAGCACGCCACAGGCTAATGGGACCTGATTGAATCTTCTTGAAAGACTCGATGAATTCCATTTCCATACCCTCACTAGCACTACTAAGAATTCCCGTTCGATAGGAATTCGAGGAGCTTGGAATCTTGGAACCTGTCTTTGGGCTTTTAGCCCCGGGAATGCTGTCCTCTACAAAATGTCGTCAAAAATAATTGGAACTATTAGCGACAACAAATCGTGGCTAATAATGTCGCAACTTCAGCCCCAAAATAAATGCAACGGACAAGTAATTGTGAACATAAATGGTCGCAAATACATTTGTGACAACATTATATTGTTGTCGCAAATAATGTTTTTGCGCACGACAAGCTATTGGCAGCAACTCTTATGGGACAACGTGTTGTCGCAAAAAACTATTTCTATGGTAGTATGTGTATAAATAGTGCGTCATTATTTTACAACTCTTCAATATTTATTTTTCCAATAATTTTATTTAATTTATTGTTTTTAAAACAAATTATTTCCTTTTATATAGGTACACATGTCCAAGTGCCAAGTGCATTTATATATAAAGAAATATATATAGATCTATTTCCTTCATTAGTTTTCATCATAAAATTTTCATTCACTCCATTTTTCACTATAAACTCTATTATAAACTCACAAAATGACACGCCCCAGACGGGGACGCGATGGTGATCCATGACTAAAACATAAGTAAACCAATAGTCTAGACAAATTTCAACAAAATCCCAAATGAAACAGAGTTAAATAGCAGCGAAAATAAAATACAAGTACGAGTACAAATTACAACCCAACAGTAATATCCATATTACATCTTACAGTCTAGCAATAATCCAAATCTCACCAAGTACACATCTAAATATAACAACTTAATGTCGAAAGGGTCATACACCCTTGGATTATATCTTAAGAGGAAAGACAGAATAAAATAGTCTAATAACAGCAAATAACAGAAGAAAACAAATCCAAAGGCGAAACACGGAGAGATCACTCCGTAGTTTGTTCGGCGTCGTCAACGAAATCTTCATCTGGCCATTAGAAAAATAGCAGGGGATGATATTGTTATGGCGATTTTATTTGTGATCGCCTAAAATAATTTTCTATAATATAAAGATTGGTTTTTTGATTTGTTTTGCCTTTCTAGACTTATGATATAATTAGGACTTTTTAGATAAGGGAAGAAATCATATTGATATGGTATTGATATATTAGAATTCTTGGATAGTTATCTTGTTTCCTAACATAAGTGATTTACTTGTCATATATTTGTATATATCTTCTTTCCTTGTGTATTAGGTCACTTGAAGGGTTTGGACGGCTATATAAAGGGAAGAGGACGTCCATAATCTTGACACAAGAAATATACGAGAGATACAAGAGTCTTGAGAGAGTTAAGAGTCATACAAGCACAAGGAGTCTCGCTGCTCTGGATGCGATCTCGAATGTGACTACATCTGAGATCACATTCAGTCCTGCAGTTGTGTTTGTTACGTTTTTCATCCATTGTTTTTGTATTGTGATTAACGAAGTCCACACATGTCTATTGTTGGATGAGTTGAATTACATAGACCAGATATACTCTAGATAGGAGTTTTTCGTTGAGTTTCTACTAGTTGGATTTGAGTATTTTTGTATACGGAATCAAACAGTTTTTACTAGTGGAAAGTTTTGTCATATTGGCATGTCTACAAGCTTGTTGGCTTATTTTTTATTCGTGTGTCTCTTTATTGTTTTCAAAACCTGCATTGATTTGAATTTCAATCACATCCTTATCTGCAAAACTTTTGGTAAATATTTGTCTATAATGATGCATCAAGAGCCTACACTTGATGACACTAAGTGTTGATGACGTATTTTTGTTAGCATGGTGAAAGTTTGGAAGAAATCAAAAACTTTGATAAGAAAAGTTGTATAAAGATGTAGGGCTCGCTCGGATATGGTCATTATGTTTAAAAATGCAAAATTTTTGAGAAAAAGGGAATGAAGTGATGACAATAAATCAAGAAGGAAAATGATGAACAAAAGGACCACTTTGGTGAAAGATCGAAAGTCTCTCCAAATAAATCCTTCAAAGTGTTGCTAGAGGTGTGGCCGAGATGTGATCACACCTTCTCCGATCACATCCGAGGTCACATAAGAAGGATTTCTTACTTCTCTAACCTTTTTTGTTTAAATTCTAAACTTGAAGATTCTCGAGATGGTGAAAAAGGAAGAAGAAGTTTATAAAGATTGGGAAAGAATTAAACCGAATGAAATACTTTCTTTGATCGACTCAAGGAAAATGATGAACAAAAAAGTAATTACCAGGCATTGGTTATAAAACTCTACTCGAAAATGTAAATTTAAACTTGAAGATTCTCTTGAAACCATGAAGAAGTTTAATTCTGGGAAAGCAAAGGATGATATCTTTCTTTGGGTAGTGATCCTCCAAAATAAGAAGAGAATCTTTTTCAATAAAGAGTTTTTCAAAAAAGTCTAAACTTCGTAAACGCCACTTTATTTGTCACTATTGTCATGCTCGTGGACACATTAGGCCATTTTGTTACAAAATAAAATCAGATTTGGCGAACATAAATTCTGCATGTCAGTTGTCATCCGAAATGTTACGACATCCTCGTAATCACATTTCAAAATTTTCCAAATCTGTCTGGGTTAAGAAATCTGATGTTAAATGTCATGTTATCTATACTTCTTTGAGATCTAACATTGCAGGATCTTGGTACTTCGATAGTGGATGCTCACGACATATGACAGGTACCTTGGAGTATTTAACTGACTATGAAGTTTACAATGGTGGCAATGTTACCTACGAAGGTGGAGCTAAAGGGAAGATTGTTGGGAAAGGGACGCTAAACGTTGAAGGATTACCCAAGCTTCGTAATATGCTTCATGTAGTTGGTCTTAATGGTAATATCATCAGCATAAGTCAACTATGTGATGTTGATCTTTATGTAAAGTTCAATAAAAATTCTTGTGAAGTTTTCGATGAAGCTGACAAGTGTATCCTTACTGGTTTGAGATCTTTTGACAACTGTTATCAGTATTGTAATGAGCAACTCTGTCACAGGGCACACACAAATGACACTGATTTGTGGCATCAAAAATTAGGTCACGTTAGTCATAAAAAGCTAATGGAACTTATAAAATTTGAAGCTTCTATTGGTTTGCCTAAACTGTCTATAAAAAGTGTTAGTGTGTGTGAAAGTTGTTAGAGGGGTAAACAAAAGAGAGTGTCGCATCAAATGACATCACATTTCCACACCACTAGATGTCTGGAGTTAGTTCATATGGATCTCATGGGTCCTATAGAGGTTGAGAGTGTGGGTGGTAGGAAGTATTCTTATGTGATTGTCGATGATTTTTCACGTTATACGTGGACTAATTTTCTACGTGAAAAATCTGAAACTTTTGATTTCTTTAGAAGCTGGCATAAAAAGGTTTGTAACTTGTATAATTTAACTGTTGCCATAATTAGATCGGACCATGGTAAAGAATTTGAGAATTCTTCTTTCTCGTCCTTCTGTGATAGAAATGGGATTTCTCATGAATTTTCCGCACCATAACTCCGCAACAAAATGGAGTGGCAGAAAGGGAAAAATCGTACATTGCAAGCGATAGCCCATGTCATGCTTAGTTCAAAAAAACTTTCTAAAAGGTTTTGGACTGAAGCTCTGAATACTGCTTGCCATATAGCTAATCGTGTGTATTTGAGGCCTGGATGTTCTATGACCCCGTATGAAATAGTTATGGGAAAGAAACCTAACCTCAAATATTTTCATGTCTTTGGGTGTGTGTGTTATGTCCTTAATGATCGTGATAATCTTGGTAAATTCGATTTCAAAAGTGATAAGTGTCTTTTTCTTGGCTACACTTTGAATAGTCATGCCTATCGAGTTTATAATCTTCTTACTAAGACGATAATGGAATCTGTAAATATTGTCTTCAATGATCTCTCAGATATTGCAGGAAAGAGTGAAGAAGATCATGTGGATCTTCTCGAATTTGTTGAGACTGCTCCACCGAAGGATGTAGGCACAGATGTTATGGAGAATGTGACTGAAGCCCCATCCACAGTTGTCTCAAATGCAGAACCAAATGTGACGGTATCTGAGCCCACATCCGTGTTCTGCTTTGCTGGTGCAAAAGTGAGTCGACTCGACTCGACTTTGAACCTGTTGAAGAAACTAATAATCCAATTGTGGATCGTGGCAGTGACATACCTACAAGGATTCAGAAAAATCACCCTACATCTCAGATCATTGGTAACACTACTGATGGTATTAAGACAAGAAGGAAAGGTAGAGTGAACTATCGTGATATGGTAAGAATGGTTTGCTTGTCTACTGATTGTACCAGTGTGAGAACATGTTGTTTTGTGTCCAATTTTGAACCTAAAAATGTTGTTGAAGCTCTTAAAGATGAATTCTGGATACATGCTATGCAAGAGGAACTAGATCAATTTGTCAAAAATGATGTGTGGTTTTTAGTCCCTATGCCAGAGGATGTTAATGTGATTGGGACAAAATGGATTTTTAAAAATAAAATGGATGAATCTGGTAAAATTGTTCGCAACAAAGCTTGATTAGTCGCTCAAGGGTACACACAGGTTGAGGGGGTGGATTTCGTTGAAACCTTCGCTCCTGTAGCCCGTATTGAGTCCATACGTTTGTTGCTTGCTATTGCATGTTACTTGGGTTTAACTCTTCACTAAATGGATGTCAAAAGTGCCTTCTTAAACGGTTTTCTTAATGAAGAAGCTTTTGTTGAACAGCCTAAAGGCTTTGAGGACCCTTTTAAGCCTAACCACCTATATAAGCTTAAAAAGGCTCTCTATGGTCTCAAACAAGCCCCTAGAGCTTGGTATGGTAGGCTAACTGAGTATCTTCTTCAAATTGGTTTTAAACGTGGTGAAGTTGATAAAACCTTGTTCATTCAAAGAGAAAACCACGACATCATGATTGCTCAAATCTATGTCGACGACATTGTTTTTGGTTCCTCCTCTGATAAATTGTTAAAGGAATTCATTGGTTGCATGTCCTCCACTTTTTGAAATGAGTATGGTAGGTGAGTTAAGTTACTTCCTGGGCTTGCAAATAAAACAATTAAAGGAAGGAATTTTTATTCTCACAAGGCAAGTATGCTAAGAATCTTGTGAAAAAATTCGAGCTTGAAAATGCCTCTCACTTGAAGACTCCGATGGGGTCGAGTCAAAAGTTGAGTAATGAAGACGGGGCTGAAAGTGTTGACCACACCTTGTATAGAAGCATGATAGGAAGTTTGTTGTACTTGACTGCCAGTCGTCTTGATATTATGTTCAGTGTTTGTCTGTGTGCTCGTTATCAATCTGATCCCAAAGTTACTCATTTAAAAGCCTTAAAACATATTATTCAATACGTAGGAGGCACAACTGATTTGGGAATTTGGTACACTAAAGACACTAACACTAATCTAGTGGGTTTTTAGTGATTCTGATTGGGCTAGAGATGTTGTTGATCGAAAAAGTACAACCGCTGGATGTTTTTATTTTGGAAATAATTTGGTCTCATGGTACAGTAAAAAGCAAAATTGTGTATCTCTTTCGACTGCTGAATCAGAATATGTAGCAGTTGGGAGTTGTTGCACGCAACTTTTATGGATGAACCAAATGATTGAGGACTATGGTTTGCAAAGTGAAACACTGATTGTCTATTGTGATAATATGAGTGCTATTGATATTTCAAAAAATCCTGTCCAACACTCTCGTACTAAACACATAGATATTAGACATCACTTTATTCGAGATTTAGTTGAGAAAAATATAATTCGAATTGAGTATATTGCTACTGAAAATCAGCTTGTAGACATCTTCACCAAGGCTTTGGATTTCGAGAGATTCTCCAATCTAAGGAAGTCTCTCTATTTGTGTGTTCTCTAAAATGTTACACGAGATGTCACAGCATTGCACATCACATCCACTGTGACATCCAAAATCTGCATCTCTTTTCTTCTCCTCTATTTCTTTTTGATTTTTTTTAGGCATCCCTGCATTGTAAGCTTTCATGCATATCTGCAAAAATTGGATTGATGGTTCGAACTAGTCACATATATTGTCTCCCTTGGAAAACTGGTGTGAGTTGATCTATCCAATTCAAAAAAAAAATGATATATTCCCAGTAGCTGAGTTGTGAATAAAGTCTTGATCATGCTTGGAGGCCTTCTAGGAAAAAGCTACCAACCCATTGTGTGAAGTTATTCCTTGTGACCAATTTCTTCAAGCGTATTGCTGTCCAAAAAGGCATGATCATGTGAAAAAGAGCTACCTTTGGCATTTGAGTGGAAGCTCCCTGTTGGTTAACTCCCTCATGAGACTCGGAAAAATTGAAGAAAACTCGAAAATTTTGATAAGCTGGGATTTTGGAATATTGATTCATTGAATCAGCTAGTACAGGTGTGACTCAAAATGGGACGACATTTGAACCTATATCCATTGCTGCAGCATTTATCACCTCTTGTGTGCGCTTTTCTTTTTTTTGCTACATTAGGCATATTAGGTTTTGCATGTCATGGTGATTTTGGATTCTTTGCTGAGATTTGGTTTCCATATATAATCTGAGAGTGATATTTTTATCTTCCCAAAATCTTGAAAATCTTGATGGATATATTTTTTGGGTTGAACCGATTTGGAGGATCAGGGTAAATCTTTTTTTTATTTTATCACAAGTTGACATAATTTGAACACTTTGTGAACCAGAGTTTGAGATTAATTGGGATCCTGATTCTTTCCTTATTTTTCGATTTTTACCATGAGGAATTCTTTCCTAATTAAAACTCTTCCTATTGTATCTTGATTTTCGTGCCTACCTCTGACGCCATTTGAATCACTATTTATTTGCAGGCAATCAAGTGCATGTCATCTCACCCTCTCTCACGTCTTTCAAAGTTTTTGTGTGGTTGAATTTTTCAGGTTCCAAGGCTTTCTTCCTTACCATGGCAAGGTTTGTTTCCTCCATCAAGAACCTTTTTGGCAGCCCCAGCAAATCATCCTCTTCCTCGCACAATTCCGAAAGCCCCAAGTCTGAGAAATCCATGGAAGCAAGTATTATTGCAGATGCTGTCAGATATGGGACCCCATCTAACACTGCATCTCCGTCTGTCCAAATTCCAACTCCATCTCCGATTGAAGAGGGTTTGTTACCACGTGAGACCATCACGACTCCTTCCTCTACTCCTACTGAGGTCGCTGCAAATATCACCACTCCTCCATCTGCACAAAACCCTGCACCCGACTCTGTTCAAGATGCCCCTGCATCTGAGCTTGAAGATGTCCCTGCATCTGGGACTGCATCTCCTACTGCTCCAACCAAGGAACCAGGTTTGGAATCCTCTCTCCATGTGCACTCATCCCCTCCAAGTTCCACTCCTACTGCTATCATCCCAGTTCCATTTCAAGACGAGGCCATTGCCTCTGTTCTTCCCGGTGAGAAAGATAATAAGATTGATGTCGACAATCCTCCGGATTTTGAGGTCATTCGTACAGTTCATGGCCCTTTGGGAAACCCTAATGTGCGCCGTTCGAAAAGGCTTCTTGGTTACTCTCCAGAGGACTTTGAAGATTCCGATTCTACTCCTGAAATTTCTCCAAAGATGCAAAAGACCACTATTGAGGGTATTTCGAAGACAGGGGGAGATGAATTGCCTATTCCCTTTGTCCCTTTTAGTGATTCCGAGGACAATGTGAACCAGTTTGTTGTTCAGCCCAGAGAACGAGTGCAACCCGAGTCACAAGATAGTGATGATGATGTGCCTTTGGCACAAATGGTAGAAAAGGTAAGAAAGGGCGAAGGTGTGGCCAAGGATGTGACCACATCTAAGCCAACACCCATTGCAACTGAGTCAAGTTCTGAGTTCGATGACTCAAGTGATGAGGATTTCGATGCCTCAAAAGAACCAAATCCTGAGATTGATCTTGAAGCCATGGTAGATGAAGTAGGTGATGAACTGATTGCTCAAGAACGGAAGGAGGTTGCTGCTGCAGATGTCGAGGAAGCTGTGATGTCATCCGACGACACATCTGATTCTGAGTTTGATCTTGAGAAGGCTCACTCTGAGCAATTTTACATAGCCGCTGCAGCATCCAGGTTTCATGCATTACTTTCCCGTTCTTTTATTGATGAGAAAAATCGAGATTATGAGCACTTTAAGAAGTATAACTTGAATCAATTTTTTGAGGAACGCAATTTGTTAACAACGATTGACACTGCTCTACCTTATATTGATTCTGTGGTTTGTGAATTTTATGCTAATATGTCTACTCGTATTGTTGTTCGTCGATCTCCTAAGTTTGGGAAAGTGTTTGTTCGCAATAAGATATACGAGTTCAGTCCCTCGGTCATTAACCGATTCTTTGACATGCCTGATTTTGAGGAAAGTGAAGTGCCCTCCGATTATAATGAAATGGCCCGTTTTCTCACTGGTGGGTGTATGCAAGATTGGCCTGCTCATCCCAAAAAACTTGTATCCTCCCGTCTTATGTCGTTCTATGGGTTTTTGCACAAGATATGTTGTGCAAGCTGGTCTCCTTCGAAAAATAACTCCATAGTCACAAGGACACATGCTCGAGTTCTATATCAAATTGGGAAAGGCCTATCGTTCAACTTTGGGAAACTGGCATTCGAGGATGTCACGTTCTTTGCTACCAGTGAATCAAAAATTTGGTCTCTACCATTCCCCGGTCTTTACCATTCCCTAGTCTCATCTATAAAATCTTGGTATCACAAGGATTTGAGCCAAAGTAGGGTGATCACTTCACCAATCAGCCTGGGGTCTTTCATGTGTCCAGACCACTGCTCAGCTCTCAAAATCGCATTGTTGATCTGCCTCTTGTCTATCCATGAGATTGTTCGCCTTATTTTTAGCTTCACCGCAAGTGTACGGTGTACATTATAGAATATGGTAGCAAGGTCGTATCCACGGAGACTAATAAATTAATATGCTAAGTATTGATCCAAGATAGTCTTATTTTTATTTAGACGATCGAAATTTGATGATTGTTGTTTTGAGATTAAGACAATTTAAATCACTAAAACACAAGAATAAGATAACACAAATGAAAGAAATATCAAGATGATGTAATGGATTTCCGAGTTAAGGTTTCGATTAATAATCCTCTTGTTGTCCGGTTAAATCAAGTCACGTTATTATCAATATTCCTATAAGATGATCACAAAGCTATTTTATCCTCCCTCTCGAGATGCATATAAAATGTAGATTGAAATACTTATGCTAGCATCTCTACTCAACATAAAGCATTCAACTCCCAAAAGCACAAAAGATCAAATATCCTCACAAATATTTACAAACCTCTCGATTCATGCAAATATTTGTGTCGAGTATTCAAGATCTAATATTGAAACTCATCTCTCGAATTATGAATCAATATATCAAACAAGTTAAATCATTGATCAAGTGATAAAACAAGAATAAGCTCAAAATACTCAAAAAAGCTTCAAGACAATAACTTCAACTAAGATTAAAACATTCAACAAGAGTTCAATTAATCTACTTCCAAAACCCGGAAATCACAAGAGTTTAGCTACACATGATTAAACAACTTATACACAAAGTGTTCAAAGTCATTACAAATGGAAATGAAAGATTGAAACTAAAAGAGAAGCAAGAAAAAACGTAGGAACGCCGACAATCTCTCGATATATCTTCGTTCTTCAAGCTCCGATGCAACCCGATTATCTCCTTGATATCCTCCTTCAAGAGTTGACTCTTGTCTTGTATTGTAGATCCCAAAAATGCCAGAATGTCCTTGTGTGCGCCCCCCAAAAAGCCTTTTTATACCCACCATCAAGTTTAGGGCTTAATGCTGCAGATTATGGGATTCAGCAGCAGACGCACGGGGTGGTGCGCCCACGCACGCACGGGTTACCCGTGCGCCACCCCGCTAGAATAACCCAACTCTCTGTAGGGCGCACGGGTGGTGCGTCGAGCACGGCCTACCCGTGCGCCACTCCGGTGAGATAATCGATCCTCTCGTAGGATGCACGGGTGGTGCGCCCATGCATGGGCTACCCGTGCGCCATGCCGCAGCTCAATAATCCTTATACGGGGTGCACGGGTGGTGTCTTAAGGCACGCCCAACCCGTGTGCCCCCTGTCTTTTAAAAACGCTCAACTTTCGCTCTTTTAGGCTTCACTTTTCGTATATCCACTCAATTCTCCGTGTTTCCACTTTGCTTTCCTCGTATTCGTATTCAATTAGCTTCAAATATCATGAAATTCCTACAAAATAAGCAAAGTGTAATATCTTTTCCACAAGGAGTGAATATGTAACATTTAACGCGAGTATATGCATGTTTACTCATCATTATAGCTCGAAATACGCCTCAAAATACATGCAAAACTCACGCCTATCAGAGATGCTCCGCCTGCTCCTACGACTCCGACCTCTGCTGCTTCTCCAGATGCTGCTACCCCTGTCCCAGGGTCTCTCCAGGTTGTGGCCCCGGATGTGGTTCCGGATGTTGGCCACATTCCCTCTCCCATTTTCTCTAACATTTCCTTTGTACCTGTTTCTACTGTTTTCTTACAGGTTCAGCTGGCTTTTGCTGAGCAACAGATTGCTAACTTCATTGCTCTCCGGTCTCAATTGCAACATATCCTTGGCTCTGTTCCTGGCCAAAAAGGGGGAGAAAATACATCAGCTGGACCAAGCACTACTCAAGGGGGAGTTATGCCAATTGAGACACCCATGACTGATGCTCCAATTCCTGAAGATAATGCGGCTCAAGATCTTTTCACATGTTACACCATTGGCTGGACAGAATTAAAGCAATGAAGGCCTTCAGTTTGATTTTAAAGGACAAATGGACATGAATGTGTCTACTGATGAACTTTATAATATTTGATCTGGGATGTACTAAGACTACTCTTCTGCTAGGTTTACTTGTTTGGTTTGTTGATAACTTGATAAACTCTCGTTTGTTAATTTTTGCTGCAGTTATAAATGTGACCTGAAATGTGATCGCATCTGTTTCAGTATTTTTACTCAGCATGATATTCAGGGGGAGTTGTTTCACTTAGGGGGAGCTTGCTTGGTTTGTGCTTGATATGTGTTTTATCCAGAAAGGCAAAAAGGGGGAGATTGTTAGAGCGATTTTATTTGTGATCGCCTAAAATAATTTTCTAAAATATAAAGATTGGTTTTTTGATGTGTTTTGCCTTTCTAGACTTATGATATAATTAGGACTTTTAGATAAGGGAAGAAATCATATTGATATGGTATTGATATATTATGATTCTTGGATAGTTATCTTGTTTCCTAACATAAGTGATTTACTTGTCATATATTTGTATATATCTTATTTCCTTGTGTATTAGGTCACTTGAAGGGTTTGTACGAATATATAAAGGGAAGAGGACGTCCATAATCTTGACACAAGAAATATACCAGAGATACAAGAGTCTTGAGAGAGTTAAGAGTCATACAAGCACAAGGAGTCTCGCTGCCCTGGATGCGATCTCGAATGTGACTACATCTGAGATCACATTCATCCCAAAAGTTGTGTTTGTTAGGTTTTTCATCCATTCTTTTTGTATTGTGATTAACGAAGTCCACACATGTCTATTGTTGGATGATTTGAATTACATAGACCAGATATACTCTAGATAGGAGTTTTTCGTTGAGTTTCTACTAGTTGGATTTGAGTATTTTTGTATACGGAATCAAACATGTTTTACTAGTGGAAAGTTTTGCCATATTGACACGTCTACAAGCTTGTTGGCTTGTAGACAATTTTTATTTCGTGTGTCTCTTTATTGTTTTCAAAATTCCGCTGCATGTGATTGTGAATGTGACCACATCTGCAATCACATCCTTACTCTGCAAAACGTTTGGTAAATATCCGTGCTATAATTCTTTCAGAGATAAAAATTCTCAGTGGATGGGGTGAACGTGTGCGAGTGTGGCGACATATATAAATGCAAGAAAATTATTATATGAAAATGTGTGAGTCATGATGCATGGTTCACACATGGTTCACAAGCGTCATGATATATATACCTAAAATAATATACTTATACAGTTTTGATAAAAAAAAGTTCATGATCATACAGGCACTATGTGATTCAAGCAAGACAGGTAGGATTGCATACGGAAATGTAACGCCAACCCATGCAAGACAAGTAGCGGTTGCGTACGTATTTGTAGCGCCAACTAAAGTAAACGGGTCCGAGTAACTCCAGAATCGTGTGGATCAGACAGCGATTTCTTCGTTCTTCCTTGTAACTCCCCGAGCAAGATGGTCCAAGACCTATCACCTTATTGCTCCATAGGCAAAGACAAATCCACAGTAGAGCTAGCTAGGCCCGGATTGTCATAATCATGATTATACCTCAAGTACTACGACCCGCTTCCCTTGGACAAACTCCGTCCGTCAGTCGAGGGATTAGGACGATGGGGCCAGAGAGTGGAGTAGCAGCCGAGCTGCTCGGTTCCATCCCCGACGTATCCATTCTGACTGTGAGCACGACACACCAAGTTGACTCAGGCAGGAATATAATCACAAGTGCGTGATGTCAATCAGGCAGTCGAGTAAATTGATTCAAAGCAGTTCAAAACAATTTATGAAAATTGCACGTGGCATAGATTGGCATTGGTGGAGTAATTTGGATGAAGATAATTATCGGGAGGATAAATAATCTTCCATGATTTGAAGAATTAGGTGGGACATAAGTCCGTTGTAGATTTGGAATCGCATGGCGAGGAAGTCGCGCGTATTAATCGGTCCCGGTGATTCGTTAAGTATATGGATTTTTAAGAAAATAAAATATTATAATATAATAATTATAAGTCAGAGGTTCCAGGGTTGTATTAAAAGAAATAATTAAGTTAAAGTCCTTGTTAAAAGAAAATTTTACAATTAACCCCGTTTTGTAAAAACTAGTATTTTTGGGGTTCAAAATTTTGGGGTCGAGGTTTTCTAAAATTATAATTTCAGTTCCTAAATTCTCCAAATTGTTCAGAGATTCTGGTTTTTAAAGTTTTGGGATTGAGGTTTCATAAAATTCTCATTTTGGCCCTATATTTGTTAAAATTGTCATTCCAGGCCCCGAGTTTCAAATAATCGGATCTCACAAACCGGAAGGGCTTTTAATGTGATTCCAATTGTAAAATGTCACTAAGTTCAGTAGGTTATTGTGATAAAAACAGTTTTTAAAAGAGGTAAGCATAGGTTCCTTAACAATTAAAAATTTCATTTTAGTCCCATTTTTGAATAATTGCCTTTAAGGCGTTTTAGGGGTCCAATTGTTATGAAATTTGATCTTTGGGTTCAAAATGTCATAAGGTTATAGTCAAAGGTGTATTTCCAGGTACATGGACTATATGAGTCCTGGAAGTTTCATTTTAGTCCTCAAGTTTAGTATTTTATATTTTGGTCCCTCAAGTTTAGTAAAATTACTCTCCAATCTCAAAACTCTTGGATTTTTGGAATACCTTTAAAATATGTATTTCTAGTCCCTTAAAAATTAAATTTTCAATCATTTAAGAGTAGGGCTGATACAGTTTCGAATTTTCTATTTTAGCCCTTAAACTTCTAAAATTTTACAAACTAGTCTTTGGGCTTTCAAGGGTTGATTCTATTTATCTCCAAACTTTTAAAACTTTATTAAAATATCAAAATATAACTTTTAAACCTGAGTACAGTCCCAAAATTCGAAAATTGCAGAGGGGTCCCTTAATTTTTATTTTCTTGCAATTAAGTCCACCAATTTCTATTTTTGCATTTTAAGTCCAAAAATTCAAATTTAATCAATTAAGCTCAACTTTTCCAGGTTATAAGGCAAATATTACATGAATAACAAGGTTCATGAACATGCATATACATCTATCCAAGAATTTATCAAATAGAACAATAAATTGTACATGCATGCACCTAAATTACAATAAATAGCATTTTTGAGCAACACTTGAGAATTTTTGGAATTTAACACTTGAAATAAACATGCAATACAATATATATATATATATATATATATATATATCACGCTCTCAAAAAAAGACTACATGCATTTTAAAGAAAACACCTAGGAAATTTAAAGATTATTCTACCTACCTTATAAATTGAATTGTGTTGGTAAAATAAGGAGAAATCACAACTTTGAGTATGAACTCACTTAGGTCAGCCCCTAAGTCATGAATATAAAAAAAAAAAGAATTTGAAAAATGGAGGCTTGAATAAAAAAAAGAAGAAGGTGAAGAAGATGACAAATACTACACTTACCTTGTGTAGTGGGCAAAATGAGTCAAGTATATAGAAGCTTCAAAGTTGGAAGTCTTGCTCACCCTCAAAGAATTCTTCCAAGGTCAGCCCCTATTTCTCAAAAATGAGAATAGGGTGTCAAAATTTTAAAAAAATAATAAAAGAAGAAGAAAAAAGATGTGCTAAAACCCAAGTTCTTACCTTATAGTCCAATTTCTTCACAAATTCTTGAGGTCTTGTCAAGATGATATCAAGGCTTGAATATCTTCAAATGGTCTCTAAGTATACCTCAAAATAAAATTTAAACTTAAGTTAATAAGTGAAGAGAATGAGCTATAAGATATCAAGAATGGATTGACGAAGAAATTTCTTACCTTTTAGTAGTAGGAGTGTTTGAACTTTTGGAGGAGTAGGAAGGAAATTTTCTTGTATTTTGCTAAGTGTTTAAGTGAAGAAGAAGAAAAGTAGAGAGAAGTAGGAGAATTCTAGAGAGAAAGGGGAGAAAATGCAAGACTTGAATGAATGTGTTGTGTGAAAAATGAGATGAAAACTTGCACCAAAAGGCCTAATGGCCGTGTACTATGGGGAGGGGGAGAGTGGGATAATGGGTGGAGTTTGAGGGGAATGTTGGGAATTTCTGGGAAAATATGGGAAGAGTTGGGAGAAAAATGATTAAAAATTGTGGTGTAGGATTTTTGGGTATTAATTTGTGTATAAGGCTTGTAAAATGGAATAATTATACACAAGAGATATAATATGAGGTGTATGTGTACAAGAGTTGGGAGATATTACTACACCAAAAGCATCATGGCCGTCCACTTCATAAGATCATGTGGTATCCATATATTTTATTTTTGTCCTAAAATTGATGATAATAAGTGAATAATATCAATCTCCAAAATAAATAGTGATATTCTTAATCACTTGTAAGTCTCTTGATCACTTATTCTAAATCAAAATCTTAATTCTATAGAGTATAAGTCTCTAACTTAAATGGGTCTCTTAAAATTCTAAGGTTTCTAATAAATACACAAATAATAATGATGATCAATCAAGTGATCATTAAATGTGAAATAGAATAATAAATGATCATTAATCACAAGTAATTGATCAAATAAGTAATAATTAAATTAAATTGGAAAATATATTATTAACATTTATCCGTCAAAGTAACGCGATAAAGTAGTCAAAATAGTACATAGGCGATAAGTGAAATAAATACACGTTTGAAAAATCGAGGGCTTCACATCCTCCCCTCCTTAAAAGAATTTGGACCCCAAATTCCCTTCAGAATAGCTCTGGATATTAATTCCTCAGGTGTTTCTCCATCTCCCACATAGTGTCTTTGTCTCGGTTATGGTTCTGCCACACCACTTTAACCATCGGGATCCCTCTCTTTCGCAGCTGACGTATCTATCGGTCGATAATCCGAATCGTCTTCTCAATGTAGGACAAGTTCTCCATAAGAGGAGAAGTATCACGAGTGATGATGTGCTCGGGATCTGGCCGATACTTCTTCCACTTCGACACATGGAATACATCGTGCATTCCAAAACGCGCATCGGTAACTCAAGTCGGTAGGCTAACTTTCCCATTCTCTGTAAAATCTTGTAAGGTCTGACATATCTTGGACTCAGCTTGCCCCTTTTTTTCATATTGATCAAGTCTTTCCGTGGCGAGAGCCTAAGGAATACTTCATCGCCGACTTCAAATTCCAAACCCTTTCTTCTCTTATCCGCGTAACTCTTCTAGCGACTCTGAGCCGTGCGGATCCGTTCCTTGATTAATCTGACCTTCTCCATGACCACTTGAACTAAGTCAACCTTTGGAATTGAGGGTGACTTTCATTTCCCTTTCGGAGTCCATTGGTCATCAATCTCCCAGTGTAGTGGGGATCTACACTTTTGCCCGTAGAGTGCCTCATAGGGTGCCATCCCAATCGTGGCCTGATAGCTGTTATTGTAGGCAAACTCGGCCAATGGTAAGTGCGAGTCCCAAATTTCTTGGAAATACAATGTACAGGATCGCAACATATCCTCTAGGGTTTGAATCGTTTGCTCAGACTATCCGTTGGTTTGTGGGTGTGCTGTTGTGCTGAAACTTAGTGAGGTACCCAACTCCTCGTTCAGGCACTTCCAAAATCTGGAGACAAACCTAGGGTCTCTATCTGATACTATGTCAACTGGTACTCCATGTAGTCGAACGATCTCTCGGATATAAGTCTATGCGAGTTTCTACAAGCTATCAGTCTTCTTGATGGGTAAGAAGTGTGCGGATTTCGTGAGTCGGTCTACAACTACCCATATAGCATCATGACATCCTCTGGTCCTTGGTAGGTCCGTCACGAAGTCCATTGTTATGTGTTCCCATTTCCACTCAGGAATTCTCAACGGCCGCAGTAAACCAGATGGCCGTTGGTGTTCTGCTTTTACTCGATGATAAGTCAAACATCTCGCAACGAACTTTGCTACCTGGTTCTTCATGTTTACCCACCAATAATTTCATTAGAAATCCTTATACATCTTGTTTCTTCTAGGATGTATAGTGTACCTCGGCGTGTGTGTTTCGCCAAAATTATGTTCCTTATCTGCTCGTCATTCGATACACACACTCAATTTTCTGAATCTTATAATCCCATCTTCGGGTACTGAAAATTTCGGTCTCTCTCCTTTAAGTATCTTCTCTTTCAGCTATTGAAGATGTATGTCCTTCTCTTGGGCGATTTTGATCTCATCCAGCAGATCGGGTGTAACTTAAATGTTAGCACATTTAATTTGAGTATTGATTCTCATCGGATTCTAATTGCTCAGTTCTTCGAATGATTTCCACTCTCTAATCATTAGTCTGATTAAACTCGCCTTTCTGCTCAAGGCGTCGGCTACTACGTTAGCCTTCTCGGGATGGTATTGAATATCAATGTGATAGTCCTCAATTAACTCCATCCATCTTTGTTGCCTTAGATTGAGATCCTTCTGAGAGAATAGATACTTCAGGCTCTTATGATCTGTAAATTAAAACTATGAACGTCGCTCCGTAGAGATAGTGTCTCCACTTCTTTAACACGAATACTATCGCTGCCAATTCCAAGTCATGCGTCGGGTAATTGGCCTCATACGGTTTGAGCTTCCGTGATTCATAAGGAATGACCTTTCCTTCCTGCATGCTTACTGCTCCCAATCCTTTACTCAGATCAAAGAAGAAGAATGTTAGAATTTTCTGTAGGAGATCGAGTATTTCTTAAGGTGGCACCAATGAAAGGGGTAATGCGATTTGGAAAGAAAGGAAAACTCAGTCCTAGATACATTGGTCCATTTCATATTACTGAAAGAATCGTTGATGTTGCCTATAAACTCGACTTACCCGCGTCAATGACTCAAGTGCACAATGTCTTCCACGTATCTGTGTTGAGAAAATATGTTGCAAACCCATCTCACATTTTGACAAATGAGTCAATAGAATTGAAAGCAGATTTGAACTACGAAGAGATACCCGTGAAGATTTTATTACGAGAAGTAAAGAGATTAAGGAATAAGGAAATCCCATTAGTTAAAGTACTTTGGAGGAATCAATCAGTAGAGGAAGCTACTTGGGAAAGAGAAGACGAAATGAGAGCTAAGTACCCTGGTCTATTTCGGTAAGTAAAATTTCGAAAACTAAATTTTCTATAAGGAGGGGAGGATGTAATACCCGAGCCTCTCACTACTCACTAGGCCAATATAGTTCATGCATTATATGTTGTTTATTTGTTGCTTACATAGCATTGGTGTTTTCATCATTTATATCATTTTATATGACATGATAAATTTCACAACTTTAGAACCCTTATATGATATTTAGTTGTCGGACGATTATGATTAGAAGCTAGCTTTTAAATTACACGTGGTAGCTATTCAAAGAGTTATAAGATTACACGTGGTAAATTTATGGATGAAAGGTGGAAAATGTGTGTATCGAGAAGCCTAAAATGTGAACAAATTGATTGAACGAATTAATGTAATATATGATCGAGAACCTGATAGTAAGATGATATATTATTTGAGAATAATAGTTTTATTAAAATAATAATAATAATAATAACAATAATAATAATCCAAGAGTAATAATAATAAAGTATAATTATTATATGAATAATTTGCACATATAAACTACACATGACCCCACGTGACCCCACGTGTACAAGTGTTGTAACATAGCTAATGTATATTTGCAAATTAAAACTTATCCTACTAAATTGTAAACAGATACGGTGAAATATATATAATATAATATATACACACCACACCGCCTTAAACGAGGGAATGATAAATCTATTGGTTTTGAACAATAACACATACACGGGTAAGTAAAAATAAGAAAGACACCAAGAGCGAGTCGAAAAATGGGGGCAAGGAAGGAAAAGGAAAAAAATATATATATATATACAACTGACGGGGAGAGAGTGGTATCGAAAATTGGCTCAAGTATATATTGGTCAGCATTTTCATAACTTTAGAAGTGATTTTGCATATTCTTTTCTTTATTTATTTGTTAATTAAGAGAGCAAAGATAGATGTATTTACGTAAGTTAGATACTGTAGTTACAACAAGATAATTTATTTGAGTTATATACCTTTATGTAATCATGATGGGATTATATATTAAACTTAATTAGTAGGAATAATAGAAATGATGATTAGGATTATTTATCTTGCTTCAGAGGCTACAGAAACTGAGTAAGATTATATAAAAATTAATAAGTGTTTTTGAATTAAATAAATATATTCAATCATTAGCTACACTTTCTGATGTTCTTTAATTAATGTAATATTAGAATGATATATGCTTCAGTACTTAAAGTATATGTTTCAAGGTTAAATGACTAACTAGTTAGGTTTAAGAATTTAGGCCTTTTAAGAGATTAAGAAGAATTAATATGTACACTGAATATTAGAAATTAATACTTTGTATCGACACAGATTGTTCACACCTAAAGATGGAGGGTTACAATTATACATGATCATGAAATAAGTACGTTCCATGAGGTAAGTAAAAATCCATTTGCAACTGTAATGCATGAACATAGTATTGTCTGAATTGATTGTATTATATGTGACTGTGCTACCTTGTTGAATATACGTGGATATTATATGTTGCATAATTGGCTTGTACGTTGTGGCAATATGGTGCTTGGTGTGCCATTGAATATATCATTCACGGCATTTTGCATGTGCATGCATATTACAAAAGGATGTTCGCATGCACGAAAATATTTTCTGGAAGAAAATGGTTGTTTGTTGACCACTGCTAGTGCACCGAGGCGCGCTGGGTGTGCTTTTGATATATGTTTAGGTATAGCAAGTGAGATACTTCTTGGTGAACACAAAGCTAGATAGGAGATGGGCTCTTGGTGGGTCACAGGAGGATGGTCCATTTGTGAGTACCTATGTATGGCCCTGCAGGGTGGGATACTTCTTGGCGGACACAAGGGACGCAAGTAGGGGACCCTTGGCTGGGCCGCGGGAGGATGGTCCACACGTAGATCCATACTGGTATTATTGGCCATTTAATTATTGTTGTGTGCAGAGCTCTTTTCCGGTGTGCATAGTAGTTTGGTCAAGGGCCCAAATGAAAGAAAATGATTTTTAATAAAGTATTTCGATTCATGGATTTTACATGTTAACATTACATGTTGGAGAAGCATCATTATTCTTTGGACATGCATGATTTTTACTTGCTGAGCTTTAGCTCATGTAGTTCATGCATTGCAGGTGAGCATAGGAATGCCTGAGCTTTTGGCTTCTTGTGCGATCTTTGGAGTTCCTTTGAGGTTTTGAGGATCATGGATATGGATGACGACCTGTTGGGCTATGTTGATGGATCACTTTCTCTTTTTGGTCCTGTATTATATTTTGGATTAGGGTTGTACCCTCTTTTGAAAACTCTTATGTATATATGTACGTGTAAATAACTGGGTGATGTGGGTTATATATTTGGTCAGATGGATGTCTGTTGTGTTTAATAACAGGGTTTGTTACCTCTTTGCTTGTGGATATGGGTTGTCATTTTCTTACAAGTAAAGTGATCTTGCTTGTTTGTTGTTAAAATGTCACAGGAGAAAAAACATTGTACAGGTATATAGGGTTTACATTGTCAAATTTCACTTTTTATATTGCTTAGTAATATAGTAGTAGGGGTGGGCGTCACAGAGGATGCATCACTGTAAATAACAAAGCCTTATGTTCCCCTCGGAAGGGCTAAGACTAGAGCTGTAGTAAGTCGTTTCTTCAATTCTTGGAAACTTGTCTCGCATTTGTCGTTCCACTCAAACTTGACTTGTTTCTGGGTTAGTCGAGTGAGTGGTATGGCTATCTTGGAGAAATCCTTGATAAACCTTCGATAATATCCAGCTAATCCCAAGAAGCTTCGATCTCTGTTACTGACTTGGGTTGTTTCCATTCAACCATCGTCTGTACCTTCGAAGGATCCACTGTGATTCCATTGCCGGATACTATGTGTCCCAAGAATGCGACTTCGCTAAGCCAAAATTCGCACTTGTTGGACTTGGCATACAACTTATGCTCTTGTAGTGTCTCTAGGACGATTCTTAGATTACGTTTGTGGTCTTCTCTAGACTTAGAGTACACGAGTATGTCATCAATGAATATCACTACGAACTGATCCAAGTAGGGTCAAAAGACACGATGGATCATATCCATAAATGTTGCAGGCGTGTTCATCAGACCGAAGAGCATTACTACAAACTCGTAGTGTCCGTACCTGGTCTGGAATGTCATTTTAGAAATGCCTTCTTCACGGATTTTCAACTGATAGTATCCCTATTGCAAATCGAACTTCGAGTACACCGCTCCTTGAAGTTGATCAAATAGTTCATCTATCCTCGGGAGGGGATATTTATTCTTAATGGTCATGCTATTAAGATCGGTAATCTATACACAGCCTTAATGTGCTATCCTTCTTCTTGATGAATAGTACCGGTGCTTCCCACGGAGACGTACTCGATCGGATAAATCCTACTTCCATTAACTTCTACAATTGAGTCTTCACCCTTGCAACTCAATAAGAGCCATAGGAGTTTATACTTCAGACGATAGGCATATATTCCATGCGTGCATGCAACTTGTGTACATAGTGCGGTGTGACAAATAAATGCGATGATCAAAGGGTCAAACAAGCAATTACTTTAGCATAAAGTGGTCAATCTTAAGAAGCCCTTCCCAAAACTTCCACCACATTTGTTGACTCTGGAGCCTCATGTTGGCCTAGTGTATCAATCGCTCGGATAGTGGGCATTCTTCCCGAGTTTTCTCATGACCATTTAACTTCTGCATTATAGATAATATATGTTATTTGGTTTGTCCATAGGAGTTGATCCTCATATTTCGGGCAATCTTTCGCGGTGTGACAAATAAATGCGATGATGGTCAAACAACGCTTTAGCATCTCCTTGTTTAGCGTAACTTCCAATAGTCATTTGTTGCGAGTATGTCCCGGTTTCTGGCAGTGCTTGCATGTTTGGCGTTGTTTTCCCTGAACTAGCCCCTTCCCTTTATCCGTCCGTCGCAACGCAAAGCCCTTTCCCTTGAGCCAAACTTGGCAGTGCGCTTAGCTTGCATGTTTGGCGTTGTTTTCCCGAACAGCCCAGCCCGACCTCTTAAGATCGCTTCGAAGGCTGCTCTGCCTCTTGAATGCATTCGATGCGGTCAAGTCCCGACTAAATTCGGAGAGTTGCCTTCACCGCCGCTGAGTATGTCGCCAATTCAACAGTCAAAAGTTGTTTATGAAGTTCCAGTTTCAGTCCTCTCATAAACTTGTACAGTTTGTCCTCCTCAGTACTGATTGTCCCGAGAGCATACTTGGACAATCGGTGAAATTCAGATTCGTACTGAGCTACTGACATGTTCCCTTCTCTTAACCTTTGGAATTCGTCCCTTAGTGCTTCCTTCACCACCTGCGGAATGTATTGCTCATTGAACTCGGCCAAAAAGTTCTCCCAGGTTCTGGCCAATCCGTCCTGGATCCACTCTCTCTACTGATTTCCAGCAATCCCTTGCCGTAGATTCCAATCGAAATACAACAAGCGTCACCTTCTGCTCATCGGAGTATTGAAGAGCATTGATTATGTTCTCCAACTTCTCAATCTAGTCTTCCACCTTTTTATCATTTGGCTCTCCCAAGAAAGCTGTAGGATCGAACCGCAGAAAGTGCTCCAAGACCCAATCATTCACCTCCTAGGCAGGTTCTGGCACGCGTTGGTTGGGCGCTGCTTGCTGCCTCATAAATACCAATATCTGCTGCAGAACCTGTGTAGTCAGATTCTCTCCCGCAGCCGGGGGAGGAGGTGGCGGCAATTCCAGTGAATGTGTATGTTCTCTAGGGACATCAGCGTCCTCGCGGGGAATTCGACGGAGTCTACCACGTCCCCTATGTTCTGCCATTCTGTATTTCGAAGTGTTAGATGCAATCCATAACATAAATGAATCCATAAAATGCTCAAAAGTAAAACAAGTCATATCATGCCAAAAGCAATAACAATACGCAAGACACAAAATCAATAATGAGGGAAAAGTCATATCCATTAATGTAAAATACGGAGTACACGAAATGGAAGTTCATACAACAACAGTACAAAGAAATCCAGAAATACAACAGAATCTGAAAATAAAGCATCTAGTACAACAGCGAGTACAATACAAGGAATACAATCCTATCTACTCGGTAACTGCACTGTGAACATCACTGTCGTCCTCAACATTAACGACTTGGACCTATTCAGGTTCGTGCCATTCCTCGGTGTCTGGCCAGTCAACGAATTCGAGTCATAGGGTGTCGGTGCATCACCAAGTGGGACGGCATCATGCGCCTCTTCCGGCTCCTCTACCTCTAATGGATCCTTTTCGGGATCCTCCACGGGATCCTCTTCATTGTTAGCCTCAGGGTCGGCTTCTGGCTTCGCCTCAGGCGGTGGCGGTGCTGGTACATTAGCTGCCAAAGTAGCTTCCAAACCGGCGTCTCGCTGAGTCAAGGCTTGGGTGAGGTCCTCGAGAATGGTCATCTGCTTGATGATGGTTTCCTCGAGGCGTTCATTTGTCTCCCTGGTCATGTGGGCATTCATCTCCCACTTGTACTGGCCATCGCTAGTGCGCTTCATCTTCTCACGTGTGCTATCTAGGCGCTCCTGAATCAGCTGGATCTGGTCTTCGCGAGCACGAATAGTGCACTCGCGGTCTTTGGCTAGGAGTGTCAAGTTGTTCTTCTCCTCTTGGTTCTTCGCCAGGAGGTGCTTCGATTCCCGGACACGGTGGTGCTCCCCTATCAGCTCGGAGTTGGCCCAGATGAACTCCTAGTGCCAATGTATCTTCAGCCCCTGGTAGTAATCTTGCTCAGCACGAGCCTTGAATACCAACCACCAGGTCGATAGCTCCGGCTCCATCTTGGTCAAGACATAACTAAGGTTGGTCAGACGAATGTAAATGGAAGATAGAGAAGAATAAATAAAGCTAGTCAAGGAGTCAACTAAGTTAAGAAAACTATTACAATGGAATCTCCAAGTATAAAATTCTTAACTCAGTCTAAACATCAATGATATGGTTCTATGCCCTTTCGAAATCGATTTCAAGCTTAATTAGTCAAGTCGCGGTACTACCCAACACAGACCGAGGGTCCTATCCTGGGTCAGCTTGGTGTAAGTTCCCATCTTACTAACCGAGCTCTAATACCACTTAATCGTCACGCCGCAGACGGGGACGAGACGGTGATCCGCGACTAAAAAACAAGTAAACCAACAGTCTAGACAAATATCAACAAAATCCAAAATGAAACAAAGTTAAATAGCAGCGAAAATAAAATACAAGTACGAGTACAAATTACAACCCAACAGTAATATCCAAATTACATCTTACAGTCCAGCAATAATCCAAATCTCACCAAGTACACATCTAAACATAACAACTTAATGTCAAAAGGGTCCTACACCCTTGGGTTACATCTAAGAGGAAAGACAGAATAAAATAGTCCAATAACAACAAATAACAGAAGGAAACAAATCTAAAGGCGAAACACGGAGAGATCACTCCATAGCTTGTTCGGCGTCGTCAACGAAATCTTTATCTGGCCATTAGAAAAATAGGAGGGGATGAGACAAAAATTCTCAGTGGAGATGGGGTGAACGTGTGCGAGTGTGGCGATATATATAAATGCAAGAAAACTATTGTATGAAAATGCGTGAGTCATGATGCGTGGTTCACACACGGTTCACAAGCGTCATGATATATATACTTAAAATAATATACTTATACAGTTTTGATAAAAGAGTTCATGATCATACAGGCACTATGTCATTCAAGCAAGACAGGTAGGATTGCGTACGACAACGTAACGCCAACCCATGCAAGACAAGTAGCGGTTGCGTACGGATTTGTAGCGCCAACCAAACAAGTAAACGGGTTTGAGTAACTCCAGAATCGTGTGGATCATACAGCGATTCCTTCGTTCTTCCTTGTAACTCCCCAAGCAAGATGGTCCAAGACATGTCACCTTATCGCTCCATAGGCAAAGACAAAACCACAGTAAAGCTAGCTAGGCCCGGATTGTCATAATCATAATTATACCTCAAGTACTACGACCCGCTTCCCTTGGACAAACTCCGCCCCTCATTGCGGGATTAGGACGATGGGGCCATAGAGTGGAATAGCAGCCGAGCTGCCCGGTTCCATCCCCGACGTATCCATTATGACTGTGAGCTCGACACACCAAGTTGACTCAGGCAGGAATATAATCACAAGCACAGGATGTCAACCAGGCAGTCGAGTAAATTAATTCAGGGAAGCAGTTCGAGAAAGTTTATGAAAATTGCACGTGACATTGATTGGCATTGGTGGAGTAATTTGGATGAAGATAATTACAGGGAGGATAAATAATCTTCGATGTTTTGAATAATTAAGTGGGACATAAGTTCCTTTGTAGATTCAGAATCGCAAGGCGAGGAAGTTGCCTCGCAAATGCGTATTAATCGGTCACGGTGATCCGATAAGTCTAGGAATTTTTAAGAAAATAAAATATTATAAATAATAATTATAAGTCAGAGGTTCCAGGGCTGTATTAAAATAAATAATTAAGTTAAGGTCCTTGTTAAAAGAAAATTTTACAATTAACCCCCTTTTGTAAAAACTAGTATTTTTGGGGTTTAAAATTGAATAAGTCTTTGTCTCGACCTCGAAAAATTATAAGGTCAGTTCCTATATTCTCCAAATTGTTCATAGATTCAGGTTTTTAAAGTTTTGGGTTCAAAGTTTTATAAAATTCTCATTTTGGCCGTAAATTTGTTAAAATTGTCATTTCGGGCCCCTAGTTTAAAATAATAGGATCTCACAAACCGGAAGGGCTTTTAATTGTGATTCCAATTGTAAAATGTCACTAAGGTCAATAAATTATTGGTATAAAAGCAGTTTTTAAAAGAGGTAAGCATCGGTCCCTTAACTTTTAAAAATTCCATTTTAGTCCCATTTTTGAATAATTGCCTTTAAGGCTTTTTAGGGGTCCAATTGTTATGGAATTTGATCTTTGGGTTCAAAATGTCCTAAGATTATAGTCGAAGGTGTATTTCCAGGTACATGAACTATATAAGTCCCGAAAGTTTCATTTTAGTCCTCAAGTTTAGTATTTTATATTTTGGTCCCTCAAGTTTAGTAAAATTACTCTCCAAGCTCAAAACTCTTGGATTTTTGGAATACCTTTAAAATATGTATTTCTAGTCCCTTAAAAATTAAATTTTCAATCTTTTAAGAGTAGGGCTGGTACAGTTTCGAATTTTGCAATTTAGCTCTTAAACTTCTAAAATTTTACAAACTAGTCTTTGGGCTTTCAAGGGTTGATTCGATTTATCTCCAAACTTTAAAAACTTTATTAAAATATCAAAATATAACTTTGAAACCTGAGTACAGTCCCAAATTCAAAAATTGCAGAGGGGTCCTTTAATTTTTATTTTCTTGCAATTAAGTCCACCAATTGCCATTTTTGCATTTTAAGTCCAAACATTCAAATTTAATCAATTAAGCTCGACTTTTCCAGGTTATAAGGCAAATATTACATGAATAACAAGGTTCATGAACATGCATATACATCTCATCCAAGAAATCATCAAATAGAACAATAAATTGTACATGCATGCACATAAATTGCAATAAATAGCATATTTGAGCAACACTTGAGAAATTTTGGAATTTAACACTTGAAATAAACATGCAATACATTACATATATATATATATATATATATATCTCAAGCTCACAAAAAAAGACTACATGCATTTTAAAGAAAACACCTAGGAAGTTGAAAGATTTTTTCACCCACCTTATAAATTGAATTGTGTTGGTAAAATAAGGAGAAATCACAACTTTGATTATGAACTCACTTAGGTCAACCCCTAAGTCATGAATATATAAAAAAAAGAGTTAGAAAAATGGAGTCTTGAATAAAAAAAAGAAGAAGGTGAAGAAGATACCAAATACTACACTTACCTTGTAGTAGTAGAAGTGATCGAAGTTGGAAGTCAAAATTGGAAGTCTTGATCACCCTCAAAGAATTCTTCCAAGGTCAGCCCCTACTTCTCAAAAATGAGAATAGGGTGTCAAAATTTAAAAAAAAAAAATTATGAAAGAAGAAGAAGAAAGATGTGCTAAAACCCAAGTTCTTACCTTAGAGTCCAATTTCTTCACAAATTCTTGAGGTCTAATCAAGATATGATATCAAGACTTGAATATCTTCAAATGGTCTCTAGGTATACCTCAAAATAAAATTTAAACTTAAGTTAAGAAGTGAAGAGAATGAGCTATAAGATATCAAGAATGGATTGAAGAAGAAATTTCTTACCTTGTAGTAGTAGGAGTGTTCGAATTTTCGGAGGAGTAAGAAGGAAATTTTCTTGTATTTTGCTAAGTGTTTAAGTGAAGAAGAAGAAGAAAAGTAGAGAGAAGTAGGAGAATTCTAGAGAGAAGGAGGAGAAAATGCAAGACTTGAATGAATGTGTTGTGTAAAAAATGAGATGAAATCTTGCACCAAAAGGCCTAATGGCCGTGTACTATGGGGAGGAGGAGAGAAAAAAATTTCATATCTTGTGTTGTGTCTCTTGCATGGAGACAAATGGGTGAGTCAAAATATGGGTAAGTATGGGTGAGTGGGAGAATGGATGGAGTTTGAGGGGAATGTTGGGAATTTGTGGGAAAATGTGGGAAGAGTTGGGAGAAAAATGATTACAAATTGTAGTGTAGGATTTTTGGGTATTAATTTGTGTATAAGGCTTGTAAAATGGAATAATTATACACAAGAGATATAATATAAGATGTATGTGTACAAGAGTTGAGAGATATTACTACACCAAAAGCATCATGGCCGTCCACATCATAAGATCATGTGGTATCCATATTTTTTTTTGTCCCAAAATTGATGATAATAAGTGAATATTATCAATCTCCAAAACAAATAGTGATTTCTTTAATACATAAATGGGTCTCTTAAAATTCCTTAATAATATCACTTATTCTAAATCAAATCTTAGTTCTATAAAGTATAAGTCTCTAACATAAATGGGTCTCTTAAAATTCTAAGGTGTCTAATAAATACACAAATAATAATAATGATCAATCAAGTGACCATTAAATGTGAAATAGAATAATAAATGATCATTAATCCCGAGTAATTGACCAAATAAGTAATAATGAAATTAAATGCGAAAATATATTATTAATATTTATCCGTCAAAGTGACGCGATAAAGTAGTCAAAATAGTACATAGGCGATAAGTAAAATAAATACACGTTCGAAAAATCGAGGGCTTCACACATAACAAAATCTCTTGATGAAATATGTTTATGTTTTCATTTTGTGACTTGGCATGCACTACTATGGCATGCATGGAATATTACAGATAACAATAGTCGTGGAAATTGTTATTTGAGTTCAATAAATTTAAAAGTCCATTGCTTTAATTAAACTTATCCCTACAACCATCTAAGCAATGAACCCATTGAATCGTCTTGAAGGCTTAAACCTCAAGGGTTTCTAATTTTGTATATTTATTCTGATATAGTATCACTTGTAGTTTTCTCTTGTTTCCAAATGTAGCATTGGATTTGGAGGTTCCTTTCATGCAACTTCCTTGAGAAAAGTATTAGGGATAATTTCATTTTTGGTACCGAAACTTTACTACCTTTTTGCTTTTTGTACCCATTATTCCAACCTCATCAATTTTGGTACCTGATGATTTCTGTTTTGATCAGTTTCACTATAAACTGTTAGTTGACCGTTAAAGCTTAACGGTTGACCTGTTATAGTATGTTAAAGTAGGTAAAATGAAGGCAAAAATCTTTTTCTTCATCTTTCTTTATGTGCCCCTTTTCTAAGCTTTAACTTTTCTTAAAAATAAAAACTTTAAATTTGGCATAAAGAGATTACTTTTTATCATTTTATTTTAAAATAATTAATAAACTTAAAATTCAACTTCAATTATATCGAAAAATCACAAAGAATAATATAAATTTATTATATTTTTAAATTCACAGTTCATATATTTAAATTTTTAACACTTAATGAATATATAATTTTAACTAATATAATTCAGTGTTAAATCATGTTTGGATTAATAATGTCATGCCCCAAACGGGAACGAGACGTGATCAATAACTTAAACGGAAATAAACCAAGCAGTCTAGTCAAATATCACGCATAACCCAAATAAACAGAGTCAAGTAGCAGCGGATTACAAATTACAGTCATAACATCAAGTATCTGAATTACATCCCAAATATATAACTTAAATTGTCAAAGGGTCCTACGCCCTCAAATTATAGCTTAAAAGAAAAGTCCAATAGAATAGTAAACAGAATCCCCAAAAGTCGAAAAACACGGAAAAGATCACTCCGTGGCTTGGTCTGCATCATCCACATAATCTTCATCTGGCCGTTTCAAAATAGGAGGAAGTGAGACGAAAATTCTCAGTGGATGGGTGATCGTGTGCGGATGTGGCGATATATATATATATGTGTGTGTGTGTGTGTGTGTGTGTGTAAGAAAACTATTATGTGAAAAATGCGTGAGTTATGATGCGTGTATCACACACAGTTCGCAAGCAACATGATATTCAAAACAATATACTTTATACAATTTTGATGAAATGAGTTCATGTGCATACAAGCACTATGTGTGAATTCAAACAAGTCAAGTAGTGGTTGCGTACTAAGTGTAGCGCCAACCCAAGCAAGCATTCCAGTCCGAGTAAGTCTAGAATCGTGTGGATCCGACAGCGATTCCTTCGTTCTACCTTGTGACTCCCCAAGCAAGATGGCCAAGGTCTGTCACCTTATCGCTCCATAAGCACGACAAATCTAACAAGTATTTGCAAGGCTTGCAAGGCCCGGATTGTCCTAATTGCGATTATACCTCAAGTACTACGACCAACTTTCCTTGGACATTCTGTCCGCAGTTGTGGAATTAGGACGATGGGCCGAAGAGTGGAATAGCAGCCGAGCTGCCCGGTTTCATCCCGGACTGATGCACTCCGACTGTGACCTCGACACACCAAGTTGACTCAAGCAAGTAGATAATCACGGGTATAATATGTCAACAAGACAGTCGAGTATATCAATTCAGGGAAGCGGTTCAAGTGTAATTATGCGACATTTTTTGCACGTGGCGTTTATCGGCATTGGTGGAGTAATTATTGGATGAAGTTTATTATCGGACGGATAACTAATCTTATATGGTTTGGTAATTTAGGTAGGATGTAAGTCCCGTTGTAAGTTCAAGGTCACAAAGCGAGGAAGGAAATCGCCCCGCGAAACGCGTATTATTCGGTCAAGGGGACCCCTTAAATCACGAGAATTTTAAAGAAAAATTAAATTTATAAATAATATATATAAGTCAGTAGTACCATGGCTATAATAAGGTAAAATAATTAAGTTGAGGTCCTTGTCAAAAGAAAATTTTACAGTTAACCCCGTTTTAGAAAAACTAGTCTTTATCCGGTTTAAAATTGAATAAGTTTTTGTCTCGACCTTGGAAAATTATAAGGTCAGTTCCTAAACTCTCTAAATTGTCCAGAGATTCAGGTTTTCAAAATTTTGGGGTCGAGGTTTTGGTAAATTACCATTTTGGCCGTAAATTTATCAAAATTGTCATTTTGGGCCCCGAGTTTAAAATAATCGGATCTCACAAACCGAAAGGACTTTTAATGTGATTCAAATTTTAAAATATAACTAAGGTCAGTGGGTTATTGGGACAAAATCAGTTTTAAAAAGGTATGAGTTTAGGTCCCTTAACTTTTAAAAAGTTCATTCTAGTCCAATTTAAAAATTGTTTTGCCTTTAATGCTTATTGGGTGTCCAATTGTTATGAAATTTGATCCATGGGTTCAAAATGTTATAAAATTATAGTTAAAGGTATTTTTCCAGGTACATGGACTGTATAGGTCCTGGAAATTGCATTTTGGTCCTCAGATTTAGTATTTTATATTTTGATCCCTCAATTTTATAAAATTGCATTTCTTAACTCAAAATATTTTGATTTTTGGAATACATTTAAAATATGTATATTCCAGTCTTTTAAAGTTAAAATTTTCAAATTTTAAAAGTGGGGCTGGTACAGTTTTAAAATTTACATTTTAGCCCTTAAACTTTCAAAATTTTACAATCTAGTCCTTGGGCTTTCAAGAGTCGATTTTTTGTTATCTAAAAACCTTTAAAACTTTAATATTATGTCAAAATATCATTTTTAAACATAAGTACAGTCCCAAAAATGAAAAATTGCAGATGGGTCCCTTAAGTTTTATTTTCTTACAATTAAGTCCACCAATTTGTCATTATTGCATTTAAGGTCCAAGAATTATAATTTAACCAATTATGCACGAAATTTCCAGATTATAAGGCAATTAAAACATGAATGTTTAAGTGCATGAACATGCATACATATATATATATATATATATATATATATATATATATATATATATATATACCATACAAGAATTCATCACATAAAGCATTAAATGGCACATGCATGCACCTAAATTGCAATAAATGGAAATTTTGAACATCGCTTGAGAAATTTTGGAATTTACAACTAAAAATCTAAATGCATTACATAAAACATATATATATATATATATATATATATATATCAAGTCTTTCAAAATACTACATGCATTTTTCTCAAAATTACTAGAGGATTAAAAGGTTTTTCCACCCTCCTTGTCTAGTTGGTTGTTTTGGTGAAAATGAGGAATATGATCACAACTTAAGGTATATCAAACTCACTTAGGTCAGCCCCTAAGTCAAGTAATACAAAAAAAATGGAGTTAGAAAAATGGAGAATTAAAACAAGAAGAAAGGAGAAGGGAAAAAAATGGCCAAGTACTACACTTACCTTGTGTAGTGGGAATTTTTGTCAAGTAGGAGGTCTCAAAAATAATTATCTTGATCACCCACAACAAGGCTTCAGCCCCTAAACCTCCAAAAATGAAAATGGTGGAGTCAAAAATTCGAATTTTAAGGGGAAGAAGGAGAAGGTGCTACAAACCCAAATTCTTACCTTGTAGTCTATGTTTTTCAATTAAATCTTCAAATCCTTTTCAAGAAGTCTCAAGTCTCTAAAGTTCTTCAAGTTGGGAGCCTCTAAGTACCTTAAGGAAGAAAATAACAAAATAAAATTAGAAGAAGTAAGAAGGCTTGAAGATAATAAGAGGAGATTGAATAATATGAAATTTTTTACCTTGTTGGTATGGTTTGGTTTGAATTCAAGGGGGTAGAGGGAGGAGATATCTTGTTTTTGGTTAAGTATAGAAGGTAGATGAAGATAAGAAGAAGAAAAGAAGAAGAGAGAAGTAGGAGGATTTTTTTTTTAGAGAGAAGGAGGTGATTTGCAATTAGAGAGAGTGAAATGTTAGTGAAATGAACAAGGAATCCTTGTTCAAATGGCCTTATGGCCGATTCTACAAGAGAGGAGGGAGAGAGATTTTTTTGAAGTCTTGCAAATTGTTCCTTGCATGGGAAATAAAGTGCAAGTCAAAGTGGTGGGCTTGATTGTGTAGGAGTTAGTGAGGGATGGGTGTTGGGGGGAATTTAAGAAGAATATTGGAATAGTGGGGTTATGTTGGGAGAAGTACGAATAAAAAATGTGTGTGTATGATATTTGGTTATAATTGTGTAATATTGTGTATGTGTATAAGAATTGAGAGGTATTTCTACACCAAATTTGTGCATGGCCGTCCACCTCATGTCTTATATATGGTATCCATGTTTTTTTGTGTCCCAAAATTGATGATAATAGGTGTATAATATCAATCTCCAAAAATTAATTTTGATTCCCTTAATCACTTATAAGTCTCATGATCACTTATTCTAAATCAAATTCTTATTTCTATAGGATATAAGTCACTAAAAGAAATAGGTCTCATAAAATTCTAAGGTGTCTAATAAATACACACATAGAAATAATGATCAATCAAGTGATCATTAAACATAGAATAGTAAATAATAAATGATCAATAATAAACAAGTAGTTGATCAAATAAAAAAAAATGAAGTTAAAATGTGAAAATATTATTATCATTTTTCCATCAAAATGACGCGATAAAGTAGTCACGAATAATACATAGTCGATACACGACAATAAAAAAAATACACGCTTGATTACGATCGAAAATCGAGGGCTTCACATCCTCCCCTCTTTAAAAGAATTTGGTCCCCAAATTCCCTTCAGAATAGCTCAAGGTATTGATTCCTTAGGTCTTCCTCCATCTCCCATGTAACGTCTTCTTCTCGATTATGGTTCTGCCACACCACTTTATTAACCATCGGAATTTCTCTCTTCCGCATTTGACGTATCTGTCGGTCAATAATCCAAATCGACTTTTAGGTGTAGGATATGTTCTCCCTCAGAGGGGAGTATCATGTGTGATGATGTGCTCGGGGTCCGGTCGATACTTCTTCAACCTCGAGACGTGAAACACATCGTGCATTCCCGCAAACTGTGATGGTAGCTCGAGTCGGTAAGCTAACTTCCCAATCCTCTATAGTATCTTGTAAGGTCCGACATATCTTAGACTCAGCTTACCTATTTTCTTCGGATTGATTAACCCTTTTCGTGGTGAGAGACTAAAGAATACTTCATCTCCAACTACAAATTCCAAATCCTTTCTTCTCTTATCCGTGTAACTCTTCTGGAAAATCTGAGTCGTACGGATCCGTTCCTTGATTATTCTGACCTTTTCCAGGCCTCCTAATCTAAGTCAACCTTTAGAATTGATGGTGACTTTCGTTTACCCTTTGGAGACCATTGATCATCGATCTCCAAGTGTAGCAGAGATCTACACTTTCGCCCGTAAAATGCCTCATAGGGTGCCATCCCAATCGTAGTCTGATAGCTATTATTGTAGGCGAACTCGGCCAGTGGTAAGTGCGAGTCCAAACTTTCTTGGAAATTTTGTGTACAAGCTCGCAACATATCCTCTAGAGTTTGAATCGTCCACTCAGATTGTCCATTAGTTTGTGGGTGCGCCGATGTGCTGAAACTCAACGAGGTACCCAATTCCTCGTGCATGCACATCCAAAATCTTGAGACAAACCTCGGGTCTCTGTCCAATACAATGTCGACTGGTACTCCATGCAGTCGAATGATCTCTCAGATATAAGTCTGCACGAGTTTCTGCAAACTATCTTTCATTTTGATGGGTAAGAAGTGTGCGGATTTCGTGAGTCGGTCTACAACTACCCATATATCATCTTGACCTCCTCTGGTCCTTGGCAGGTCCGTCACGAAGTCCATCATTATGTATTTCCATTTCCATTCGGGAATTCACAATGGCTTTAGTAAACCAGATGGCCGTTGGTGTTCTGTTTTTACTCGTTGACAAGTTAAACATCTCTCAATGAACTCTGCTATTTGGTTTTTCATGTTTACCCACCAATAATTCCGCTTCAAATCCTTATACATCTTGTTTCTGTAACGCCTCAAATTCAATAGAACAAACTAATCACAAAATACAATTATCAGGTACAACTCTGGATTTATACCAACATAGGCTCCACAAGAATAATTATCAAAAATTGTTAACTGAAATATATAACTTGACGAAATCTAAATCTATAGAAGAGTCCAGAAAATCCGAGATACATGCCTAGGTTTATTACATATAATACAACAGAAGTCTTAACTTACAAAATAAAATAAGGACAAATAATATAAAATAAGATGACAACAATCCCATAAGCAAAATACTTAAATGAAGTCCCAAAACTAGTTCAATCCAGTAGTCTCAACGTGCTAGGTGTTAGTCTCACCAATCTTTGAAAAATTTAGAAAACATGGGGTGAGCTAAACGAGCCCAGTGGGTAGGGATGGGAATGCATAGTAGTGAAGGAAATGAAAAACATATAATTTATTTTAATAAAATATCGAGCAGAGCACTTGGCGTGCAAAATAGTTTTCATGCGTATAAAATAGATACAAAATAGTTAGACATTAAATTTACTCACAAACTTATAGAATGATTATAAGTAAACAATAATTATCATGGTCATGTAGATATAACACAAGTTCAGATGCGAAAAAATAGTTTCGGTAATTGAAGACGATTTTTAAACCGACAAGGATCTATGCCACATTTTAAAATCCAACGTTCGGGATACACAAAATAACGCTGAGCTGATGTGGAATAAACACTGCACCCTAACGTTCCAATTCAAGCCTGATTTCAAAAAGGACAAGGTTCTCTGTCCCATTTTAAAATCCACAAAAAATAAATGCAGGGTCGATGTTGATCTAACACCAAACCCTATTGCGTTCTCCAACGCACCAGGCCAAAGCCTCATATCCACCTTATTCCTCCTGAGTGGCTCGACGACTCTTTAGCTGTGGATTTATACCTAGAGTTCATCATATTCCGGAATATACCAATACTGAGACCCAAGTAAAGGATAATGGTAATCGATAACAATGTAATTCACCATATTAAAATTGCATAGAATTCAATCACTATTTCTGAAATATTTTATATTGCATGCCTTTGGTACACCGAAATAAAAAAAAAAAAAAGAACAACACATCAAAATAAAACTAATAAGAGAATGACAATTTTCACACCGTTCTGCCGACAGTTCTCAGATCGGCAAATATATTTTCCTTCCTCCAATTAATCGACTTTACAGTTTATTTAAAAGTTCAAGACTTTACAAAAATTGATAAAAAATGCCTTTGTTCCATAATTTCACAAACTTGCAACAAGATCATAGATTTTTCCAGAAATTACGAATTTTGACTCCTTTTAAATTAGTAAAGATTACAAAATAGCCCTAAAAAATTTCAGAGATTTCCAAACCTGTCCCAGAAACACCCTTTTTTTTTGTAATACCAATACTATCGTTGGCAGTTTCCAAAAATTGCAAAAAATGTCCTTCTAGATTTTCTTTTTTTAAAAGGTTTCAAAATTGCCCTTCAAATTAACAAAACTACAAAACTGCCACAAACCCACTTCTAATGTTATGGAAATGGTCCAGCGTTTAATTTCTTAAATAAAATAAACAACCCTTAGAAAATTGCAGTTAGCCCCAATTAAACTTTAGAAAATTTGAATTCGATCACTAACCATCCATAATCAAGCAATTAATTTATAAAATCATCACACTTAGCACATAATCACACATATAAATGCATAATAACTCAATCAATTTCATGATTTAACAATAGTTTTAAGAAACCCATTTGAAAAAAGTAAATAAATAAATCTTTTGCCCACCTCAAGTGGTCACCAACTCAATCCGGCAAGAACTTCAGTAACTATTCCAATTCAAATCTCCAATCAACTCACCTACACAATATACATATAAATTAACCCAAATTATCTAAAACTTCAAAATCCAGCATATCCTTTTACGCCTCAAAAGAAGAACGATCAACTTACACATTTATGATCTACACTTGATATGTGATATAATTCCTCATTTGCATGTGAGGTGCAACAAAGTTTGGTCCACCAACTTGACACCTCAAGCTCACGACAATGATGGATTCTTCAATCCTAATTATGGAAATTATATCCTAAGTGGTGGATTGGTAATTGGGTGGTGATTAATTGTAAAGCATTGATGGAAAATATTTGGAAGAAAGAATGAATTTCATTACTACCTCTCGACAGTGGTCACTAAGGATGAAAAAAAAAAACTTGTGCTCTAGATTTTGGAATGAAGGAAATGAGTGTTGAGGCCTCTAGATACCTTTTTATAGTAGAAGAGTGGACTTGACTTTGGCTTTAAAATTTGTTTAAAGTTTGGCTTGGAATCCAAGAGCTATGGACCGAACATTAATAAAAGAAATTAGGCCAATTTTTTTTATTTTTTTTATTTTTGGGCTCCACTTTAGAAGAAAAATTATTAATGGGCTGAGTCATCTTTCTTGGAATAGAATTTGGTTAGGCTAGAAAAATTGTAGGAATTACTTTTGGACTTAAAGGAAATGCAATTAAATTTGGGTTCCTCATGAGGCAATTAAAATGATAAACAAACCTGTTTTACTGGCCTTTTTCAAGATCAATGGGTAATTGAGTAATTTAAGAAATGAGTTTATGTGAAATAAGAATGAAGATGAAGGATTTTCATTAAATAATGTGTATAAGAATGGTTCTAAAATATTAGACGCAAGTTTAAAAATTCAAGCTTATGAAATACTTTGAGCTTCTAGAATTTTAGTTAAATGGGTTTAAGGTAATGTCTAAGATAGACTTAACTTAAAAAACCTACTAGTTTATTTAAAATATACAAAGTGAATTTAAAAATATTTGATGAAACAATTTATATTGAGTGGTTTAGAACAAGAGGAGAGGATTCAAAAAAGGGTTGATGAACAGGTGACATAACCTAAGTAAAACCATTAATAATCACTACTTACTCTCTCAACTCTAATACTTCTAAAATAATAAAGTTTAATCGAAATTAACTAATATCATCCATATACTATTACAAGTTCTAAACTCCAAAATTCAAAGCTCAAGCACTAAACTAAATTAAATCCCACTAAAATATTATCAAGCTATAGTAAATCAAAGTACTTATATCAATTATTAAAACAACTAAAAATTATATACTAATAGTAAACTCGAATAGGAATAGATAATTAAAACTCAATTATTTCTTAATCCTCTAATTATATAATCGACTGAATCTAGGGTTTCACAGTTTTCTCCAGGATGTACAGTATATCTTGAACGGTGTGCTTCCGCCAATATTTCGTTCCTTATCTTCTCATTATTCGGTACGCACACCCGATTTATGACTCTTATGATCCCGTCTTCGGGTATTGAAAATGTTGGTCTCTCTCCCTTAAGTATCCTCTCCTTAAGCTTTTGGAGATGTATGTCCTTCTCTTGTGCGACTTTGATCTCATTCAGCAGATCGGGTTTAACTGAAATGTTAGCACATGTAATCTGAGTATTGGTTCTGGTCGGATTCCAAATGCTCAGTTCTTCTAATGATTTCCACTCTCGGATTATTAGTCTCGCCAAACTCGCCTTTCTGCTCAAGGCGTCAGCTACTACATTTGCCTTCCCGGGATGATATTGAATATCAAAGTGATAATCCTCAATAAAATCCATCCATGTCCGTTGCCTTAGGTTGAGATCTCTCTGTGAGAATAGATACTTCAGGCTCTTATGAACTGTAAAAACTGTGAACATTCCCCCGTAGAGATAGTGTCTCCACTTCTTTAACGTGAATACTCTTGCTGCCTATTCCAAGTCGTGTGTCGGATAATTGGCCTCATACGGTTTGAGCTTCCGCGATGCATAAGTAATGACATTTCCTTCCTGCATGAGCACTGCTCCCAATCCTTCCTCTGATGCATCACTGTAAATGACAAAGCCTTATGTTCCCTTCGGAAGGGCTAAGACTGGAGCTATAGTAAGTTGTTTCTTCAGTTCTTGGAAAATAGCCTCGCATTTGTCGTTCCACTCAAACTTAACTTTCTTCTGAGTCAATCGAGTGAGTGGTCCGGCTATCTTGGAGAAATCCTTGATGAATCTTCGATAATATCCAGCTAATCCCAAGAAGCTTCTGATCACGGTTATTGATTCTGGTTGTTTCCATTCATTCTAGTTGTTTCCATTCAACCAGTGTTTGTACCTTCAAAGGATCAACTGTAATTCCATTGCCGGATACTATGTGTCCCAAGAATGCGACTTCCTTAAGTCAAAATTCGCACTTGCTGAACTTGGCATATAGTTTGTGCCCTCGTAGTGTCTCCAGGACGATTCTCAGATGACGCTCGTGATCTTCTCTAGATTTGGAGTACAAGAGTATGTCATCAATGAATATCACTATGAACTGATCCAAGTAAGGCCGAAAGACTCGATGCATCAGATCCATAAACATTGCAGGGGAGTTCATCAGACCTAATGACATTACTACAAACTCGTAGTGCCCATACCTAGTCTGGAATGCTATTTTAGAAATGTCTTCATCACGGATCTTCAACTGGTAGTATCCTTATTGCAAATCAAACTTCGAGTATACCGTCGCTCCTTGAAGTTGATCAAACAATTAGTCTATCCTCGGGAGGGGATATTTATTCTTAATGGTCATACTATTAAAACCGCGATAATCTATGCACGGCCTTAATATTCCATCCTTCTTCTTGACGAAAAGTATTGGTGCTCCCCACTGAGACGTACTCGTCGGATAAATCCCACTTCCATCAACTTCAGCAATTGTGTCTTCAACTCTTGCAACTCCACAGGAGCCATTCTATATAGCGTTCTGGCAATCGGGGTGGTTCCGGATAACACTTCAATGGTGAACTCGACTTCCCTCTCTGGAGAAACAGAGGTGAGTTCCTGTGGAAATACATATGTGTATTCCGACACTATGGGCACTTGGTGAATTTATGTCTCTACCTTGGGCTTGTTGATTACAAATGCCAAGTACCCATGTGCCCCTCTAGAGATTGCCTTTCTCGCTTTCATGGAAGAGATGATTGGGGTAATCTTGACTCGTGCCCTTCCCGTAATTTCCACTTTGGGCTTTCTAGGATCACACAACTTGATGGACTTGCGATGGTAGTCCATTTGTGCATGGTATGCAGATAACCAATTCATTCCCAATATCACATCATATTCGGATATAGGCAATAATATCAGATCAGCAGGGAAATATATCTCATCAATCTTAACTTCGCATGTATTATAGATAATGTATGTTAATTGGCTTGCGCCCATAGGAGTTGATACTTCTAGACATATGGGCATATGTTCCATGCATGAATGCAACTTGTGTACATAGTGCGGTGCGATAAATGAGTGTGATGATCCAGGGTCAAACAATACTTTAGCATAGTGGTTGGATACTAGAAGCGTACCTTCCACCATATTCGTTGCCTTCGGAGCCTCATGTCCGGCTAGTGCAAATGCTCGAGCTGGCATCCTCGCTCGATTTCCCTTACCATTCCCCTGCCTCTGCGGCTGCGCCGATTTGTTTCCATCATTACACTTTGGGCAATCCTTCAATTGGTCCTGATTACTGCCACATCGCAAACATTTTCCTTGCTTGCGCCAACAATCATCGGCAGTATGTCCCGGTTTCTGGCAATGTGTGCATGACTTTCCCTGCGTTCCCTGAACAGGACCTTTTCCCTCATCTTTCCATCCAACTGTTCTTTTCTGAAACTTTACAGGTTGTTTAGATGGCTGCCCAACAACTGGCCTCTTGAGACTATTGGTAGACCTGCCATGTTGTATCAGTCTAATGCGGTTCAATCCAGACTTGATACGGAGAGCTGCCTTCACCCAGCTGAATATGTTGCCAGCTCAACAGTCAAAAGTTGTTTATGTAGTTCCAGTTTCAGTCCCCTGGTGAATTTATACGACTTATCCTCCTCGGTACTAATGGTCCCCAAAGCATATATGGACAATCGATGGAACTCCAACTCGTACTGAGCCACAGTCATATTTTCCTGTCTTAACCTGTGAAAACTTATCCTACGGGCCTTCTTCACAACTCGTGGGATGTATTGCTCATTAAACTCTGCCAAAAAAAATTCCCAAGTCCTAGCCACCCTGTCATGGACCCATCTCCTTTCCACTGTCCTCCATCAATATTGTGTTGTTGATTCTAGCCTGAATACTGCAAGAGTTACTTTTTGCTTATCCGTGTATTATAGAGCATTGAAAATGTTCTCCAATTTCTCAATCCAATCATCAACCTTTGCATCGTATGGCTCTCCCAGGAAAGCCGGGGGTCAAATCGTAGAAATCATTCCAAAACCAGGTCATTGCCTCTCGGGCGGGTTCTGGTACATTCCGGTTGGGTGCGTTGTTTGTTGCTACATGAATACTAGTATATGCTGCAATGTTTGAGCAATCAGATTTTCTCCCGCGGTTGGAGGAGGAGGTGGTGGCAATTTGGGCGATGGAATACGTCCTTTGGGACATCCGCGTTCTCTTGGGAACTATGTGGGGTCTACCTTGTGTAGGTCCCAAGGGGTGTGAAGTAAGGTTTAGAAGGGGGGTTGAATAAACCTTACCAAATTTTCGATTTAGTCCTTTTAAAATAATTCAACAGGGTTGACTCAAACAGTTGTGTCCTTGATGGACAACTAAGTTTGGCTTTCAGCTAAGTTACCCACTCAACAGACTCGATAGAGCTGTTGATAGTATAACTCGGCTGCTTATGCGAAATACTTAACTTGGCTGATTGGTTTTTAACAGCAGAAGACTTAACACCCTTAGATTAGATTTTAGCTTGTTCTAAACACTTGATTTTAGCACTTAGTTATTTATTAGTTGGATGGCAAATATGATTCTAACAGCAAATATAATGTAAATATGCAGGAAAGTAAATTTGCTGAAACTAAAAGTCACAAGTATTTTATAGAGGTTCGAAGATGGGATAATTCTTCTAATTCTCTCTTCTCCAACTCCTGGAGGAATTCATTATATAACAGATTAGTTTACAAAGCCCTCCAACAAACTTGATAATGGTTCGACCTGGAACCTTCCTACAATCCTAGCTTGGATAGTAGACCCCTTTGCTTCTTCAAATATTTCCTCTTCAACAGATTTGAACTTATCTTTCATTCACAACTTGTGTTTGATCAATTTCCTTCGATTTTCAGGCTTGAGGAATTGCTTGCTTGTTCGTGAGAATATTGCAGGTTAAATGCTTGGATATTGCTTGCTTGTTCGTGGTTCAGGTAACCACTTCTCAATAACTTCCTCAGCCTTTTATAGTGCACATTTGAAATTTTGCCCGTTGAAGAGATATGCTAATTTCAAATGTCACTTTTGTTCATTGGCTTGTCTTGTTGCAGTCCTTGATGTTGACATTTCCTCGTATTAAATGTCTTCGCAGCATTGCAGGTACCTGACACAAGGTGCAGTGTTTCCCATTGGTTTATTCCTTTTGCACAATTATGGGACTAACACTTTAGACTTGACATCTTTGACATATTACTATATTGAGTAATATTCTTGACTTTAATCAACGGATCTAAGTCAATTGTCTTGACTAGACTATTGTCTTTACTCCAGGTGACTTGAGTCAGCTACAGTCATTGGATAACTCAACTGTCACTTCAACTTTGAGACTTGGCTCCTTGAGTTGACTTGACTGACACTTTTTACAGCTGTTCCTCAGCTGACACTCCTTCAGTCGAGTCCTTGACTTCCTTCTTGGCCATACTCAGTTGACACACAACAGAGTCTTCAATCTAGTCCGTAATTGACTTCTTGTATTTCTTGGCAAACTGACTTGACTCAGCTTTTCTAGCCCTATCTATTACAACTCAAATTACAAGGAAAATGCGGTGCCAACTTTCTAGTTTAAGTTTTACATGGTATCATCAAAATCTACTCAATAAATTTCCTAACAATTTCCCCCTTTTTGATGATGCCAAAACTTAAAAGCATACAAAGAAAGTAAACAACAAAGATACATACAGACAATGTAGTAACAAAGAATGTATGCTTAAAATAAATCTTTTATTGATCATATCATTATTGTCCTTTACACAGCTGCTTACAATCAGTATCAGAGCAATAAAAATATATAAATCTTTTATTGATCATACAAAGAAAGTAAACAACAAAGATACATACAGACAATGTAGTAGCAAATAATGTATGCTTAAAATAAATCTTTTATTGATCATAGCATTCTTGTCCTTTACACAACTTCTTACAATCGGTATCAGAGCAATAAAAATATATACATGTCAAAACATGGTATATCTAAGCTAAGATACATAAAGAGTGAAAATTACAGGGAAATTCACTAAGCTTATTACAGAAGACTTACGTAGATGTATTTACAAAAAAATACATGAAGGGGTTTGCAGCAACACTTCAACGCCTTTGCTGCTTCCTTCTCTTTCTTCTTCACCTCTTCTCCTATCAGAATCATCTTTTTTCCTTTTTCTTTCCTCTTCCTCATCGGCTTTCTGCATTTTCTTTTCTTCTTCTTCTCTTTTCTTCTTCTCATAAGATCGCTTTGCAATAAAGTCATCCTTTCGTTGCCTTTCTTCCCACTCACGGTTGCTCTGGCACTTTCTTCTGCCATCCTCTTCTTCGCTTCTTCAATTTTTCGAGCGACATCTAAATTTCCAAGATGGTCATGGCTAGCCCAGTATGTGATTCCCCTTTTCTCAGGATCCACAAAAGTGACATCTTTCGGCTTGGGCCGAGATTGAAAACTTCTTCCAGTGCCACTTTGTCTTCCCTTTCTTGACTGTGCTCCTCTTCCACTAGGAGTATATTGTACTGGAGCCTTGGACTTGCCAGCTGAGTGACCGCTTGCACTCTGCTGCTTCTCAGCTATGTTGCACACCTCCAGACCTTTTTCCCAGTACAACTCCCAGGCCTGAGTCAAGGTTATTCCTTGAAAGTAGCCTTCAGTTTCCAAGGTTTGAAATTCTTCTATAGATATGGGCTCAGATCATGCATCCGGCATTACTTCTTTGGGGGGCTTTATCATTACATTTTCTAATTCTGCTGGTAGACCACCATGCTGCTTCAATAGTTCTTCCACCATTGCTGACGTATCCTCAACTACCTTTTCAAATGCAGCTTCAATGACCTTTCTCTAATCTTTCATGGCCACTGCAGCTTTCTCGATAGGTAATTTCACGGGTATCTTGCTGAGAATATCAACTTTGACTTGACCTAGCTGAGGGGTTTCAGCGAACATCAACTCTAACTTCTTTGAACTTCCTTCCCATTCAGATGCATCACTTTTTTTCAGATTTTCTTCTTTCAAGCCCTTGAGAGACTCCTCTTCCCCCTTTTTGGCATCATTAAAGGAGAGAGGTATCCCATGGAACATACCACCAAGGATAAAGTCCAGTTGGTTGATAGTGAAGTTGTGCTTGAAGTCGGCTGCATCATACGCTGTACGAAATTCTGAGCGTGTTGCCTTAGACTTGGCTGATACTATCTTCATTTCAGACATGAGAAGGCTGAATTTGTCGTTCATCACATTCTCGAGTCTGATAATTTCATTCTTGTGGAAATGTCCAGCTCCATCTCCGACTTATGGGACTGGTTTATCCTTTCGATGTACTCCTTCATTCTTTTCTGATATGCTAAGTTATCTGCACTCCACAACATCATTTTCGCAAACAATGCTTTAAAGTAGCGGACTTGCTCAGATCTCATAGTTGTCTGTTGCGCAGCCCATTCCCTGATGCGCACAATAATCCCTCTTAAATCGGCTGTAAGGGTGGCATCACGATTGTCCGGGCGGAGGTCCAAAGATTCTTGATGGCGTTCCATTTTCTCAATCTCTTCACAGATAGTCTTGAAAGCTTTACGGAACTCAGCTGCGGAGGCGGACTCTGCTGCTGGCCATTCTGCATCAAAGTCAAAGTTCATTGGAACAATCGTATCCGTGGGGATGACTGGCTCTTCGCGCACTGTATATTTCCTTAATTCCCTGGCAGATTCAGCTTCTAAGTCTAGCAAATCAATGTCGAAAGGAAAATCTTCCTCAAAAACATCATCGCGAACAAAGGGGATCTCCGAGTCTCTTGCTTTCGTCGTCTACTCTTGTTTTAGATGAGTGGATTCAACTCTCGATGCCTCAGCTGCGGAAGCTTCATCGGCAGTGTTCACAGCTGTGGGAGCCTATGATGGAGCTGAGAGAGTCGTTACTGCTGCAGCTGTGAGAGCCTGCGCAGATGACTCGGTTCCAACTGGGGCATTTGAGATGTTTTGTCCAGCTGATTGAGCCTCAGCTGTCTCAACAGCTTCCTCGGTCTCATTGGGTTTTTCCATTTGAGTAAACGTGTCCTCAGCTGTATCATCTGTGTCATCGAAGGATGATGAGACCTGTGGAGTTGGCTCATCATCAAAATTGAATCTCATTGGAGTCGTCTTTTCACTGACTTGGATCTGAGATTTGTGAACATCCTCATTTGTGTCCTTCGTAGGATCATCATGTTGAACAAACTCAGCTTCATCTTCCGATCCCAGAAATAATGTGTCAATATTTTCTTGGGAGTCTTGAAGGGCACAAATGACTTCTTGTATGGTAACACCTTCAATGTGAGGGATGTTCTCAGTTTCAGCATTTTTACCAAGGGAAGTCTCAACCTCCCGTTGGCCTTCAATACCCCCAGCAGTCTCTACTGCTGCAGGGCCTTCAGCAATTCCTTCGACAGTCTCAACTGTCTTAGGGTCTTCTATTCTCCCTTCGATCGACTTAGTTGTCTTGGGGTCTTGGACATTGGCATCCAAAGGAGTCTCAACCCCTTGGATTGCACTTTCAGGGCCCAGAGTGTTAACTCCCGGGGCTTAACCATCCTTTGCCTCAATTGTGATAACATCGTCATTGGCCTTCAAAGCAGTCAACATTTCAGCTGAGACAGACTCAACTGTGCCGAGCTTAGTCAATGTCACTCTGCTGTTGTTCAATTTCTTTCTCACCTCCGCCTGCTTCCTTCATTGATGTGTCTCCCACAATAACCTCCAACCTAGCTATGTTGGAGAGAGTTTCCCCCTCAGTTGGCACACCAGCTGAGTCACTGATTGTGGGGTCACTCTGCTCCAGAGACGCGGCTTTGTCCGTTGAGTGTTGAGCTGCTGGGGCAGGTGCGAGAACACCTTCTTCAGGGGTAGGCTTAGCTTGGGTGCCCAACTTCCCAGCTTCACCGCAAACTCCCTTGGAGCCATCCTCTGATTGCACGGGGGACGTGGCTGCAGCAATATCCGATGCAATCTGTTGTGCCATTCCCAAAGGATCAGTCTGCAGAAGAGTTTGGGAAGACTCTCCTGGACCTTCTAGTAAGCTTTTCTCGTGCATGGCTCTGGATTCCTTCAAAGCCTGCTGCATGTCTGACTTCTCGACTGCGGCAGCCGGATCCAAATCTTCATCGCTGTCTGAGAGCATATCAAGATGCGTGTGAGTATGATCTAGAGAGCCTGTAAATGCACACATCTTAGATTTCTCCAAATCTTGGGCTTGATCGGCAACTCTCTCCTTTTCTTCCTCTTTGAGAAAGCGAAGGATGTCTAAACAGTTTTCTTCATTTATGGCAGATCGAACATCATTTATGCAAAGGAATCAGAGAAGCTCTTCTTCTTCTTCAATGAACTCAGGGTGAGTGAATTGTACCCTTGAGTGATCCAGTTTCCATGCTTTCCATTCTCTTAAGCGTCTTTGAATATCTGGATAAACTGGGGAATACATGATCATCATCATCATCATCATCATCATCTTCACCTCCAGTTTACGGGATGGGAGACAAGAGACCTTGCTCTTCCTCAGATGCAACAACATCAGTTATAGGAGGGGAGACAACTCTTTCAACATTAGGCTCAGTTGTCTCAGCTGCTTTGCTTTCCTCAACTATCTTCCTCACAACTGGGTCTTCGACAGATCTCTGTTGATCATCATCAGCAGACTGCATCACATCATCAACAATTTCCAGAGACTGCTCTTCCTCTTAGTTTCTTTCTCCGGCTGATTACGGAATTCAACTGTCTTTTCAAGCTCAGATCACCTGAACAACCTCCTCTTTCTGGATGGGAGCAGAGGAACTTCTTGTTCAACATCCTCAGGTTCTCAAAAGTGAAAGCTTTTGGACTTTTCTTAGAGGCAGCTTCCTTTCTTGACTTGGCAGTACTCTTCTTCTTTACGATAGGGGAGGGAATATGGTGTTCCTCTTCTATCTCGGCTGCGGGGTAGGAGTCTCGGCTGCTGGGGTAGGTGACTCGCTGCATGGGCGGAGTGCTTTGGTGTCTTTGCGGGAGCAGGTGCTTTCTTTGGTTTGACTGCGGGGGCAAGAGTAGGCTTGGAAACCGCAACTCTCTTCTTTGGGGGAGGGGTCTCAGTTGAGTCTTCAGGGTCCGCTTATTCCCCCTCACTTGTATTGGCTTTCTTAGCATGAGCTCTCTTCTGGGCACCGGAGAGATTTGCCCGGAATATCATCTTGTTCACGTGGAAGGGCTTGCCATGGCAAAGAGCATTGCCCTTTACCTCCATAAGATGTCCAATCACAAGGCCATAGCCCAATGAGCATCCAAAGGATTCATCCTTCTTGAAGGTACTGTTCAGCACATTCTGGCAGAGTCTGCTGTAAATAAACTCAGCCCAGTTAACCTTGTTTCCTTGCATGATCATAGCCATCACGATCAGCTTAGTTTTGGACAGCTGATTAAAGCTTCCAAATTTCATATCAATGCATTTCGAGAGGACATCCATCAGCTTATGATAGTCGTCCTTCAAAGAATCCTTCTTGGCCGTGTAAACCACTTTTGCAGTATACTTAAGCTTGGGAACTTCCTTCCAAGCAACAGCTAAGTCGACATCAGCCTCATAGATCTCCTTCAAGCCCTCCGAGGGCAACAAATAGTGCTCAACAAGGTCTTTTGCACTGAGTTTTATGACCTTTCTGTGGATGGAAGATTTTATTTCGTCGTCATGCACTTTTGCGTTTACGTAGAACATAGCTACCTCCTCGAGGTACGTATGAGAGTATTCCATTGTCAAAAAGTCCTTCAGCCCGGACTTCTCCAACATCGCAGCTATCTTCTGAACCAGGGTTTCATCGACACCTTGTTTGATCATCCCGTCGAAATCCACTGAGGCACCAGTGTGGATTTGCTTTGAAAGCTTTACAAAATCATACTTTGGGGCCATTTTCAGACGTTTTACTGATCAAAAATAAGAGAAACTTGCTAGAGAAAAACTAGGGTTTGCACTTGGTTGCGGAGAGAAAATGCTTCTTTGCTTGAAGATGAACAGTTTGCGTGAGGAGAGAGAAATGTGAAGTTTCGTATATAAGGGACATGAAAGGACATATTTTGGATTTTGAAATTTTTGATCAAAATCAACGGCTAAGATTAAAACGTCAAAACTGCATTTAATTCACCACATTAAATGTAGCAGCATTTATATCCAATCATAAGGCATACTGTGCAGCTTTTACTGTGACCGTCATTATTACGCTAACGTCATCCTTAAAAGCATTCCCGCTTAATTAAAACGATTGCGTTCTTGTCACTTAGCTCATAAATTATTCAGCTTATATCCAAAGTGACTTAACTCTGCTTCTCTCTGCTTATGAAGTAACTCAGCTGTCAGCTAACTCGATCCAGCTGACTTCCCGACTAGACTGCTTCACTTGGCTGAAATGTTAAACTTGTTCTTCTTTCATTTTCTCATCTCCTTTCTATGGTGATTGAATCTTCTGAGTTTCAGCTTAGCTCAATTAACCCTAACTCATTCTTGAGCTCTTCAAATCTTGATTCACATAGAGGCTATGTGAATATATCAGCTAACTATTTATTAGTTGAGATGTATTCCAAGGTGATGTCTTTCTTTTCAATATGATCTCTTATGAAGTGATATCTGACATCAATGTGTTGTGTTCTTGAATGCAACACAAGATTCTGAGTGATTGCAATAGCATTAGTGTTATCACACATAATTGAGATTTCTCTTTCTTCAATATCAGAATCTCTTAGCTGTTGTCTCATCCATAATACTTGGGCACAACAAGCGCATGACTATGTACTGCTTTTTGTGGATGTGGCAATTGAATTTTGTTTCGTACTGAACCAAGAAACCAATCTATTTCCAAGCATTTGACATGTACCTGAGGTACTCTTCCTGTCAATTGTACATCCAACATAGTCTGAGTCTGAGTAACCAATTAGCTTGAATCCACCTTCCTTTGGATACCATAAGTCAACTTCCTTGCATCCCTTCAAATATCTTAGGATTCTCATAGTTGCAGTCATGAGGCTCTCCTTTGGTGTAGATTGAAATCTTGCACATACACCTACTGCAAAGGTGATGTCTGGCCTGCTTGCTGTTAGATAGAGCAACGATCCAATGAGTGCTCTATATCTGGTTTGATCAATAGCTTTGCCATCTGCATCCATGTCCATCTTGACTGATGTATTCATTGGATTTTTCACAGAAGACTTCTCTTCCATACCATATTTCTTCATCAAATCTCTGGTATATTTTGTTTGACTTATGAAGGTTCCATCCTTCATTTGCTTGACTTGAAGTCCTAGGAAGAAAGTCAGCTCTCCCATCATGCTTATCTCAAATTTACCTTGCATGAGGTTTTGAGAACTTGTCACACAGCTCTTTATTTGTGGAACCAAAAATGATGTCATCCACATATATTTGAACAAGCATTATACTCTCTCCATCTTGAATTCTGAAGAGTGTTCTATCAACTTTGCCTTTGGTGAATCCATTGTCACTTATAAATTGAGACAATGTATCATACCATGCTCTTGGTGCTTGTTTCAATCTATATAATGCTTTCTTGAGCTTATAGACTCTATCTCCAATAGTTTTCTGCTCAAAACCTGGAGGTTGGTCAACATAGACTTCTTCCTCTAATAGTCCATTTAGAAATGCACTCTTCACATCCATTTGATACACAGTGAAGTTCTTATGTGCAGCATAAGCAAGAAACATTCTTATTGCTTCCAATCTTGCAACAGTAGTAAAGGTTTCATCAAAATCTATACCCTCTTCTTGGAAATACCCTTTGGCTACCAATCTTGCTTTGTTTCTTACAACAGATCCTTCCTCATTCATCTTATTTCTGAAAACCCATTTTATGCCAATAACATTTTGATGGGTTGGTCTCTGCACTAATTCCCATACTTTGTTTCTTTCAACTGATTTAGCTCTTCTTGAATGGCTTGAATCCAATGTGTGTCATCCAATGCCTGAGACACATCTTTAGGCTCTATCTGGGAAATGAAACAAGTGAACATAGCTTCATGATGTGCCCTGGATCTGGTTCTTATGCCATCTTTAACATCCCCAATAACTAACTCTGGTGTATGGTCTCTCAGCCATCTCACATCAGGTTGGAGTAAGTCTGCTGGATTTAGCCATCTCGGAGCTAAGTTGTCTTGAACAACTCTTTCATTTTCATTCAGCTGTAGACTTTCCAGATGTCTTTGAGATTCAGCTATCTCATCTTCATCTGGGTTGATTGCTCTTACTTCAGCTTGAACATAAGGACTCTTCTGTATTGTTGGCTGATTCAGCTTATCAGCTAACTCTCCAATGTATTCTCCATTTACATTAGGTTCATTAAAAATCACATGGATAGACTCTTCTGTAACCATAGTCCTCTTGTTCAGCACTCTATAGGCTTTGCTCTCAGCTGAGTATCCTAAAAAGATACCTTCATCAGCTTTAGCATCAAAATCCTTTAAGTTATCTTTCCCATTGTTATGGATGAAACATTTACATCCAAATATCCTGAAATATCCAACATTTGGCTTTCTCCCAGTTCAAATCTCATAGGGAGTCTTGGTCAATTTCCTGTTGATCATGCATCTATTTTGAGTGTAGCATGCTGTGTTAATGGCTTCAGCCCAAAATTTCTTAGGCAATCCAATTTCAGCTAACATGGTCCTTGCAGCTTCCTTGAGAGTTCTATTCCTTCTTTCAGCCACTCCATTCTGCTGTGGAGTTCTTGCAACTGATAACTCATGAGCAATTCAATTTTCAACACAATACTGAGTTATTATCCCATTAACAAAACTCAGTTCCTCTGTCAGATCTTATTTTTATAATGGTTTGACACTTTTCATTTTGAACTCTTTTCATCAGCTGAGGTAACTTCTGCAAAGTTTCCTTTTTTTTACACATGAAGATTGTCCATGTATATCTTGAGTAGTCATCTACCACTACCAAGGTGTATTTCTTTCCACTTATGCTGGCTAGCTCAACTGGACCAAATAAATGCATATGCAACAGATGTAATATCCTTGTTGAAGAAGGACTTGGCTTATCCTTGAATGAAGACTTTATTTGCTTTCCCATCTAGCATGCATCACATACACTTTCTTTCTTGTATACTGAGTCTGGCAATCCTTCTATAAGATGACTCCTTGCAAGCTTGTTGATTGTCTTGAAATTCAGACGACTCAGCTTCTTGTGCCACAACCAACTTGATTCGTCTGTGCTTTTTGCTAGTAGACAAGTGCTTGGTGTAGCAGTAGACCAATCTAACAAATACATATTCTTCTGTCTTGATCCTTGAAGCACTATTTCATTTGATTCAATATCTTTGATCTGGCACACTCCCATGTTGAATCCAACATTGTAGCATATATCACAGAGTTGGTTGATGCTTAACAGGTTGAAGTTGAGGCCTTCAACATAAGCAACATCAAGGAACAACCATTCTTCTTAATAGATCACGTGCCTTTGATTTCCCCTGGAGCTTCATTTCCTCCAAATATAACTTTTGCACCTCAAATTTCCTTGAATCTTGATAGGTTTTTCTTGTTTCTTGTCATATGTCTGGAACAACCACTATCCATGTACCAGGTTCCTTGGCACTCAACTGTTCCTTGAACCTGCAATCAAGGAAATCAGTTTTTAGGTACCCATACTTGTCTGGATCCTGAGGGGTTAGTGCTATAAGATGATCCAACCAACATATAGCCAAAAGACTTGACTCTAAGAGGTTGCCATCTATCAGTGCCATAATCATAATGCACATTAGCAAATTGCATGGGGGTTGTAGGTTCATACAACTATCTCTTTTGTCTGTATGCCTGTGTTTGTGTTTTAGTAATTGCTTTCTTGGGATAGTTGTCTTATTTCGAGTGTAGTGCTTGGGTGCGTATGTGTGCTGATAATAGCTCTTTTGCCTTTGGAATGAAATTTGTTGAGTTTTAGGTCTTTGCCATCTTGGCTTGTATTCCATAGGTCTTTGCTGATGTTTCACATTATTCCAATCAACATAGTTTGGGTAGTTTATACCATTCCCATGATGTGTGTTTCTCTGATGAAATTTCTGGGGTAACTGGTAGCTCTATTTGCTTTTCATAGAGTACTTTTTGTTTGGAGTTTGCTGAGGAACTCGGCTGGATTTCTTCTCAGTTGTACTCTCAGCATACTCAACTGGATGTTTTCCTTTCCCTTTGTATCCAAGGCCAGTTTGTTTGTGGTTGTCCTTTGGAATGAATGTGGGTGCAGCATTTGGTGTTTTCGATTTTTGAGATGCTTCATTACTTAAAGATCATTTTTCCAAATTCACTCTTGGAGTTTGACTGTGCACAAAGGAATTAAATCATATGCCTGTCTTATCTCCACATTATTTTTGACTCACGATAAGATCATCCAATGATTTGGATGCTTTTGTAAATGAGGCAATCACATTTTTGAGATCTTTTTCCCTCTTTTCAATAGCAGCTAACTCTGCTGTGATCTTTGCATTTTCAACCTTCAGCTTAGTGTTCTCATCAGCTATATGACTCAGAGTACTCAGCTCTTTAGTCAGCTGTGAGTTTTGGCTTTTAAGCTGGCTGTTTTCCTCCTTTTGAATTGTGGTGAGGATTTTATGTGTTCAAATTCTTTAATCATTTTGCCTAATGAATCATAAAGATCAGTGGGTGATGAAGTGTGTGTATCACAATCACTATCACTCGAATCTGAATGAGATGAGTTGGAGTGTACCTCATCCTCTTGATCTGGTTGATCTTGTTCTTTAGCCATAAGGAAAATCATAGCCTCTTCTTCAGAATCACTTGAGTAGTCAGTTTCACTACTCTCTGAGTTTGGTGCTTCTTTAGACTTGTCTGTCTCAGCAGTCTAAGCAGCGAACATGGCTTTCTTCTTTTCATGTCTTCTTTCCCTGAAGACTTTTCTTTCTTCTTCATTCCTATATTTGTTGACTAGTGGATAGGAACAGTCAACTGCAAAGTGTCCTGGTTGTCTGTAGTTCCAACACAGGTTCTCAGCTCTTTGATCAGTTCTTTCTATTCTTGGATTATCAGCTCTCTGATATTCAATCCTTTGATGTTTAGCTCTCTTGTGTGGCCTGTCTTCCCTTGACCTAGAAGGAGATGAATGCCTTCTGGAGGTCTCACCCTTATTTCTTTTATAGTTCTTATTGAAGAACTTGTTGAATCTTTTGACCATCAGGGCAATTTCCTCCTGGTCCATGACTTCCTTGGGTTCGACTCTCTTCCCCTCATTAGCCATCAGTGCAGCTGTCTTGGATAGAACTGTCTCCTCTTGCTCTTTTCTTCTCAGCTCAAACTCATAGGCTTTGAGGTCTGAGAATAGCTCATGGTTAGATGTTCTTGAGAGGTCCATTGAATGTCTCGGGGCCATAGTCTTCATTTCCCATTCAGCTTGGAGGCTTCATAAGATCTTCATACACATCTCCTTTTGTGTATATTCCTTCCCAAGAGCTTAAAGCTCATTTGTGATCTTAGTGAATCTGGCATCAAGCTGATCAATGGTTTCACTTGCAAGCATTTTGAAATTTTCAAATTTTTTAACAACAAAAAAAATAGTTTGTTTTCTTTAATTTGTTCGATCCTTCACAAATTAAGTCAATTTATTCCAGATTTCTTTTGCAGATTTGCAAGATTTGATTTTATTGAACATTGCTTTGTCCAATGTTTTGTAGAGTATGTCCTTGGCCACATTGTCCAAGTTGTATCTCTTCATATCTTCATTAGTCCACTCAGTCCTTGGTTTTTCAACCATGGTTGGTCTTGCTTCAAGCAACAACTTCTTCTCCATCAGTTGCAGCTGCTCTTCTTACAGACGTATTCAATTTCAGTATTTGCAGTGGACCATCCTCTATCACAAGCCACATTTCATCATGTAATGCAGATAGATGAGCTTGCGTACGAATTTTCCAATCATCAAATTCTTCAACAGTGAACATAGGGATGCGTGTCAGATTTGCTTCCATGATTATAACTTTGCTTAAAATGAAAGACTTTGAAAATACAAGTGTTTAAAAAACCTTTTGAAAAGATGGAGATCTAATTCAGTAACCAGTGCGGAAGGCTCAATGAACCAACGACTCTGATACCACTTGTAGGTCCCAAGGGGTGTGAAGTTAGGTTTAGAAAGGGGGGTTGAATAAACCTTACCAAATTTTTGATTTAGTCCTTTTAAAATAATTCAACAGAGTTGACTCAAACAACTGTGTCTTTGATGGACAGCTAAGTTAGCTTTCAGCTAAGTTACCCACTCAACTGACTCGATAGAGCTGTTGATAGTATAACTCGGCTGCTTAAGCCAAATACTTAACTTGGCTGATTGGTTTTTAACAGCGGAAGGCTTAACACCCTTAGATTAGATTTTAGCTTGTTTTAAACACTTGATTTTAGCACTTAGTTATTTATAAGTTGGATAGCAAATATGATTCTAACAACAGATATAATGGAAATATGCAGGAAAATAAATTTGCTGAAAGTAAATGACACCACTATTTTATAGAGGTTCGAAGATGGGGTAATTCTTCTAATCCTCTCTTCGCCAACTCCTGGAGGAATCCACTATGTAACAGATCAGTTTACCAAGCGGTGAACAGTCTGGAGACAGCATTGATCACACAAGCTGGCTTCTCTTGCGACTCAGTTTCTTCACAGGGCAGCTGCCTTTCTACTTCAGCTCACTTCTCAAGTTCTTGGATTTGATCACGAAGCCCTCCAACAAACTTGATAATGGTTCTACCTCGAACCTTACTACAATCCTAGCTTGGATAGCATATCCCTTTGCTTCTTCAAATGTTTCCTCTTCAACATATTTGAAGTTGTCTTTCCTTCACGACTTGTGTTAGATCAATTTCCTTCGAGTTTCAGGCTTGAGGAATTGCTTGCTTGTTCGTGAGAATATTGCAGGTTAAATGCTTGAATATTGCTTGCTTGTTCGTGATTCAGGTAACCTCTTCTCAATAACTTTCTCAGCCTTTTATAGTGCACATTTGAAATTCTGCCCTTTGAAGAGATAGGCTAATTTCAAATGTCACTTTTGTTCGTTGGCTTGTCTTGTTGGAGTCCTTGATGTTGACATTTTCTTGTATAAAATGTCTGCGCAGCATTACAGATGCCTGACACAAGGTGCAGTGTTTCCCATTGGTTTATTTCTTTTGCACAATTCTGGGACTAACACTTTAGACCTGACAGCTTTGACATATTACTATATTGAGTAATATTCTTGACTTTAATTAACGGATCTAAGTCAGTTGTCTTGACTAGACTGTTGTCTTTACCTCAGGTGACTTATGTCAGCTCCAGCCATTGGATAACTCAACTGTCACTTCAACTTTGAGAGTTGGCTCCTTCAGTTGACTTGACTGACACTTCTTACAGTTGTTCATCAGCTGACACTCCTTCAGTCGAGTCCTTGACTTCCTTCTTGGCCATACTCAGCTGACACACAACAGAGTCTTCCATCTAGTCCGCAATTGACTTCTTGTATTTCTTGGCATAGGTGACTTGACTCAGCTTTTCCAGCCCTATCTATTACAACACAAATTACAAGGAAAATGGGTTGCCAACTTTCTAGTTTAAGTTTTACATGGTATCATCAAAATCCACTCAATAAATTTCCTAACACCTCGTCCCCTATGTTCAGCCATTCTGTATCACAAAGTGTTAGTTGCAATTCATAACACAAATGAATACAATAAATAATCATAAGGTAATACAAGTTATAACATTCCATAAGCAACAATAATGATCAAGACATAGAATCAACAGCAAGAAAAAGGCACATCTATTAATAGGAAATACGGAGTACAAGAAAGGAAATAAGATCGTACAAAAACTCCATACATCGAAATCCAGAAAATATTATCATCCAATACAACATCAAATACAACAACAAGGAATAAAACCTTATCTACTCAATAACAGTGTTGTCGCCATCACTATCATCCTCAATGTTAATGATCTCGACCAGTTCTGGTTTATGCCACTCCTCAGCATCGGGCCAATCAGCAAATTTGGGCAATTCATCAGGCGCTGGTGCGTCCTCTAACGAAGGTGCATTATGTGCTTCCTCTGGTTCTTCGGCCTCCTCTGGATCCTCTTCGGGATACTCTTCGGGATCCTCTTCAGGGTCCTCTTCATCATCTGCCTCTGGATTGGCTTTGGGTTCCGTCTCGGGCGGTGGTGGTGCTGGGGCATTAGTCCCTCTGAACCAAGGCTTGTGTGAGGTCCTAAATGACAGTCCTCTGCTGGATAGTGGTCTCTTCAAGGCGATCGACTATGTCCCTCGACATGTGAGCCTCCATCTCCCATTTGAATTGGCCGTGCGCGGTTACGCTCCTCCTATAACTCTGAATTAACTGGATTAACCCCTAATGCCAATGAGTCGCCATCCCCTTGTGGTAATCTCACTCGGCGCGAGTCTCCCAAATCATAGACCAAGTCGGCGTCTCTGGTTCCATTCATGGTCAAAACACAACTAAGGTTTGTCAGACGAGTATAAATGGAAAGATAGAGAAGAACAAGCAAAACTAATTAAGAATCAACTAAGTTAAGACAACTATTACTATGGCATCTCCAAGTACATAAAATTCTTAACTCAGTCTAAACCTTAGTGATACGGTTCTCCATGATGCATCATCAAACATAATATTGGGTCTATGTCCTTATGAAATCGAATTCAAGCTTAATTAGTCAAGTCGCGGTACTACCCAACACAGACCGAGGGTCCTATCCTGGGTCAGCTCGGTGTAAGTGTTCATCTTACTAGCCGAGCTCTGATACCACCCTAACTATCACGCCCCAAAGGGGAACGCGATGTGATCAATAACTTAAACGGAAATAAACCAAGCAGTCTAGTCAAGCATCACATATAACCCAAATAAACAGAGTCAAGAAGCAGCGGATTACAGATTACAGTCGAAACATCAAGTATCTGAATTACATCCCAAATGCAAAACTTAAATCGTCAAAAGGTCTTACGCCCTCAAATTACAACTTAAAAGAAAAGTCCAACAAAATAGTAAATTGAATCCCGAAAAGTCAAAAAACACGGAAAAGATCACTCCATAGCTTGGTCTGCATCATCCACATAATCTTCATCTGGCCGTTTCAAAATAGGAGGGGGTGAGACAAAAATTCTCAGTGGATGGGTGATCGTGTGCGAAGGTGGCGATATACTTGAGGGTGAGGAAGAAATCCATTTTTGAGACTCTACTTGACTCACATTGTCCACTACACAAGGTAAGTATAGTATTTGACATCTTCTTCTACTTTTTTTTTATTTTTCTTGTTTTAAGCCTTCATTATAACTCCATTGTTTTTGATATCTCTTGACTTAGGGACGTACCTAAGTGAGTATATCTTCAAGTTGTGATTTTCTCCTTCTTTTCACCAACACAATCCAATATATAAGGTGGGTGGAAAAATCTTTTGATCTCCTAAGTACTTTTTTTGAAATGCATGTAGTATTTTTAAAAAACTTGTTATATATTATATATATATATATATATATATGATGTAATGCATATACATTTCAAGTGGTGAATTCCAAAAATTCCAAAATACCATTTATTGCAATTTAGGTGCATGCATGTACAATTTATTGCTTTATATGATTAATTCTTGTATGATATGTATATACATATTCATACACTTTGAAATTCATGTATTATTTGTCTTATAAACGGGAAAAGTCGAGCATAATTGGTTAAAATTGAATTTTTGGACTTAAAATACAAAAGGCAATTTGGTGGACTTAATTGCAAGAAAATAAAACTTAAGGGACTTCTCTGTAGTTTTTGAATTTTGGGACTGTACTCAGGTTTAAAAATGATACTTGGACATTTAATTAAAGTTTTAAAGGTTTGGAGATAAATAAAATCAACTTTTGAAAGCCCAAGGACTAGTTTTTAAAAGTTTGAAAGTTTAAGGGCTAAAATGAAAAATCCAAAACTGTACCTGTCCCACTTTTAAAATTTTAAAATTTTTAACTTTTAGGGACTTGAAAATACATATTTTAAAAATATTCCAAAAATAAAAGTGTTTTAAGCTAAGAATGCAATTTTACAAAAATTGAGGGACCAAAATATAAAATACTAAACCTGAGGACCAAAATAAAATTTCCAGGACTTATACAATCCATGTACCTGGAAATACACCTTTAACTATAACTTGATGATATTTTGAACCCAAGGTTCAAGTTTCATAACAATTGGACCCCTAATAAGCCTTAAAGGCAAAAATATAAAAATGAGACTAAAATGGAATTTTTAAAAGTTAAGGGACCTACACTTACCTCTTTTAAAAACTGATTTTGTCCCAATAACATATTGACCTAAGTGACATTTTACAATTGGAATAACATTAAAAGCGCTTCCAGTTTGTGAGTTCCGATTATTTTAAACTCGGGGCCAGAAATGACAATTTTAACGAATTTAGGGCCAAAATGAGAATTTTCCAAAACCTTGACCCCAAAATTTAAAAAACCTGAATCTCACAATTTTGGAGAATTTAGGAACTGACCTTATAATTTTTCGAGGTCGAGACAAAAACTTATTCAAATTTAAACCCCAAAAAGGACTAGTTTTTACAAAACGGGGCTAATCGTAAAATTTTCTTTTAACAAGGACCTTAATTTAATTATTTTATTTTTGTACAGCCCTGGAACAACTGACTTATATTTATTATTTATAAAATTTAGTTTTCTTAAAAATTCTCTTGACTTATCGGATCGCCTTGACCGAATAACACGTGTTCGCGGGGCGACTTCCTCGCCTTGCGACCTCGAATCTACAACGGGACTTATGTCCCATCAACTTTACCAAATCATCAAAGATTAGTTATCCTCCCGATAATTATCTTCATCCAAATTACTCCACCAATGCCTATAAATGCCACGTGCAAATTTTTGTATAACTTTCTTGAACTCCTTCCCTAAATCAATTTACTCGACTGCCTGGTTGACAAAATGTACTTGTGATAATATTCCTGCCTGAGTCAACTTGGTGTGTCAAGCCCACAGTCGGAATGGATTCGTTAGGAATGGAACCGGGCAGCTCAGTTGTTATTCCACTCTCCGGCCGCATCGTTCTAATCCCACAACTGATGAACGGAGTGTCTATGGGAAGTGAGTCATAGTACTTGAGGTATAATTAATCATATGATTATGATAATCTGGGCCTAGCTAGCTCTACTGTCGATTTGTCTTTGCCTATGGAACGATAAGGTGACATGTCTTGGACCATCTAGCTTGGGGAGTTAAAAGGAAGAACGAAGGAATCACTGTCTGATCCACACGATTCTGGAGTTACTCGGACCCGATTATTTATTTGGGTTGGCATTACATTCCGTACACAACCACAACTTGTCTTGCATGGGTTGGTGTTACATTCCGTATGCAACCCCTACCTGTCTTGTTTGAAATCACATAGTGTCTTGTACGATCATGAACTCTTTCATCAAACTGTATAAGTATATTATTTTAAATATATATCATGTCGCTTGTGAACTGTGTGTGAAACACGCATCATGACTCACACATTTTTCATACAACAATCTTCATGCATTTATATATATCGCCACACTCGCACACGTTCACCCATCCACTGAGAATTTTCGTCTCATCTATGAAGCCCCGATTTTTCCAAGCTATTAGTTGTTCCTTATTGTCGTTTATACTTTTGATCGACTAATTTTACCGCGTCATTTTGACGGGTAATTTTTAATAATACATATATTTTGTACTTTATTTCATTTTATTTAATTACTTGTGATCATGATCATCATTAATTCTATTTTGCATTTATGATCACTTGATTGATCATTATTACTATTTTATATTTATTAGTCACCTTAGAATTTTAAGAGAGTATTTATTATAGAGACTTTTACCTTATAGAATTAAGATTTTGATTTGGATTAAGTGATCATGAGACTTATAAGTGATCAAGGAAATCACTAATTATTTTGGAGATTGATATATTTCATCTATTATCATCAAATTTGGGACAAAAAAAAATATGGAATTACCAAATTGCCCTTAGTGTGGACGGCCAACATGGATATTTTGGAGTAAAAATATCATCCAACTCTTGTACACCTACACCTTATATTAGTCATCTTGTGTATAATTATACCATTAATTCAAACATTATACACATCATCTCTCACATTACTTCTTTAATGTTATTTTTGCCAACATGTTGGAAGTCTTCCAACATTCCATTCAAACCAAGTCTTGCCCATACCTTTGACCTTCAAATTGTCTCCCATGCATGAGGCAAAATGCAAGACACAAATTTGTGTCAAAAATTCATCTCATTTTTCATCTAACACATTTACTCTCAAGCAAAAATCCTCCTCCTTCTCTCTAAAAACTCCCAACTTCTCTCTACTCTTCTTCTTACTTTCTTCTTCTATACTTAGAAAAAATTTCAACATTTTCCTCCTTATACTCCATAAAAATCGAACCATCACTAGACCAAGGTAAGAAATTTTATTTTCAATCTATTTTTGATATCACATAGTTCATCTCTTCCACCTTCTTAACTTAAGTTTGAATTTGGTTTGGAGGTACATTTAGAATACTTTGAAGATTAGAGCTTGACAACATTTTTGAAGTAGGACCTCAAGCTTGAAGAAGAAATAGTAGAGGAATTTAGACTACAAGGTAAGAATTGAGTACTAGACCCCTTCTTCCCTATTCTTTCTATTTTTTTCAAATTTTAACACCCCTTTTTAATTTTTGAGAAATAGGGGCTGACCTTAGGTGATTTTGGAGTTGAGCCAAAATTTCCAATTTTTAAGCTTCAACTAGTCTCCAAACACCTACTACACAAGGTAAAGTGTAGATTCCTTATTTCCTTCTTTTTCTCCTTAATTTTTCTCTCATTTTTCTAACTTTAATTTTTGATATTTTTTGAATTAGGAGCTGACCTAAGAAGCCTCATCGAAAATTTGTGAAATTATCCCTTTTATTTCACAATTTCCAATTTTAAGGTGGGTGGAAAAATATTTTCCAACTTTTAGGTGTTTTGATTAAATGCATGTAGAAAAATTGATCATGAGCCTTGAGATATATATAATCTATGTATTGCATGTCAATTTTATGTATCAAGTCATGAAAATTCTCAAGAGTTGCTCAAATTTGCTATTTATTGAATTTTAGGTGCATGCATGTGCAATTTAATGTTTTAATTGATGAATTCTTGTATGTATTGGACATGCATGTGTATGATCTTTAAAATCTATGTTTTGGATGCCTTATAACCTGGAAAAGTCGAGCATAATTGATTAAATTTCAATTTTGGACTTAAAAATGTAAAAATGGAAAGTTGGTGGACTAAATTGCAAGAAAATGAAAGTTAAAGGACCCCTCTGCAAATTTCAAAAATTGGGACTGTACTCAGGTTCCAAAATGACTTTTGGACATTTTAATAAAGTTTTTAAGAGTTTTAAGATAAATAAAATCAACCTTTAAAAGCCCAAGGACTAGATTGTAAAATTTTGAAAGTTTAAGGGCTACTTTGCAATTTTTAAAACTGTACCGGAACTAAACTTTATAATTTGAAATTTTTACTCTTAAGGTACTCAGAATTACATATTTTAAAAGTATTCCAAAAATCCAAGTGGTTAGGGCTTGGAAAGCAATTTTACTAAAATTGAGGGACTATTGTGTAAAATACTAAACTTGAGGACCCAAATGAAATTTCCAGGACTTATGCAGCCCATGCACCTGGAAATACTAACTTAACTATAACTTAATTATATTTTGGACCCAAAAGACAATTGGACCCCTAAAAGCCTTAAAGGCAATTATTTCAAAATGGGACAAAAATGATATTTTCAAAAGTTAAAGGAGCTACACATATTTATTTTAAACACTGATTTTGTCCCAATATCCCACTAATCATAATGACATTTTCCAACTGGAATCACATTAAAAGCCCTTCCGGTTTGTGAGTTCCGATTATTTTAAACTTAAGGTCCGAATTGGCAATTTTTACAAATTTGGGGCCAATGTGAGAATTTTACAAAATCTCGACCTCAAAATTTTAAAAACCTGAATCTCTGGACGATTTGGAGAATTTAGGAACTGACCTCTTAATTTTTCAAGGTCGGGATATTTATTTATTCAATTTTTAACCCCAAAAGTGTTGGTTTTTACAAAACGGGGCTAAATTACAATTTTTCTTTTATAAAGGACCTAACTCAAATTATTTTCTCTTTTACTAAAATAGCCCTGGACCCTCTGACTTGGAGATTTAATTAAAGTATTTTATTTCCCAAAAACCCTTGACTTATCGGATCAATTTGACCGATTAATACCCGATCGCGGAGCGACTTTCGTCTTTGCGATTTTGAATCTATAATGGGACCTATGTTCCACCTAATCTTTCAAGATATCGAAGGTTGCTTATCCTTCCGATAATCATCTTCATCCAAAAACTCCACCAATGCCAAAATTGCTACTCGCGAATTTTCTAAAATTTTTCTCGAATCGTCTGAATCAATAATACTCGACTACCTGGTTGATCGCTTTGTACTTATAACTACTTTCTGCTCGAGTCAACTTGGTGTGTCAAGCTCACGATCGGAATGGATACGTCGGGGATGGGCAAGGGCGGCTCGGCCGCTATTCCACTCTTCCGACCCCATCGCCCTAATCCCGCAACCGAGTGACGGAGTTTGTCAAGGGAAGCGGGTCGTAGTACTTGAGGTATAATCATGATTATGACAGATCCGAGCCTTGCAAGCCATTTGTGGATTTTGTCTTTGCTTATGGAGCGATAAGGAGCCGGTCTTGGACCATCCTGCTCGGGGAGTTACAAGGAAGAACGAAGGAATCATTGTCCATCGATCCACACGATTTCAAGAGTTATCGGACCGTTGGTTGGTGCTACAAATCCGCACGCAACCGCTACTTGTTTTGCATTGGTTGGCGTTACATTTCCGCACGCAACCACTATTTGCCTTGGATGGGATTGGCGTTACATTTCCGCACGCAATCATACCCTGTCTTGATGAATCACATAGTGTAATGGTGGTGTGACGAATCAAGCTTTTTTCTCAAATTGTATAAGTATATTACTTAAATATATTTATCACGACGCTTGTGGGTGTGTGTGAATTCATGCATCATACTCACGCATTTTCATATAATGTTTTCTCACATTAACTATATTGCGCCACACTTGCACACGATCACCCCATCCACCGAGATTTTTGTCTCATCCCCACCTGTTTTCTAACCTTAGATGAGGATTTCGTTGAAGATGTGGGAAGGCCCCTGGATTGAGACCTCGTACTCTACTTGTTGGTTTTACTACTTCGTTGTTGATTGGACTCTTTTCTTATATTGTTGTCGGACTTTTGTATTTCTTTCCATTCCGGTTTTAATCGAAGGGCGTAGGACCCTTCGACTTTAAGTTGTTATTTGGTTGATCTTCGGGTATGTAATATGGATTATGGATTGTAGACTCGTAAGTTGTAATTGTACTTGTTATTTTATTTTTTTTGCTATTTAGACTCTGTTTCATTGGGTTCTCGTTGATATTTGTCGGAATTTGTTTGGTTATTGTATTTAAGTTGTGGATCGTTTGTCGCATCCCGTTTGGGCGTGATGATTAGAGTGGTATCGAGCTCGGCTAGTAAGATGGAAACTTACACCGAGCTGACCCAGGATAAGACCCTCGGTCTGTGTTTTGGGTAGTACCTCGACTTGACTAACTAAGTGTGAAATCGATTTCAATTTGGCGTAGAACCATATTATTGAGATTGAAACTAAGTTAGAGCGCATATTTGGAGATATCATAGTGATACTTGTCCTGACTTAGTTGATTCTTGACTGACTTTCTTTGTTCATTCTTTCCTTATTCCCTCCTTATCTTTCATTTACCTTTGACTGATCCGCCTTAGTTTTGTTGTTACTTTCCCTACGATATAACTTGCTTTACGCAGACAATTATTGTATCATTTACTCGTGGATCGCAACTAACGCTTCAAGATACAGAATGGCCGAACATCGAGGACGTGGGAGACCTCGTCGCGTTCCACGAGGAGTTGATGATGTACCCAGGGACCGGGTACCCTCTCCTGAATTACCACCGCCTCCTCCACCTGCTGCAGGAGACAATTTGACCGCACAAGCCTTACAGCAAATACTGGTTTTTATGAGGCAACAGGCAGAGCCTCAACCCCGTGCTCCCGAACCCGCCAGAGAGGCGAACGATCGCACGTTGGAGCAATTTCTGCGATTCGACCCACCACCTTCTTGGGAGAGCGGACGATTTGAAAGCGAGAAGAATGGGTAGAGAAGTTGGAGAATATCTTCAATGCTCTTCAATACTCCGACGAGAGAGTCACACTCATCGTATTTGGAATGCGGAATTGGCTGCTAGAGGCGGTGGAGGGCGTTGAAAGGAGATGGGAACAAGATCGGGTAGTCGAACACGGGGGAAATTTCTTGGCCGAGTTCAATGAACAAGTATATTCCACATGTTGTGAAAGAAGAAGCGCACCGAGATGAATTCCATAGATTGAGGCAAGGGAACGATGTAGCTCAAGATCGATGAGTCGAATTTCACCGATTGTCCAAGTATGCTGCGGGGACAATCAAGATCAAGAGGATAAGCTTTACAAGTTCACTCGAGGATTGAAACTGGAACTTGAAACAATCACGATTGTTGAATCGACAACCTATTCGGCCTGCGGTAAAGGCAACTCTGCATTGAGTCGGGATCGAACCGATTGGGATTCAATGAGAATAGGCCATCGAACAGATCTTAAGAGGACAAATTTGTGGGACAACCATCTAAACCTTTGCTAAGTTTGAAGGGACTAGTTAACAAAACAGATAAAGGAAAGAGACCAGTACAAGGAAAGTCGGGTCAAGTGTGTGCACATTGCCAGAAACCGGGGCATACTGCCAACGACTGTTGGCGTAAACAAGGAAGGTGTTTGCGTTGTGGTAGTAATCAACATCAGCTGCAAGATTGCCCGAAGTACAATGACCGAACCAAACAGACGCAGCCACAGAAACCGCGAAATGGCCAGGGAAATCGGGCAAGGATGCCCGCTCGAGCTTTTGCACTAGCCGGACAGGAGGCCCCGGAGGCAACAGATGTGGTGGAAGGTACGCTTCTAGTATCTAACTACTACGCTAAAATATTGTTCGACCCTGGATCAACGCATTCATTTGTTGCACCGCATTTTGTACACAAACTGCATGCATGCATGGAACATATGCCTATATGTTTAGAAGTGTCAATTCCTATGAGTGCAAGTCAGATAACAGATATTATCTATAATACATGCGAAGTTAAGATTGTTGAGATAAACTTTCCTGCCGATTTGATCTTATTACCTATATCCGAATACGACGTGATATTGGGGATGAACTGGTTATCTGCACACCATGCACAAATGGACTGCCATAACAAGTCCATTAAGCTATGTGAACCCGTAAAACCCGAAGTGGAAATTTCGGGAAGGCACGAGTTAAAATTGCCCCAATCATTTCAGCAATGAAAGCGAGGAGGGCGATCACTAGAGGGGCTCAAGGGTACTTGGCATTTGTAATTAACAAACCCAAGGTTGAGACACAAATCAACCAAGTACCTGTAGTGTCAGAATATACAAATGTATTTCCACAAGAACTCACCATTGTCCCTCCGGATAGGGAAGTCGAGTTCACCATCGAGGTGTTACCAGGAACTGCCCCGATTGCCAGAACATCGTATAGAATGGCTCCTCTTGAGTTACAAGAGTTGAAAACGCAATTACAGAAACTGATGGATGTGGGATTTATCCGACCGAGTACGTCTCCGTGGGGAGCACTTGTGTTGTTCGTCAAAAAGAAGGATGGTACATTAAGACTATGTATAGATTATCGTGGTCTTAATAGCGTGACCATCAAGAACAAATATCCCCTCCCAAGGATAGACGAACTATTTGATCAACTTCAAGGAGCGACGGTGTACTCGAAGTTTGACTTACAGCAAGGATATTATCAACTGAAGATCCGCGAAGGAGACATTTCCAAAACTGCATTTCAAACTCGATATGGATACTACGAGTTTGTAGTAATGCCTTTCGTCTCGGCGAATGCACCGCAGCATTTATGGACCGATGCATCGATTCTTCCAACCTTATTTGGATCAATTCTTAGTGATATTCATTGATGACATACTCGTATACTCTAAGTCAGAGAAGAGCATGAACGCGTCATCGAAAATCGTTTTAGAGACACTACGAGCATAAGTTGTATGGAAAATTCAGCAAGTGCGAATTTTGGCTTAGTGAAGTCGCGTTCTTGGGACATATAGTGTCCGCAACCGATTGGGATTGCGAGTAGATCCTTCAAGGTACAGATAGTGGTTGAATGGAAACAACCCGAGTGAATAAAATCGGAGTTTCTAGGACTATTTGGATATTATCGAAGATTTATCCAGGATTTTTCCAAGATAGCCGGACCACTCACTCGACTAACCCAAAAGCAAGTCAAGTTTGAGTGGAATGACAAATGCGAGGCGAGTTTCCAAGAGCTGAAGAAACGACTTACTACAGCTCCAGTCTTAGCCCTTCCAAAGGGAACAGAAAACTTTGTCGTCTACAGTGATGCATCAAAAGAAGGACTAGGAGCAGTGCTCATGCAGGAAGGAAAAGTTATCACTTATGCATCACGAAAGCTCAAGCCGTATGAGGCCAATTATCCAACGCATGACTTGGAATTGGCAGCAATAGTGTTCGCGTTGAAGAAATGGAGACACTATCTCTACGGAGCAACATTCACGGTTTTCACGGACCATAAGAGCTTGAAGTACCTATTCTCTCGAGAAAGACCTCAACGAGGCAACGGAGATGGATGGAGTTGATTGAGGACTATCACTTTGATATTCAATACCATCCCGGGAAAGCTAACGTCGTAGCGGATGCTCTAAGCAGAAAAGCGAGCTTAGCTAGACTTATGATTCGAGAGTGGGAATCATTAGAAGAGCTGAGCAATTGGAATCTGACGAGAACCAATACTCGATTTCATGTGCCAACATTTGATCAAACCCGATCTTTGAAAGAGATCAAAGAAGCACAAGAGAAAGATACACATCTTCAAAAGCGAAGGAGAAGATACTTAAAGGAGAAAGATCAAAATTCTAAATTTTTGAAGATGGAGTTATCGATTCGGAATCGAGTGTGTGTACCGAATGATGACGAAAGCTGATTAGGAATAAAATCCTAACAGAGGCACACCGTTCAAAATACACTATACATCCTGGAGGAAACAAGATGTATAAGGATTTGAAAAGGAGTTATTGGTGGGTAAACATGAAAAACCAGGTAGCAGAGTTCGTTGCGAGATGTTTAACTTGTCAACGAGTAAAAGCAGAACACCAACGACCATCCGGTTTTACTACAACCATTGAGAATTCAGTGGAAATGGGAACACATAACAATGGACTTCGTGACGGATCTACCAAGGACCAGAAGAGGCCATGATGCTATTTGGGTAGTTGTAGACCGACTCACGAAATCTGCACACTTTTTACCCATCAAGAAAAGCGATAGCTTGCGAAACTTGCACAAACATATATCCAGAAATCATTCGATTTGCATGGAGTACCGGTCGACATAGTATCCGCAGAGACCCAAGGTTTGTCTCCGATATTGGAAGTGCTTGCACGAGGAATTGGGTACCTCGCTAAGTTTCAAAGACAAAGAAGACATCCACAAACCGATGGACAGTCTGAGCGAACAATTCAAACCCTTGAAGATATGCTGCGAGCTTGCACATTGGATTTTCAAGGAAGTTGGGATTCGCACTTACCATTAGCCGAGTTCGCCTACAATAACAGTTATCAAGCCACGATTGGGATGGCACCCTACGAGGCATTATATGGGCGAAAATGTAGATCCCACTACTTTGGGAGATTGATGACCAATGGACTCCGAAAGAGAAACGAAAGTCACCCTCAATTCCAAAGGTCGACTTAGTTCAGGAGGCCATGGAGAAGGTCAAGCTGATCAAGGAGCGGATTCGCACAGCTCAGAGCCACCAAAAGAGTTACGCGGACAAGAGAAGAAAGGATTTGGAATTTGAAGTTGGAGATGAAGTATTTCTCAGACTCTCACCACGGAAAGGATTGATCAATCCAAAGAAAGGAGAAAAGTTGAGTCCGAGATATGTTGGACCTTGCAAGATTTTACAGAGGATCGGGAAGTTAGCCTACCGACTTGAGTTACTAGCACCATATGTGGGAATGCACGATGTATTCCACGTGTCGAGACTGAAGAAGTATCAACCAGATCCCGAGCATATCATCACTCGAGATACTCCTCCTCTAATGGAAAATCTATCCTACACCGAGAGGCCGATCCGGATCATTGATGAGCAGGTACGACAGTTGCGTAAGAGAGAAATCCCGATGGTTAAAGTGGTGTGGCAGAACCACAGCCGAGACGAAGACGCAACGTGGGAGATGGTAGAATACATGAGGAATCAATATCCGAACTATTTCAAGAGAATTTGGGGACCAAATTCTTTTAAGGAGGGGAAGATGTGAAGCCCGATTTTTCCGAGCTATTAGTTGATCCTTATTGTCGTTTATACTTTTGATCGACTAATTTTACGCGTCATTTTGACGGGTATTTTTTAATAATACATATATTTTGTACTTTATTTCATTTTATTTAATTACTTGTGATCATGATCATCATTAATTCTATTTTGCATTTATGATCACTTGATTGATCATTATTACTATTTTATATTTATTAGTCACCTTAGAATTTTAAGAGACTATTTATTTTAGAGACTTTTACCTTATAGAATTAGGATTTTGATTTGGATTAAGTGATCATGAGACTTATAAGTGATCAAGGAAATCACTAATTATTTTGGAGATTGATATATTTCATCTATTATCATCAAATTTGGGACAAAAAAAAAATTTGGAATTACCAAATTGCCCTTAGTGTGGACGGCCAACATGGATATTTTGGAGTAAAAATATCATCCAACTCTTGTACACCTACACCTTATATTAGTCATCTTGTGTATAATTATACCATTAATTCAAACATTATACACATCATCTCTCACATTACTTCTTTAATGTTATTTTTGCCAACATGTTGGAAGTCTTCCAGCATTCCATTCAAACCAAGTCTTGCCCATACCTTTGACCTTCAAATTGTCTCCCATGCATGAGGCAAAATGCAAGACACAAATTTGAACAAAAATTCCTCTCTCCCTCTCTCACTTGGACGGCCAAATGGCCATTTTTGTGTCAAAAATTCATCTCATTTTTCATCTAACACATTTACTCTCAAGCAAAAATCCTCCTCCTTCTCTCTAAAAACTCCCAACTTCTCTCTACTCTTCTTCTTACTTTCTTCTTCTATACTTAGAAAAAATTTCAACATTTTCCTCCTTATACTCCATAAAAATCGAACCATCACTATACCAAGGTAAGAAATTTTATTTTCAATCTATTTTTGATATCACATAGTTCATCTCTTCCACCTTCTTAACTTAAGTTTGAATTTGGTTTGGAGGTACATTTAGAAGACTTTGAAGATTAGAGCTTGACAACATTTTTGAAGAAGGACCTCAAGCTTGAAGAAGAAATAGTAGAGGAATTTAGACTACAAGGTAAGAATTGAGTACTAGACCCCTTCTTCCCTATTCTTTCTATTTTTTTCAAATTTTAACACCCCTTTTTCATTTTTGAGAAATAGGGGCTGACCTTAGGTGATTTTGGAGTTGAGCCAAAATTTCCAATTTTTAAGCTTCAACTAGTCTCCAAACACCTACTACACAAGGTAAAGTGTAGTCCTTCTCATTTCCTTATTTCCTTCTTTTTCTCCTTAATTTTTCTCTCATTTTTCTAACTTCAATTTTTGATATTTTTTTGAATTAGGGGCTGACCTAAGAAGCCTCATCCAAAAATTGTGAAATTATCCCTTTTATTTCACAATTTCCAATTTTAAGGTGGGTGGAAAAATATTTTCCAACTTTTAGGTGTTTTGATTAAATGCATGTAGAAAAATTGATCATGAGCCTTGAGATATATATAATCTATCTATTACATGTCAATTTTATGTATCAAGTCATGAAAATTCTCAAGAGTTGCTCAAATTTGCTATTTATTGAATTTTAGGTGCATGCATGTGCAATTTAATGTTTTAATTGATGAATTCTTGTATGTATTGGACATGCATGTGTATGATCTTTAAAATCTATGTTTTGGATGCCTTATAACCTGGAAAAGTCGAGCATAATTGATTAAATTTCAATTTTGGACTTAAAAATATAAAAATGGAAAGTTGGTGGACTAAATTGCAAAAAAATGAAAGTGAAAGGACCCCTCTGCAAATTTCGAAAATTGGGACGGTACTCAGGTTCAAAAATGACTTTTGGACATTTTAATAAAGTTTTTAAGAGTTTTAAGATAAATAAAATCAACCTTTAAAAGCCCAAGGACTAGATTGTAAAATTTTGAAAGTTTAAGGGCTACTTTGCAATTTTTAAAACTGTACCAGAACTAAACTTTAAAATTTGAAATTTTTACTCTTAAGGTACTGGGAATTACATATTTTAAAAGTATTCCAAAAATCCAAGTGGTTAGGGCTTGGAAAGCAATTTTACTAAAATTGAGGGACTAATGTGTAAAATACTAAACTTGAGGACCCAAATGAAATTTCCAGGACTTATGCAGCCCATGCACCTGGAAATACTAACTTAACTATAACTTAATTATATTTTGGACCCAAGGTTCAAATTTCATGACAATTGGACCCCTAAAAGCCTTAAAGGCAATTATTTCAAAATGGGACAAAAATGATATTTTCAAAGGTTAAAGGACCTACACATATTTATTTTAAAAACTGCTTTTGTCCCAATATCCCACTAATCTTAATGACATTTTCCAACTGGAATCACATTAAAATCCCTTCCGGTTTGTGAGTTCCGATTATTTTAAACTTAAGGTCCGAATTGGCAATTTTTACAAATTTGGGGCCAATGTGAGAATTTTACAAAATCTCGACTCAAAATTTTAAAAACCTGAATCTCTGGACAATTTGGAGAATTTAGGAACTGACCTCTTAATTTTTCAAGGTCGGAATATTTATTTATTCAATTTTTAACCACAAAAGTGTTGGTTTTTACAAAACGGGGCTAAATTACAATTTTTCTTTTATAAAGGACCTAACTCAAATTATTTTCTCTTTTACTAAAATAGCCCTGGACCCTCTGACTTGGAGATTTAATTAAATTATTATACTTTCCCAAAAACCCTTGACTTACTGGATCAATTTGACCGATTAATACCCGATCGCGGAGCGACTTCCTCGCCTTGCGATTTTGAATCTATAATGGGACCTATGTTCCACCTAATCTTTCAAGATATCGAAGGTTGCTTATCCTTCCGATAATCATCTTCATCCAAAAACTCCACCAACGCCAAAATTGCTACTCGCGAATTTTCTAAAATTTTCTAAATCGCTCCCTGAATCAATAATACTCATTGCTGGTTGATCGCTGCACTTATAACTACTTTCCGCTCGAGTCAACTTGGTGTGTCGAGCTCACGCGTCGGAATGGATACATCGGGGATGGAAGGCAGCTCGGCCGCTATTCCACTCTTCGGCCCCATCGCCCTAATCCCGCAATGGCGAGGGACGGAGTTTGTCCAAGGGAAGCGGTCGTAGTACTTGAGGTATAATCATGATTATGACGGATCCGAGCCTTGCAAGCTCCACTGTGGATTTTGTCTTTGCCTATGGAGCGATAAGGTTGGTCTTGGACCATCCCGCTCGGGAGTTACAAGGAAGAACGAAGGAATCGTTATCCGATCCACACGATTCCGGAGTTATCGGACCGTTGGTTGGCGCTACAAACCCGCACGCAACCACTACTTGTTTTGCATTGGTTGGCGTTACATTTCCGTACACAACCATTATTTGCCTTGCATGGGATTGGCGTTACATTTCCGCACGCAATCCTACTGTCTTGATGAATCACATAGTGCTGTGTGACCATGAAATGTTTTCTCAAATCGTATAAGTATATTACTTAAATATATTTATACGACGCTTGTGGATCGTGTGTGAATTCATGCATCATTGTTTTCATATAATGTTTTCTTACATTAACTATATTGCGCCACACTTGCACACGATCACCCCATCCATCGAGATTTATGTCTCATCCCCACTGTTTTCTAACCTTAGATGAGAATTTCGTTGAAGATGCGGAACCGGCCCTGGATTGAGACCTCGTACTCTACTTGTTGGTTTTACTACTTCATGTTGTTGATTGGACTCTTTTCTTATATTGTTGTCGGACTTTTGTATTTCTTTCCATTCCAGTTTGTAACTGAAGGGCGTAGGACCCTTCGACTTTAAGTTGTTATTTGGTTGATCTTCGGGTATGTAATATGGATTATGGATTGTAGACTGTAAGTTGTAATTGTACTTGTTATTTTATTTTCCGCTGCTATTTAGACTCTGTTTTATTGGGTTCTCGTTGATATTTGTCTGGACTGTTTGGTTATTGTATTTAAGTTGTGGATCGTTCGTCGCGTCCCGTTTTGGGCGTGACATCATCCCCTCCTATTTTCTAACGGTCAGATGAATAATTTGTTGAGGACGCCGATCAAGCCACGGAGTGATCTATCCGTGTTTTGTCTTTGGGATTATTTCTTTTATTTGATATTGGACTATTTTTCTCTTTCCTTTTAAGTTGTAACTTAAAGGCGTAGGACCCTTTGACTATTAAGTTGTTGTCTTTAGTTTCGTACTTGGGTTGTATGCTGGATATTACTCTTAGGGATGTAATTTGGATATTGCTGTTGGATTGTAAGCTATAACTTGTACTTGTATATTATTTCCGCTGCTACTTGACTCTGTTCATTTGGGGTTTATTTAATATTTGACTAGACTGTATGGTTTACTTGCATTTAAGTTGTGGATCATCGTCAAGTTCCCGTCTGGGCGTGACACGAGTCTGTTTTTGGTGAAAAATATCGATTTGGGACTAAAAGTGAGTCTAATGGGACTAAATCATCAGGGGGTAAATCTAATGGGACCAAAAGTGAAATTTTTTCTCTCCCCTTTTTCCTGCTATAACAGGTAATTTGTTAGTTTTTGACAGCAGACTAACGATTGGTAGTGGAAATGATCAAAACACAAAACGTTAGGTACAAAAATTGATCAAGTCGAAACAATGGTATTAAAAACAAAGAGGTGGTAAAATTTGGGTATCAAAAGTGAAATTATCCCAAACTATTAATATAAAATGTCATATCTTATAAAGATTGTACTTATTGTGTCAATTCACTTTTTAAAGTATCAACATTTTCTACTACATAAATATTAAAAAGTGTTAGATAAAGCAACACGAACAATAATGCAAAATCTCATGTTGTTTAAGTAATCATGGTTGGAGGTATACCTTATGGATCTCCAGGAAATATTCTTCAACTGATTCAGAAACTTGGAAAGTCTAAAAATCAATTGCTCATTTCCTTCAGTTATACGCTTTCTTTTCCTTGATAATTTTGTCATGCTAGGTCTTGGTTGTTATTGTTGTTGTGGTTGAACAAAACATCTTTATATTAGTGAAATAGTAAATATATTCATATACAAATTCGTGATGAAACAATCAGATAACAGTTGAGAAGTAATACATGAGTACTATTTATTTCAGCTTGAGCATGAGATACATTCACATTTTGAATGACTTATACCTTTTATTAAATTATATAATGCAATGTTTGTATTAGCTAATTCATTTTACTTACAAATTTCTTATTGATCATATATATAAAAATGTGAAATATATTTCTGACTAGTATTTTGTTGAGCAAGTAAAATATTTGTAATAATTATAATTACAATAATATTTATTCGTGACCACTACATGCAATGATCAATAGTAGTGAGAGTTAGTTTTTTATTCAGTTGAAAAAAAACTCGTATATCAGGTTGAAGCATAAATTGTTGTACCATTAAACTATATTTCATCCTCTAAATATATTATTGTTGCATAAAATTTAACTTGTACAAAAACTGAGATCAATCATATTTAGTCTACGGATCATCATTGAGGTACCTCACAATTGAAGATATATCCCTCTTGTTTTTGTAGACACCTCTACATATAGTTGAATCGCAATCGCAGTAATTCATTTTTCTTATGTGAGAACCCATAACCTTTTGCCAGTTTATTTGAAAGATGTGCAAATATAGTGCATTGCTATTACAATTTAATATGCACAAAAATAGAGCATTGATTTTGAATCTTTTGACGTTTGCATAAATAGGGGATCACTATAAATAGTAGGGTCTTCTAACAATGGCAGCACCACAAGATCTCCTAGTGGTAGACAGTATACACCCACTTTCCATTTATTGTTGGTCTCGTAAACATGCACACGACATCGACTAATACAACATGTTTTGTACTACATATGTATATATATATATATATTGCCTAGTGTTAGATAAGACTAAAGGTGTCAAATGGGCTAGGCCCGACCAGTCTGGTAAATATGTCGTGCTGACCTTTGATTTTAGAGGCTGAAAAGGGACCAGAATTATTTGGCCCAACCCATTTTGCCCAAAACATCGAGCCAACTTTCATGTTTATTTTCATGGGTTGGGTCGGGCTTGGACCTCAAAAATAGCAGATACGGAATTTCGGCCTGGTTCAACCCATTTGATAGCTCTAGATAAGACACATGGAACAATACTATTTCAAAAGCACGTCTTTTTTGGAGGTATACATCATTGGTTTCTAGGTGATATTATACACCAAACTCTGGAAACATGAAAAGTCTAAAAAATAATTCCTCATTTCCTTCAGCTCTACGCTTTCTTTTGCTTGGTGATTCTGCCATGTTTGGTGCTGGTTGTTGTTGTGAAACAAAACATATCTATGTTAGTGAAATAATTTCAAATACATATATAAATATTTATGAAGCAATCAGATCACAAAAAAGAAGTTATACTGGAGTACATATGTAATTCATCATTTGAAGTTTTAAATACTTTCTCATTGTTACTTGTCTCTCTACCTTTTTTCTTTCCAATTAGAAAATCAAGAGAAATCACAATACATGCACTCGTGGAGGGGAGGGGGTGCGAGAATCTCTTTTAGATTGGAAATCAAATTAAAAGCACCTCAAAATTATCATCTGTGAGTGAAACGCCATTTAGATGTGTATGTCTCCGAAAAATGTTGAATAAATGAGGGTTCTAAAATAATGACTTGGGGGTTGGAGGGGCTCATTTATATAGATATCACTGAGGAAATACGATTAATCTATATTTTGAATTCAGATTTGCATGTTATTAATTAGGGCGTTGAAAGGAACAAGATTTTAGATATTGGGTTTAAATTAGTTTCTTAATATGTTTGGATTGTGCGATAAAAGCCAGTCGTATTTGGATTTATGTAATTTTATTTTTTAGGAAAAAAACATCTGACATTTGAATTGTAATAATACTTACTTATTGTGTATACTTGTGTCATAATGATATGCATTAAAAAAAAAAAGATGCATGTCATCTGATTTGTAAGGGAAGTGTAAATAATAGGGGTTGGGTTATGTGAGTTTAGCATCTTGAGGTAAGTACATAGAGACACATCATTTGCATCGATCTCTTTTAATCCACAACCCAGATTAAACTTGTTTTATCTCTATTTCTTACCTTATTAGAAATTACTAAGGGCAAATATAGTGCATTGCTCTTACAATTTAACGTGTGCAAAAATAGAGCATCTATTTAAATCTTTTGATGTGTGCATAAATAGCGCTCACTATTTCACAACTCTTCAATTTTATTTCTTCGAATAGTTTCATTAAATTTATTTTTATTAAACAAACTAATTTAGAAAAAAAAAAACAAAATAGTATATTACTATTTATTTCCTTGAATACAAGTGCACATGTCTAAGTGCCAAGTGTATTTATATATAATGTGAAGCCCTCAATTCTCGATTATGTACGCGTGTATTTATTGTCGTGTATCGACTATGTATTATTCGTGACTACTTTATCACGTCAAGTTTAAAAAAATAAATATTAATAATATTTACGAATTTTAATTTAATTTTATTTATTTGATCAACTACTTGTTTAATGATTGATCATTTATTATTTTCTATTCTATGTTTAATGATCATTTGATTGATCATTATTGTTATTAGTGTATTTATTAGACACCTTAGAATTTTAAGAGACCTATTTCTTTTAGTGACTTATATCCTATAGAAATAAGAATCTGATTTAGAATAAGTGATCTAAAGACTTATAAGTGATTATGGGAATCACTATTAATTTTTGGAGATTGATATTATACACCTATTATCATCAATTTTGGGACAAAAAAATATATATATGGATACCACGTGTGACATAGAAGTGGATGGCCATGTACAATTTTTGGTGTAGAAATACCTCTCAATTCTTATACACATACACAATTATACAAAATCAATACCCAAAAATCCTACACACACATTACCTAATATCCATTAAACGTTAATTTTTAATTCATTTAACTACAAAATAAATGACATAAGGTAGCACCCAAAAAATATTACCTAATATCCATTAAACGTTAATTTTTAATTCATTTAACTACAAAATAAATGACATAAGGTAGCACCCAAAAAATATTACCTAATATCCATTAAACGTTACTATTGACAATATGTAGCACTTTTTATGGTGATGCAGTTGCCCGTGCTACCTATAGTCTAAGGTATCACTTTTAATAGCTTTTAGTGACACTTTTTTATTAGTGTTACATTAAGTTCTTTATATGTATCACTTTGAAGAAACACTTCAAAGTTTTCTCAAAAAAGAAACACTTCAAAAGTTTACATATAATTCTTATGTAATACTTTTTAGTAGCACTTTTTCTATATGTAACACTTTTAAAAAAATATTTTCGGAGTGTTAACACAATAATATTATGTAGCACTTTTTGCAACACTTTGTCATTTTTTGCTCCCAAAGGGCTTCGAACCCAAGAGTTGTTATGTTTGGAGGTGGCAATTTGCCACTAAGCTAAGTTGATTCTTATTACAAGTTTTGCATTGGTTTATATTTATATATATATACATATATTATATTATATTATATGTATATATATTATATATTTTATGTATTAAAGATTATGATATATAATATATATATTAAAAATTATATTGTACACTATATATTATAGTTTATATTACACAAGTATATATATATATTAAAAATTATATTATATTATATATTAATGTACATAATAAAAATAAAAATACAAAAATTATATAAAATAAAATTATCGTCTGATTAATTTTCCATTGATAAAAATAAAAACATCTAAAAATATGAAATTAATTTACCAACATATTAAAAAATTCTCACAGTAAAAAAAATAATAAATAAATATTAAAAAAATAATTTACCGATAGAAAAAAATTGTAAGTAACTACCGGTAAGTATCAATTTTCATTAGTAAATGTTTTTTCTAAAAAAGTTAAAAAAAAAGATTACCGAAGAAATTGGTTTCCGTAAAAATTTAAAATATTAAAAAAAAAGATAATCATAAAATATAGGGATTTTTTGTCGGTGTTAAGATGGAATTAATTACCTCCGTAAAAAAATTAAAATAAATAAAAAGACTTTACAAAAAGAAAGCAATAATTCAATAAAAAATAGAGTACATTTGTCTTCACTTATTTTGTGATATCAATTAATTAAATAAATCGTTGGTATTATTTAATTAAAGCGGTATAATTTTGTGTTACTAAAATAGAGCCAAAAAAGTGTTACAATTAGTAAAATAGTGTTACTTAGAGTATTGTTTTAATTAAAGTGATACCTATTTGTGTTACAAAAAAAATAACAAAAAAAATGTGATACTTAAAAAGTGTTACTTATTTAAAAGTGTTACATACAAGCGTTACATATTGATAAAATGTTACATAAATATAGTAATATAAAAAGCATTACGAACACGTGTTACATAATGTGTCTTATGTAAAAGTGCTACAATTTTGTGTTACTTAATGTCATTTATGTTGTAGTGTAATTTCCTCCCCACAATTCCCCACAGATACACACTATCTACTAACATTCCCCTCAAAATTCCCCAACACCCATCCTTCACTAACTCCTATACCATACCCATACTTTGACCACCTAATTGAACCCCACGCAATAACATTACACAAGACAAAACAAACCATCCTCCCTCCCTCCCTCCCTCACTCAATTCGCCAACACAAGAAATAGGAGAGAAAATTTCAGTTCTTCTCCTACACATCTCTATCAAGAATCCCGAACATACTCTCATCTCATATCTTCTTCCTTCCTTCTTCTTCTTTTCTTCTTCTACTTCCAACACTTAGTCATAAAACAAGAACTACATCTCCTTCTATCCCAAGAATTCGAACCATATCAAGACAACAAGGTAAGAAATTTTCATCTTGATCAATCACTCCTATTATCTTCAAGCCTTCTTACCTCTTCTAATTTTAATTTGTTATATTCTTCTTTGAGGTACATAGAGGCTCTCAACTTGAAGAACTTTAGAGACTTGAGACTACCTTGAAGAGGACTTCAAGATTTAAGTGAAGAAACTAGACTACACAAGGTAAGAATTTGAGTTGTAGCATGTTCTTATTCTTTCCCTTAAATTCGAAAATTTTGACTACACCATTCTCATTTTTGGAGGTTTAGGGGCTGACCTTGGAAACCTTGTTAGAGGGTGGTCAAGATATTTATTTTTGAGACCTCCTACTTGACTAAAATTCCCACTACACAAGGTAAGTGTAGTACTTGGCCATTTTTCCTTCTTCTTTCTTCTTGTTTTAATTTTCCATTTTTCTAACTCTATTTTTTATGTATTAGGCTGACCTAAGTGAGGTTGACATTTGAAGTTGTAATCATCTCTCTCTTTTCACCAAAATAACCAACTGGACAAGGTGGGTGGAAAAACCTTTTAATTCTCTAGCAATTTATTTTGAAAGACTTGATATATATATATATATATATATATATATATATATATGTTTATGTAATTCATGTACATTTTAATTTGTGAATTCCAAAATTTCTCAAGTGATGCTTAAAATTCCAATCATTGCAAATTTAGGTGCATGCATGTGCAATTTAGTGATTTATGTGATGAATCTTGTATGATATGTATAAGCATGTTCATGCACTTACAAATTAATGTATTAATTTCCTTATAATCTGGAAATTTCGTGCATAATTGGTTAAATTACAATTTTTGGACCTTAAATGCCAAAATAGCAAATTGGTAGACTTAATTGCAAGAAACTAAAACTTAAAGGACCCCTCTACAATTTTTCATTTTTGGGACTGCACTTGTGTTTAAAAATGATATTTTGACATAATATTAAAGTTCTAAAGGTTTTGAGATAACAAAAATAAACGCTTGAAAGCCCAAGGACTAGATTGAAATTTTTGAATGTTTAAGGGCTAAAATACAATTTTCGAAACTGTACCAGCACCAGTTTTAATATTTTGAAACTTTTAAAAGATAAGGGACCTAATCTCATACTTTTTTAAAACTGTTTTTTTTTTCCAATAATCCACTGACCTTAGTGATATTTTAAAATTTGAATTACATTAAAATCACTTCCGGTTTGTGAGATCCGAATATTTTAAACCCGGGGTCCAAAATGACAATTTTGACAAATTTAGGGCCAAAATGGGAATTTTTCAAAAACCTCGACCCCAAACTTTTGAAAACCTGAATCTATGAACAATTTGGAGAATTTAGGAACTGACCTTATAATTTTCCAAGGTCGAGACAAAAACTTATTCAATTTTAAACCCGATAAAAACTAGTTTTTCCAAAACGAGGCTAATTGTAAAATTTTATTTTAACATGGACCTCAAATTAATTATTTTCCATCATTATAGCCCTGATACTACCGACTTATATACATTAATTTATAAATTTAGTTTTCTTAAAATTTCCCATGACTTAACGGATCCCCTTGACCGAATAATACGCGTTACGCGGGGCGACTTCCTCGCCTTATGACCTTGAACACACAACGGGACTTATATCCCACCTAAATTACCAAACCACCAAAAATTAGTTATCCTCCCGATAATTAACTTCAACCAATAATTACTCCGCCAATGCTGATAAACGCCATGTGCAAATTCTCGCATAATTATACTTGAACCGCCTTCTTGAATTGTTATACTGAACTGCTTCGTGTATATATTCTTGCTTGAGTCAACTTGGTGTGTCGAGCTCACAGTAGGAGTGGACCAGTTGGGGATGGAACCGGGCAGCTCGGCTGCTATTCCACTCTCAATCCCCATCGTCCTAATTCCACCCTTGGCGGACGGAGTGTCCAACGGGAGAAGTGGGTCATAGTACTTGAGGTATAATCGTGACTATGACAATCCGGGCCTTGCAAGCCTTGTAAATAATTGTTGGATTGTCGTGCATATGGAGCGATAAGGTGAAAGGCGTTGGGCCAACTTGCTTGGGGAGTCATAAGGTAGAACGAAGGAATCATTGTCTGATCCACACGATTCTGGAGTTACTAGGACCGGAATACTTGCTTGAGGTGGCGCTACACTTAGTACGCGACCACTACTTGACTTGTTTGAATTCACACATAGTGCTTGTATGTACATGAATCTCTTTTCATCAAAACTGTATAATTATATTATTTTAGAATATAATGTTGCTTGCGAGCTGTGTGATACATGCATCATAACTCACGCATTTTTCACATAACGATTTTCTTGCATATATATATATATATATATATATATATATATATATATATCGCCACACTCGCACACGATCAGCCATCCACTGAGAATTTTCGTCTCACCCCCTCCTTAAGTTATGTATTTGGGATGTAATTCAGATACTTGATGTTTTAGACTGTACTGTAATCCGCTGCTACATTACTCTGTTATTTGGGTTTGTGCTTCATGCTTGACTAAACTGCTTGGTTTATTTCCGTTTAAGTTATCGATCGCGTAACGTTTCCGTTTGGGGCATGACAGTTAGAGTGGTATTAGAGCTCAGCTTGTAAGATAGAAATTTACACCGAGCTGACCCAGGATAGGACCCTACGGTCTGTGTTGGGTAGTACCACGATTTGCCAAATTAAGCTTGAATTCGATCTCATAAGGACATAGACCCGATATTAAGTTTGATGGTGAATCGTGGAAAACCGTATCACTAATGTTTAGACTGAGTTAAGAATTTTATGTACTTGGAGATGTTATAGTAATAGTTATCTTAACTTAGTTGATTCTTGATTAATTTTGCTTGTTCTTCTCTATCTTTCCATTTATACTCGTCTGACAAACCTTAGATGTGTTTTGCCCAGGAATGGAACCAGAAATGCCTACTTGAGCTATGTTTTGGGAGACTCGCGCGGAGCGGGACTACCACAAGGGGATGGCGTCCCATTGGTATCAGGAGTTTATCCAGGTTAATTCGGAGTTACAGTAGGAGCGTAACCGCACACGGAATCTCGAACACCTCCTGGCGCAGAACCAAGAAGACAAGCATGCCTTAGTTTTGTTGGCTAAGGATCGCAAGGGGACAGTAGGCGCTCGTGAGGATCAGATCCAGTTGCTGCAAGAACGCATGGACGGCATGCGGGATAAGATGAAACACGCCAGTGACGGCCAATTCAAATGGGAGATGGAGGCTCGCATGTCGAGGGACACAGTCGATCGTCTTGAAGAGACCATTATCAAGTAGATGACTGTCATTTAGGACCTCACACAAACCCAGGTCCAGAAGGACATTGCCTTAGAAGTTGCTCTTGCGGCTAACGCCCTGGCACCACCACCGCCCGAGGCAGAACCTAAAGTCGATCCAGAGGCAGATAATGAGGAGGACCCTGAAGAAGATCCCGAAGAGGATCCCAAGGAGGACGAGGAACCGGAGGAAGCATAGGATGCAGCTCCATTGGAGGACGCACCAGCGTCCGATGAATGGCCCGAATTCACAGATTGGCCCGATGCTGAGGAGTGGCATGAACCGGAACCTGACGAGTTCATCAACATTGAGGATGATAGTGATGGCGACAACACTATTACTAAGTAGATAGGATTTTACTCCTTATTGTTATATTTGTTGTTGTACTGGATGATTGTATTTTCTGGGTTTCGATGTATGACATTGTTGTACGATCTTATTTCCTTTCTTGTACTCCGTACTTCTTATTAATGGATGTGCCTTTTACAGGCTGTTGATTATATGTCTAGATTATTATCAGTTGCTAGTGGCATGTTATAACTTGAAAAATTACTTTTTGATCATTTGATGTATTCATTTATGTTATGGTAGAGGAGAACGGAATTTGTGTCTCCCTTTTGTTTTGTTGGAGCGCTTTGCTTGACCTGATCGTTGTACCAAGGGCTGGTGGTGCCGTGACATGCATAGGATTTTCCAGTGGGGGAGGTGAGGATAAAAGAATAAATTCTAATATCTCTATACGTGAATTGCAACTAACGCTTCATGATACAGAATGGTTGAACATAGGGGACGAGGTAGACCCCGCATGGTTCCTCGAGAGGATGCGAATATCCCGAGGGACCGTACTCCTTCAGCCGAATTGCCACCATCTCCTCCCCTAGCCACGGAAGAAAATCTGACATCTCAAGCATTGCAGCAGATACTAATATTCATGCAACAACAAATAGCACCTAACCGGAATGTACCAGAACCCGCCCGAGAGGCAAATCACAGGGTTTTGGAACGATTCCTATGATTTGACCCACCGGCTTTCCTATGAGAGCCAAAAAATGTGAAGTATGCACATCCCTTATTATTCTAGTGAGTAGAGTATACACTTTATCCCTGAGAGGCGTGATTTGAAGTATTTTAGCATGATTTTAATAGACTTGTGCTCCGTGTTAGCTATTTGAAACGTGGTTGGTTTGTGCTTGATGTCTATGGATAGATGACATGAATTGTGATGCGGTGTTCTTGAGTTGCTATTCTTTACCCCGTTTGTGTTGTCTTGTTTATAAAGTGTTGACCGGGACTGTCAACAGTTTAAGTTTGGGGGTTTGATTGCCATGTATTTTGGGCTTAATCTTGGCTGGAATGTGTTGATATGCATGCATTATATGAGTAAATAGGGTTGTATTCCTATATTGTGGAAAAGGATTACGCTTTGCTCATTTTGTAGGAATTTATCGATAATTGTAGCATTTTGGCAACAATTCGGAGCACTGCAATCGCCAATATTTGATATGAAGTAAGAAGTTTGAAGTCGAGCCGAGGAGAAGTCAGACGAACCGTGCGAAAAATGGAAGAAAACAGTTGAGTACGAGTTGTTACAGGTGAGCACGGGAAGGGCGTGCTCCCTAGCACAGACCCGTGCTCAACCTATAACTGAAGGATCAAGGTTCGACATACAGCACAGCCTGGTCGTGCCATACAGGACGGCACGTGCTCCTTTCTGTGAGTTGGACAAATCTTGCGGCTACCATCACGGGCTGGGCGTGCCATACGGCACGGCCCATGCTCCTCTGCGGGAAAAACAGAGTTTGACTCGTTTTCAACTAGGTTTCGACCCAAACGAAGTACAAATAGACACTGGGCGGCCACAAATAAGGACACGCTGATTTTTACCCTAGAAACCAGAGAAAAGAGCAATTCCCTACCGGAGATTCGGAGAGATCGATCAAGACCGCAACCACACCTTAGAGGATTGAAGATAGATCGAGAGATCGTCGTCATCCCCGAGTTCACTCATTCCATAGTATCATTATTTTCAATTAGTTTAGACATGAACTTTAATAATTTGTCTATGGATTATTTCTTTTCTATGTCTGGCTAAACACTTTGTGATTCCCGGGTTTGGAGTAGGTTAATGGATATTTTTATTTGAAGATTTATTGCAATTAAAGTTAATGTTTTCCAACTCTATTCAAGTACTTTGCTTTAATTCTGGTTTTATCAAAAAGCTATTGGTTTAACTTGTTTTGATATATTGATTCATAATTCGAACAGATGAGTTTCAATATTAGATCTATGAGTACTTGACATGAATAGCTTGCATGATTGAGAAGTCTGTGAATATTCGTGAGGCCTTTTAATCTTTTGAACTTTTGGGAGTTGGATATCTCATGTTGAGTAGAGATGCTAGCATAGATATTCCAATCAACGCTTTTACATACATCTCGAGAGAGAGGGTAAATTACTTTTGTGATTGGTCTATAGAGAAGAATACGTTTAACTTTGGTTTGATTAATCTGATAATAAAAGGGGATATTAACTGAAACCATAACCCAGGAATCCATTCATCCATTATTCTTCTTGATCTTTTAATCCAATCTTTGATTTGTTATTCTAAGATAATTTCTGCTTTAGTATTAATAAAATCAATCCCTCTCGATTTCGATAGTCTAAATAAAAATAAGGTTATTACAATCCAGTACTTAGTACATTGATTTATTAGTCCCTGTGGATTCGACCTTGCTAACCCTATTCTATAAACTGCACCGTACACTTGCGGTGAAGCTAAAAAAATAAGGCGAACAAGTTTTTCGTACTAGTATTGCGATAAATAGAATTATTTGTAATTTAGACATTTTTTTCTTTCTTTTTAGTTTGTTGTTTAATTTTACTTCTACTGTGTTTGACTTGTTTTCTTTAGTTGGTTCAGGTAGTGCATGAGCACACGCTCGAAGCAAGGAGAATTAGCACCGTTCATACCGGAGGTTGAGGCTTTTGCTAGGCGGAATAGTGCGGCTACCAAACGGGCAGAAAGACAGTAAGGACAGACTATGGCAGACGTAGAAGGTAACAACGGAGGCAATAACGGGGTCGAAAATAAAGGTAACAACTGGGCCAGAAGGGTCAATGTCGAGTTACCAATACCAGAGGTTCCAGTGGCTCCGGCAGTCCAGCAGCAAGCGATTCACGATTACTTTCGCCCAATCAATCACAACTATGGTGGAATTGCCAATGTCCCAATCAATGCGAATAACCTTGAGCTAAAACCAGCACTGATCTCGATGGTGCAGCAGAACCAGTTTGGGGGTTTCCCGTCTGAGGATCCCAACTCTCATCTTGCGAATTTCATATAGATTTGCAATACTATCGAGACGAATGGGATGACTGATGATGTTATATGTCTTCGCCTATTCCCTTTCTCTTTAAGGGATAAAGCTAGGAACTGGCTAGGCACCCTAACTCAGGGGAGTGTGAACAATTGAGATGAGCTGAGTCAGAGATTTTTGTTTAAATACTTCCCACCAAGCAAGACACTACAGCTTAAAAGTGAGATCACTCAATTCAGGCAGTTTGACTCTGAGCCTTTGTATGAGGCACGGGAGAGATTCTGGGATTTGTTGAGGAGGTGCCCGCAGCACGGATTTCCTGAAGATCAACAGCTCTGCTTCTTTTACAATGGGTTTATGGGGCAGACTAGATCATTTGTGGATGTTGCAGCAGGGGGCGCATTACTCGCGTGGTTTCCGGAGGATGCATTCAACTTGCTTGAGGAGATGACCATGAATAGCTATCAGTGGCCCTCCGAGAGGACTAATGTAAAAAGGGTAGCCGAGGTTTCTGATTCGGATCCAATTAAAGAGTTGACGGCCAGATGGCCGTATTGACAAACCAATTGAGTGCTCTGACAAAAGCAAATGAGGGAAACGTGGGTGCAAGTAAAGAGGGAGTTCCTCTAGATCTGATAGATGAAGCAAATTATGTGAACAACTGGAATTTCAACAATTTCGGAACAATCAAACTCCTACCCATTACCATCCGGGCCTGAGGAGCCACGAGAACTTCTCCTACACAAACATGGAGAACGTGATGCAACCACCACCAAGGTTTAATGTGACAAACGGTGTCATTACTGAAGAGCCTAAGCCAACCATGGAGGATATGTTTACCTCGTTTATGAGTGAGACTAGGAACAGGTTCAACAAGGATGAGGCGAAGATGGATAAAATCGAAAACCATGTCACACAATTGGCCAACACTATGGGGTCCCAAATGAAAAATCTTGAAACCCAAATTGGCCAATTAGCTACAATTATTGGTGGGCAGCATCAGAAATGCCAATTTCCGAGCAACACTGAGGTTAATCCAAAGGAGCAGTGTCAAGCCATTCGTCTGAGGAGTGGAATGGAATAAGAGGGGCCGAAAATACCAGAAATTACTGAACAATCGTAGGACAAAGCACGGCCCGTGCGCCACCGCACAGCCCGCCCGTGCGGCCCGGAGCGGCGATTGACATGCCAGGAGATGCGGAAACTGAAGCAAATGGCGATGTTGAAGCCGAGGAAGGAGTTGTGGAGCCTCTTGCTGAACAAAAAGGGGCTGAGAAGCTTAAATCTTCCTCTAACCCTGATATTTCTAAACTTAATGTTCTCCTTCCTTTCCTTTTCCCCAGCGTTTTCAAAAGAAAAAGTTAGATGCGCAATTTGCTAAGTTTTTGGATATTTTTAAGAAACTGCATATTAACATTCCTTTTGCAGACGCAATGGAGCAGATGCCCAATTATGCTAAGTTTTTAAAGGATGTTATGTCAAAGAAGCGAAAGATGACTGGTTTCGAGACAGTCAATCTGACAGAAGAGTGCAGTGCAATAATCCAAAGGTAACTACCACATAAATTAAAATATCCAGGGAGTTTCACTATCCCTTGTGCTATTGGTGATGTTTTCTTTAAGAAAGCACTATGTGATTTAGGAGCGGGTATTAACTTGATGCCTTTGTCTATTTTCAGGAAACTTGGATTGGGAGAGTTGAAGCCATCTACGGTCACCTTACAACTCGCTGACCGATCACTCATGTATCCGAAGGGAATCATCGAGGATGTGCTTGTCAAAGTAGATAAATTCATATTCCCTGTGGACTTTTTGGTGCTGGATATGAAGGAGGATAAAGACGTCCCTTTGATACTTGAGCATCCCTTCCTAGCTACGGGGAAGGCCTTAATAGATGTGCAAAAGGGAGAGCTCACATTATGGGTTAATGATGAGCATGTATTATTTACTATCTATAAGGCACTTCAATTTCATGATGGTGTTGAGCATTGTAACTTCATAGACGTAGTTGCATCTTGCATTGATGAGTATGCAGATCATACATTGTTTAGGGATATTTTGGAGTTTGGTTTGACACATTCGTGTTCAACATCAAACATGATGATTGATATTGATAACCAAGACTTGTATGATTGCGTTTGTGCTTTAGATAACATGCAAGAACTACCAAAGAGCACAAGAGGCGCGCATACGCAGAAAAATGTGCGGGAGTCTGTTCTACAGGGGCGCACGACCCGTGCTCTAGAGCACAACCAGGTCCTGCGCATGGTCGAAGGAAAAACTGAAAAAATCGACGATGGCATGGCCAGTGCCTCTGAGCACGGGCTGTCCATGCCTAAGGTCGAAGAAAAAGCTGGAAAGTCTGAAGACGGCACGGCCCATGCCTCTGAGCACGGGCAGCCCGTGCCTATAGTCGAGAGAAAAGATGAAAACACTAAAGACGGCACGACCCGTGCCCCTGAGCACGGGCAGCCCGTGCGTCCATCTGAGGAGGCCACTTCGAATCCAGAACTCAAACTCTTGCCCAGGCATCTCAAATATGCATTCCTAGGAGCGAATAACACGAGTCTGGTAATCGTATCATCTCTTTTAACTTCAGTTCAACTCGATAAATTGCTTAGGGTGTTAAGAAAACATAAGTCGGCAATAGGTTGGTCAATCTCTGATTTGAAAGGCATCAGTCCATCGATTGTAATGCATAAGATTAGAATGGAAGATTTCTATAAACCTTCGGTGCAAAATCAAAGAAGATTAAACCCTATAATGCAAGAAGTCGTTAGAAAAGAAGTTTTAAAATGGTTAGATGTTGGAATTATATATGCTACTTCTGACAGTTCTTGGGTAAGTCCGGTGCAAGTGGTACCGAAGAAATGTGGGATGACGGTAGTTAGAAACGAAAGTGATGAGCTTATTGCAACTAGAGTAGTTACTGGATGGTGAATTTGCATTGAATATAGGAAGTTAAATGATGCTACTCGCAAAGATCACTTTCCCCTTCCCTTTATTGATATGATGCTTGATCGTTTGGCGGGATATGATTACTATTGTTTTCTCGATGGTTATTCCGGGTATAATCAGATCAGGATTGCCCCGGAGGACCAAGAGAAGACGACCTTTACATGCCCCTATGGTACATTTGCATTTTGCAGAATGCCATTCGGACTTTGTAACGCGCCCGCAACTTTTCAGCGATGCATGATGGCTATCTTTCATGATTTCATTGAGAAAATAATGGAGGTTTTTATGGATGATTTTTCTGTGTTTGGAGACTCATATGATCATTGCTTGGATAACCTTTCTCTAGTTTTGCAGAGATGCGATGAGACTAACCTTGTTTTAAATTGGGAAAACTGTCATTTCATGGTACGTGATGGCATTGTTTTAGGCCACCGAGTCTCTTCTGCAGGTTTGGAAGTTGATAGAGCGAAGGTCGTTGCAATTGAGAAACTCTCATCTCCAACAAACGAGAAGGCCATTAGAAGCTTTTTGGGGCACGTCGGATTCTACAAAAGGTTTATCCGTGACTTTTCTAAAATCACTAAACCTTTAAATCAGTTATTGGAAAAAGATTGCTTTCAATTTTTCCGATGATTGTTTGCAGGCTTTTGAGATTCTGAAGAAGGCTTTGGTGACAGCACCAATTCTAGTAGTTCCGGCTTGGAGTAAACCCTTCGAGTTAATGTGTGATGCCAACGACTTTGCAGTGGGGGCTGTTTTGGGTCAGAAAAGAGATAAGATGTTAAGAGCCATCTACTATGCAAGCAGAACTTTAGACAGCGCCCAACAAAACTACACCACCAGTGAGAAGGAAATGCTGGCAATCGTGTTTGCATTCGATAAGTTCCGATCTTACTTGATTGGAATAAGACGATAGTCCACACCGACCATGCGGCGATCAAATATCTATTCGATAAGAAGGATGCCAAACCGAGACTAATTCGGTGGAACCTTTTGTTACAGGAATTCGATGTGGAGATTCGGGATAGAAAGGGCTGCGAGAATGTAGTAGCCGATCACTTGTCCAGACTGGAATACAAGAAGGATGAGAAAGAAGGCACGGAGGCAATTAAAGAGGAGTTCCCCGATGAGCAACTTCTGATGTTACAAGCTAAATTCCCATGGTATGCAGATTTTGTTAATTATTTGGTTGTAGGGGTCTTGCCTCCGGATTTATCAATCTTATCAAAAGAAGAAATTCCTCCATGATGTCAAGTTCTACATGTGGGATGACCCCTTGCTCTTTAAGAGGTGTGCCTACACCATCATTCGACGATGTGCCTCAAGAAGAGTGGGAGGGAGTTCTACAACAGTGCCATTCTTCACCTTCCGGGGGACACTTCGGTCCGACACGTACGGCGGCAAAGGTATTGCAAAGTGGTTTATATTGGCCTACGTTATCTAATCATTGCTATCTATTTGTACAACAGTGTGATAGGTGCCAGCGGATGGGGAACATCTCGAGGCGACATGAGATGCCCATGACCAATGTGATGGAGGTCGAGCTCTTTGATGTGTGGGGGATCGACTTTATGGGCCTCTTCCCATCTTCGTCGGGTTATCAATACATTCTACTTGCAGTGGAGTACGTATCTCGATAGGTTGAGGCGATTCCGACACAGACCAATGATGCGCGAGTAGTGCTCAAATTCCTAAAAAAAATATATTCACTCGGTTTGGAACCCCGAGAGCTTTGATTAGCGACGGGGGTCACACTTTACTTTGTGAATAAATTGATGAGCACTTTACTTGCGAAGTACGGGGTCAAGCACAAGGTGGCATTAGCATACCATCCGCAAGCAAATGGGCAAGCAGAGGTAGCCAATCGCGAGTTTAAGAAAATTTTGGAGAAGACAGTGAATATAAATCGAAAGGATTGGGCTATCACGTTAGATGATGCGTTGTGGGCATATCGGACTGCGTACAAAAAACCATTGGTCTTTTTGGGCTGTGAAGAAGTTAGTATTCGGGAAATCATGTCACATGCCCATAGAACTGGAGCATAAGGCATTTCGGGCTGTGAAGAAGTTAAATTTAGACTTCCAAGCAGCGGGTGAGAAGAGGCTCTTGCACTTAAATGAGATGGAGGAATTACGGGATGAAGTTTATGAAAATTCCCGGATTTACAAGGAGCGAACCAAAAGATGGCACGATCGAATGATAAAGAAGAGGGAGTTTTTACCGGGTGAACAGGTCTTTTTGTTTAACTCGCGTCTTAAACACTTTAGGAAAACTTAAGTCTAGATGGTCGGGGCCGTTTGTGATAAAGAAGGTGTTAAATCCTCCGGGGATAGTGGAGTTGTTGAGCCGAGATGGGGAGATGTTCATGGTGAATGGCCAGAGGATCAAGCATTACCTAAGCCGAGATCAAAAGAAAGAGGTGACACGCCTCACTTTTGCTACAGCCGTGATCGAGTAAACAGGCGTCAAGCTATAGACGTTAAATTTAGCGCTAGTTGGGAGGCAACCCAATGGTTTTGTTGTTTTATTTCTTCCCATGTTTTCTTGGTTTATTTTTCCATTTTCTAAGTTAGGATTTATTTGCTTTCATAGGATATGATTTTCTTGTTTTTCCATATAAAAAAAATTGAAAAATCGAAGCTGAGGTGCGGCACCCAGCACAGGCAGCCCGTGCTCCCTTCCGCTGAAGCATACTAAAGACGGGCAGAGGTTCAGTTTTCTCACAAAAATCATCCCTCTCTCGCACAGACTTAGCAAAAACTCGATTCCCCCTCAATGTTTTTCGAAAATCTCCCCTAGAATTCACCACAAATCACTTCCCACACTACTCTAACACGAATTACACTTGTGAAATTGCTTTGAAGAGAAGATTTGAGTAGAAAAGCACCTAGGGTTTCAAAATTCAACTCTTTTCAAATTCTCGGGATTTAAGGTATGATTTGCACTTTTTATGTCGAATTTTTTGAGGATTATGGATTAGGGTTGCTATATGATGTTTGTTTGATACTTTTGCCATGTATTAGATTGAAATTTTCTATTGGGCATTTTATCGAACACCTTGTGGGTTGTTGAATTATGATGATTTTGGTTGATTGCTTGATTAATTATATATGAGCTCGATTGTTTAGGGTGTTAGTGACTAGGATTCTCTGCAATTATATTGTTGTTTGGCCTTGGAAGCTTAATTGTGAATTGAATTGTTGAGATGAGACACTATGCCTCAACTTAATTGTTGTAAGTAATTCATCGTTTATTTTACTTGGCATGTACGGATTCTCACAATTGAATTGCCAGGTACTTATTCGAACAAATGACTGAACCACGATCGAACCGAGGTAGACGAGGATGGGGGGCCGCCACCGCACGTGCGCCACCTCACCCAGACAGCCCCGAGGGTTATGGGCTCACTATAACTGAGGATGAGATACTGGACAAGTGGAACTGGCTCATCACTCGTTCTTTCACACCCACACGCTATGCCGACGATGAGTGTGTACGAGCTCTCGGGATACATGAGGAGGTTTAGCACATGTTCGAACGAGTGGGATGGACCGCCTTCATGCAAGGGCGGTGGCCGACATTCAAAACACTCGCCCTCGAATTCTTGAGCACTGTGCAGGTTACGGAGACACGAGCCAGAAACGAACCTTGGAAAATCCATTTCAGATTGGGCAACATATGGAGAAATGTCACTATCGCCGAACTGAACCAAATTTTTGGGGTACCATCAGACGTCCCGTACCGGACCGCTGCAAACTATAACTCACATGAATTTTGGTGATTGTTGACTGAAACCCCAGAAACCGCCTAATGCAATATGCGCAGCGCACATCAAAGGCCTCGGCACTCCGCAACCCCGTATTCCGTTACATCTAAAAAGTGACGGCCTATTCAGTGTTCGCCCAGCACAACAACGGGGGTATGAAAGCGAGGGAGCTATACCTACTTTGATGTATGCTCACCCGCACCCCTTATAATATGGCGGTGTACTTTGTGGAACACGCCGTTCACATATCTCAGCAGGAAGTGGGGATAATATTAATTGGGGGAATGATCACCCCCATTGCTCAACATTTTGGGGTTGACACGAGCCGCATGGAGCCGAAGCATCAACATGCGCCTCCGCACCATGAAGATCATAATCAAGAGGAAAACATCCTCTGTTTTCAACAAAAAGTTGGAGTCCGCTTTCCCCCTCTCTAACCCACAGCTCATTTTGTTGTGGTGGACAATCAAATTAACGGCTCTGTACTCGAGGCTCATATCGGGGTCATGGTCATGGATGGCCCGCACGAAAAAGGAGGAGGGTAGCGGGGTTACCCGATGAAGAAGATTTGGTGATGGAGGCGAGGAGTACGATCGCCAAGAGAGGGGTTTGAACAGGGCTTCCCACGGGCGGCCCGACATTCGCAGAGCTCCCACCAAGGTGAGGAGCGTGGGGGACAATATGATCGGGATAGATTCTATGCTCTTGAGGAGAGCATGTGACAAAGATAGGGACGACTTAGGATTCACCAGGATGAGTTCGAACTTTCCGAGCGAGTAGGAACAAAGGCATCGAGGCCCGGGAGCAAGGTACCAAGCCCAGGACTTGTGGTACCAAGCTTAAGAGCGGGAGTTGGAGATATTGCGAGACATTGCATCGATTCAAAATTGGCATATCTCCCGGGGGCCACTTTCCGCCGCCACCCCCACAGTAATCCAGGTCCTATCCACACTTTTCTTTGAAATTCTACCTTCTCTTCTATGCGCTATAATTTCATTCAAGTTTGGGGGGAGAGGTAGTATTTTTTTGAAGGGTGTGGCGTTTTGCATTCATGTAGTTGCATTTAGAGCATGTAGTATGCATTGCATTAGTTGTTTTTTATTATTTTAGCACGTTTATTGCTTTAGCACGTTTATTGCTTTCTTAGTTGTTTAGGGAGTGAGTTGACCGCTATTGTGTGTTTGTTGATCTTGGGAGCATGTGTTGAGCAGTTTATGTTGTTTTGAATTGGGTGTTGAGCGTGAGTTGACCGGGTTGAGAATAATTAATATGGAGCATGTGATTATTGGGATCATGGTTAAAATACTTTGAATTATGCACTTACAAGCCTGTGAGCTTTCTGAGCCTTTACTGCTTTCATATTATGCAGTCTTGTTGGTTGATTGAGTGTGTCAATCATGTTGTTTTGAATTCTAGAACTTGCTCTGGTATCTCTGTCAAAGTCACATGTTGTATGCATTCATGAAAATGATTTTAGGCCATTTTTGTTAAGCCTTTCAAGCCTTTTTGCCTACCTTATGATATTTTATTTCCCTAGTTAGCCAATTTGAGCCTATTGCCTGATTTTTTTGATAGCCACATTTCAAGCCTTAGAACTTAATTTGATATATATGTTACCCTAAGCTTGAGCGTATAACATTGAGTAAAGGGATTGAATGAAAGGGTATCGAGAAGTTAGAAAATAGTGTATATGTTGGGTGATTGGGAATAAAAGAAGAAAATGAGGAAAAGAGAGGATACTCACAAAAGAGTCGGAAAAACAAATTTGATAGGAAAAAAAAAATCGACTGCAAACCGTGAGTCAGCCATAAGTGAAAAATAGGCTGGAAATTGTGATGTAAGGCGAAGAAGAATTATTTGTATGAAAAAGAATGGAGAAATAGAGAGGTGATAGGATATAAGGCGATTGGGAGTACATAATTGATTCGTATTAGAATAACTGTTGAAGAAAAACGATGTGCTTACCAATCTATACACTTGAGTCGAGTCACTTTATCCATATTTCCCTACCTTAACCAAAGAGCCTTCATTACAACCATAAACAAAGTCCTTTCTGATTTGTGAATTGCATACAAACGAGTGGCGGAGATGTGAGACGATTAGCAAGCATATGGTAATTCTTCAACATTGATTTGACTTGAGCGAATACACGTCCCTTATTATTCTAGTGAGTAGAGTATACACTTTATCCCTGAGAGGCGTGATTTGAAGTATTTTAGCATGATTTTAATAGACTTGTGCTCCGTGTTAGCTATTTGAAACTTGGTTGGTTTGTGCTTGATGTCTATGGATAAATGACATGAATTGTGATGCGGTGTTCTTGAGTTGCTCTTTTTTACCCCATTTATGATTGTCTTGTTTATAAAGTGTTGTAAGGGAGATCAACAGTTTAAGTTTGGGGGTTTGATTGACATGTATTTTGCATGTATTTTGGGCTTAATCTTGGCTAGAATGTGTTGATATGCATGCATTATATGAGTAAATAGGGTTGTATTCCTATTTTGTGGAAAAGGATTACGCTTTGCTCGTTTTGTAGGAATTTATCGATAATTGTAGCATTTTGGCAACAATTCGGAGCATTGCAATCGCCAATATTTGATGTGAAGTACGAAGTTTGGAGTCGAGTCGAGGAGAAGTCAAACGAACCGTGTGAAAAACGGAAGAAAACAGCCGAGTACGAGTTGTTACAGGTGAGCACGGGCAGGGCGTGCTCCCTAGCATAGCCCGTGCTCAACCTATAACTGAAGGATCAAGGTTCGACATAGAGCACGGCCTGGTCGTCTCATAGAAAGGAGCACGGCCTGTGCTCTTTTCTATGAGTTGGACAAATCTTGCGGCTACTAGCACGGGTCTGGGCGTGCCATACGGCACGGCCCGTGCTCCTCTGTGGGAAAAACAGAGTTTGACTCGTTTTCAACTAGGTTTCGACCCAAACGAAGTTCAAATAGACACGGGGCGGCCACAAATAAGGACACGCTGATTTTTACCCTAGAAACCAGAGAAAAGAGCAATTCCCCACCAGAGATTCGGAGAGATCGATCAAGACCGCAACCACACCTTCGAGGATTGAAGATAGATCGAGAGATCGTCGTCATCCCCGAGTTCACTGGGAGATTGATGATCAATGGACTCCAAAAGGGAAATGAAAGTCACCATCAATTCCAATGGTTGACTTCATTTAGGAGGCCATGCTGAAAGTCAGAATCATCAAGGAACGGATCCATATGGCTCAGAGTCGCTAGAAGAGTTATGCGGATAAGAGAAGAAAGGATTTGGAATTTGAAGGTTGGAGATGAAGTATTCCTTAGGCCCTCACCACATAAAGGGTTAATCAATCCGAAGAAAGGAGGTAAGCTGAGTCCAAGATATGTCGGACCTTACAAGATACTACAAAGGATTGGGAAGTTAGCTTACCGACTCGAGCTACCATCACAGTTTGCGGGAATGCACAATGTATTTCATGTCTCAAGGTTGAGGAAGTATCGACCAGATCCCAAGCACATCATTACACATGATACTCCCCCTCTGATGGAGAACTTATCCTACACCGAGAAGCCAATTCGGATTATTGACCGACAAACATGTCAACAGCGGAAGAGAGATATTCCGATGGTTAAAGTGGTGTGGCAGAACCATAACCGAGACGTAGACGCTACGTGGGAGATGGAGGAAGACCTAAGGAATTAATACCCTGAGTTATTTTGATTGAAGAGAATTTGGGGACCAGATTCTTTTAAGGAGGGGAGGATGTGAAGCCCTCGATTCTTGATTATGTATGCGTGTATTTATTGTTGTGTTCTGACTATGTATTATTCGTGACTACTTTATCGCGTCATTTTGACTTTGACGGATAAATGTTAATAATATTTTCGCATTTTAATTTCTTTTTATTTATTTGATCAACTACTTGTTTAATGATTGATCATTTATTATTTTCTATTCTATGTTTAATGATCACTTGATTGGTCATTACTGCTATTTGTGTATTTATTAGACACCTTAGAATTTTAAGAGACCTATTTCTTTTAGTGACTTATATCTTATAGAAATAAGAATTTGATTTAGAATAAGTGATCTTGAGACTTATAGGTGATTATGGGAATCACTATTAATTTTTGAAGATTGATATTATACACCTATTATCATCAATTTTGTGACAAAAAAAAATAAGGATACCACATGTGACATAGAAGTGGACGGTCATGTGCCACTTTTGGTGTAGAAATACCTCTCAATTCTTATACACATGCACAATTATACAAAATTGATACCCCAAAATCCTACACACACATTTTTAATTCATTTCCTCCCCACAAAACCCCACATATACCCACTATCTACCAACATTCCCCTCAAAATTCCCCAACACCCATCCTTCACTAACTCCTACACCACACCCATATTTTGACCACCTAATTGTCCCCCATGAAACAACATTACACAATACAAAACAAACCATCCTCCCTCCCTCCCTCACTCAATTCGACCAACACAAGAAATAGGAGAGAAAATTTCATTTCTTCTCCTACACATCTCTATCAATAATTCTCAACATACTCTCATCTCCTATCTTCTTCCTTTCTTCTTCCTTTCTTCGTCTTCTTTTCTTCTTCTACTTCCAACACTTAGTCATAAAACAAGAACATCTCCTCCTTCTATGTGACGTCCACCCCTATTACTACTACTGGAATATATATAAATAGTAACACTCAGCCCAAACTCTATTTAAAATGTGTAATAATTTTTTTCATCCTTGTGACATTTTAACAACAAATAAGTATAATCCTTTTAACTATAACATAAGGACAAGCCATGTCCATAAACAAAAGCGGTAATCAACCATGTTATTAAACACAACAGACATCCACGTGATCAAACGCATAACTCACATCACCCAGCTATTTACATGTACATATTTATATCAGAGTTTTCAAAAGAGGGTACAACCCTAAACCAAAATATAATACAAGACCAAAACAGGAAAGGTGACCCATCAACATAGCCCAACAGTCGTCATCCATGTACAATGTCCTCAGTAACCTGTAGGAGCTCCAACAGCCTGCCCAGTAAGACCATGAAATCCAACAGCATCACCAGACTCACCTAAAATGCATGGACTACATGACCTAATGCTCGATAGCGAAAATCATGCATGCTTAATGAACAATGTAATAAAAATGCAAATTCATTCTAAGATATTTTACCAGAAGTGCACAAAATGCATTGAAATTTATTATTTATAATCATTTCTTTACATATGGCTCTTGACCCACCTGCTATGCATCGGAAAGTGCTCAACACAATATCAATAATCACATGGCCATAATCATATTGACACCGCCTAGGGCCATCTCCCAGGTCCACCTGAGGTCCACCCCATGTCTTTCCCAATGATCCCCCAGGAGTCTTCCTCCTAACGTGTCAATAAGGATACAGTCAAGTGGTCCGCCCCCTCGTGACCATCAGACGCCCACCCCCTGTCAACCCCTATGATCCTCCGAGGAGTAACACCCACTGCACCCTAAAATATATCACAAAAGCATGCCTCGCATGCCTCGATGCACTAGCAGTGGTCAATAAAAACCTTTTCTTTTCAAAGAAAATTATGTTGTGCATGCCTCATCTCAACAATGCTCATATGTTTGCATGCACGTGCAAATGCCAATGAATCACATGCTCAATGAAACAATAATAATCACACTCCAATATCCACCAAGCAACATATGAACATCAAGGTTTCCATAATACATCCATCAAGATACAAGAATCGCATTTAGTATCAATAAGACAGGAAATACTATGTTCATGCATTGTAGTTGCAGATGGATTTTCACTTACCTTTCACCCTTTGGATATGCTACGGAATGTTAGCTAATTGACTTTCTTCTCTACGCTTAAGTGTAAGGCAATCTGTAAAAATGTAAGTGCCAATTATTTTTAAAATCAAGCAAGTCCACCGTTCCCGACCTTATGAAAGACCCTGAATTTTATACTTGATTATTTAAAAAATTTAACTATGGGATACATAATTAAGCCTTGTCGAAACCCTCAAACACCTCAATTTTCATTATGAATGTATTGTAACATCAGTCAGAATTGATATATTATAACCTTGTATTAAGTCCATAAGTATTTACACATCTCTATAGTATTTCCTATCAATTACATAAGCCCCAACACAATAAAAGACAAATCACAATTCTAGTATCTAGTTGCAATTTAAAATATATAATACAGTTACAAACATCACTATTCTTATACTATATATAGTGTTTACTAATAAATTCTTCTTCTTTTTTTTTTTTCCTAGTATGCAGTTAGACGGAAAACTTAAAAAGAATTCAATGAATTTGTAATCTTATCTAAATTGGCTTTCTTGTATCCTGATTGTCGACCCGCAACTTTTCTCTCTCTTTTTTTTTCCACCTTCATTCTTCTCTTTTGTTTCTATTCTGTTTTTCTTTTTTTCTTGTTTTGTTTCGCCGAGTGGTTGTTTCCTTTGATCTTTATCTCGTATGTGTGTGTATTAAAATAAAACTCATAGATATATGTTGATTTGTGTTTCCACTAAGGCGGTGACAACCGACTATATACAAATTATAATGCTCTTTAGATAATCGTTAATCATTATTAATATCAAATACATATGTGTTTCACATGCATGCCTATAGGCCCGTAAGTGTACCAACCTTCCCACACACAAAACATCTTCTAGTATCTGCAGGGCAGTCTCCCATGTGTTGGATTCCGTATTTCGGGCACTTGAGTGGTATTGGTGCTTTCCCTTGCTCCACTCTAGGTTTCTTACTTGGATCCCACTGTTGCGGGCCTTGTTTTGTTTGGAAACTAGGTTTCTGTTGTGGAGCTTGGAAGGATCTTTTTTGTTCATTTACAACCCATCTTTGTCCTTATCCCTGTTTGAACTGGCGTCGAGCTTCCTGAGCATGGATGATCTTTAACTCAGGTTGTTCCGCCATCAGTGCTTTCTCTGCAACTTGTGAGTATGTCACTCCATGAGTCCCTGCCATACTGACGTCCCTGTATAGTTCTGGCCTTAAGCCTTCAAGAAATCTCTCCACTTTTTAAGGTGTCAGTGCTAATTATGTGTGTAGCAAACCTAGACAGTTGTTCAAATTTATGAATATTGTCCCCTACTGTCATAGTTCCAAGTCACGGTTGTATAAATTCATTCATCTTCATTACTAGAACAGGAGCTGTAAAGTATTTGTTTCTGAATAACTCCTTGAATCTTTCCCAGGTCATGATTGTAGCATCTTCAATACTCTTCATCGTATCCCACCAATATCCCGCACTTCCGCGAAGTAAGAAAGATGCACACATCACTTTCTCTTCTTCTGGGACCCTACTATATTGGAACATGTTCTCTAGAGTTCGTAACCAATCTTCTGTTGCTGTGGGATCGACTGCATATTCAAAGGTTGGTGGATTAAGCTTTCGGAATCTTTCCCCCACTATTTCAACTTGATCTATCCTTTGTTGCGGTTGATTCATTTCTGCTCTTTGTTGTCCATTAGTATCCCTCTGATGGATGAGCTGTTGAATTTGTTCATATTGTCGTTGGATGAGATACGTAAGTCGAGTTATGACATCATCTCGGTCAGCAACCGATATAGGTGTTTCCCCTCCTTGGTTTCTATCCCCACCACTACTCTCACCCCTATTTCTCACCATAACTGGAACACTGTCTTAGGATAACCTAATAACACATGACCAATATAATTTCATGAAACATAAAATGCATCAGACAATAAAATAAAACTTACTGGCATTGTTGTGCTCCACGAGTTTTGAGTTCATGTACATGGATAGTCTACAAAACCTGTACCCTGGCTCTAATACCACTTTGTGACGCCCACCCCTATTACTACTACTGGAATATATATAAATAGTAAAACTTGGCCCCAAACTCTATTTAAAACGTGTAATAATTTTTTTTTATCCATGTGACATTTTAACAACAAACAAGTATTATCATTTTAATTATAAGATAAGGACAAGCAATGTCCATAAACAAAAGAGGTAACCAACCCTGTTATTAAACACAACAGACATCCACGTGATCAAACGCATAACACACATCACCCAGCTATTTACATGTATATATATACATCAGAGTTTTCAAAAGAGGGTACAACCCTAAACCAAAATATAATACAAGACCAAAACGGGAAAGATGACCCATCAACATAGCCCAACAGGTCGTCATCCATGTACTATGTCCTCAGTAACCTGTAGGAGCTATAGCAGCCTGCCCAGTAAGACCATGAAATCCAACAACATCACCAGACTCACCTACAATGCATGAACTACATGAGCTAATGCTCGATGGCGAAAATCATGCATGCTTAATGAACAATGTAATAAAAATGCAAATTCATTCTAAGATATTTTACCAGAAGTGCACAAAATGCATTGAAATTTATTATTTATAATCATTTCTTTACATATGGCTCTTGACCCACCTGCTATGCATCGGAAAGTGCTCAACACAATATCAATAATCACATGGCCATAATCATATTGACACCGCCTAGGGCCATCTCCCAGGTCCACCTGAGGTCCACCCCATGTCTTTCCCAATGATCCCCAGAGACTTCCCCGACGTGTCAATAAGGATACAGTCAAGTGGTCCGCCCCCTCGTGACCATCAGACGCCCACCCCCTGTCAACCCCTATGATCCTCCGAGGAGTAACACCCACTGCACCCTAAAATATATCACAAAAGCATGCCTCGCATGCCTCGATGCACTAGCAGTGGTCAATAAAAACCTTTTCTTTTCAAAGAAAATTATGTTGTGCATGCCTCATCTCAACAATGCTCATATGTTTGCATGCACGTGGAAATGTCAATGAATCACATGCTCAATTAAACAATAATAATCACACTCCAATATCCACCAAGCAACATATGAACATCAAGGTTTCCATAATACATCCATCAAGATACAAGAATCGCATTTAGTATCAATAAGACAGGAAATACTATGTTCATGCATTGTAGTTGCAGATGGATTTTCACTTACCTTTCACCCTTTGGATATGCTACGGAATGTTAGCTAATTGATTTTCTTCTCTACGCTTAAGTGTAAGGCAATCAGTAAAAATGTAAGTGCCAATTATTTTTAAAATCAAGCAAGTCCACCGTTCGACCTTATGAAAGACCCTGAATTTTATACTTGATTATTTAAAAATTTTAACTATGGGATACATAATTAAGCCTTGTCGAAACCCTCAAACACCTCAATTTTCATTATGAATGTATTGTAACATCAGTCAGAATTGATATATTATAACCTTGTATTAAGTCCATAAGTATTTACACATCTCTATAGTATTTCCTATCAATTACATAAGCCCCAACACAATAAAAGACAAATCACAATTCTAGTATCTAGTTGCAATTTAAAATATATAATACAGTTACAAACATCACTATTCTTATACTATATATAGTGTTTACTAATAAATTCTTCTTTTTTTTTTCCTAGTATGCAGTTAGACGGAAAACTTAAAAAGAATTCAATGAATTTGTAATCTTATCTAAATTGGCTTTCTTGTATCCTGATTGTCGACCCGCAACTTTCTCCTCTCTTTTTTTTTCCACCTTCATTCTTCTCTTTTGTTTCTATTCTGTTTTTCTTTTTTTCTTGTTTTGTTTCGCCGAGTGGTTGTTTCCTTTGATCTTTATCTCGTATGTGTGTGTATTAAAATAAAACTCATAGATATATGTTGATTTGTGTTTCCACTAAGGCGGTGACAACCGACTATATACAAATTATAATGCTCTTTAGATAATCGTTAATCATTATTAATATCAAATACATATGTGTTTCACATGCATGCCTATAGGCCCGTAAGTGTACCAACCTTCCCACACACAAAACATCTTCTAGTATCTGCAGGGCAGTCTCCCATGTGTTGGATTCCGTATTTCGGGCACTTGAGTGGTATTGGTGCTTTCCCTTGCTCCACTCTAGGTTTCTTACTTGGATCCCACTATTGCGGGCCTTGTTTTGTTTGGAAACTAGGTTTCTGTTGTGGAGCTTGGAAGGATCTTTTTTGTTCATTTACAACCCATCTTTGTCCTTATCCTGTTTGAATCAAGGCGTCGAGCTTCCCGAGCATGGATGATCTTTAACTCAGGTTGTTCCGCCATCGTGCTTTCTCTGCAACTTGTGAGTATGTCACTCCATGAGTCCCTGCCATACTGACGTCCCTGTATAGTTCTGGCCTTAAGCCTTCAAGAAATCTCTCCACTTTTTAAGGTGTCAGTGCTAATTATGTGTGTAGCAAACCTAGACAGTTGTTCAAATTTATGAATATTGTCCCCTACTGTCATAGTTCCAAGTCACGGTTGTATAAATTCATTCATCTTCATTACTAGAACAGAGTCAGTAAAGTATTTGTTTCGAATAACTCCTTGAATCTTTCCAGGTCATGATTGTAGCATCTTCAATACTCTTCATCGTATCCCACCAATATCCCGCACTTCCGCGAAGTAAGAAAGATGCACACATCACTTTCTCTTCTTCCGGGACCCTACTATATTGGAACATGTTCTCTAGAGTTCGTAACCAATCTTCTGTTGCTGTGGGATCGACTGCATATTCAAAGGTTGGTGGATTAAGCTTTCGGAATCTTTCCCCCACTATTTCAACTTGATCTATCCTTTGTTGCGGTTGATTCATTTCTGCTCTTTGTTGTCCATTAGTATCCCTCTGATGGATGAGCTGTTGAATTTGTTCATATTGTCGTTGGATGAGATACGTAAGTCGAGTTATGACATCATCTCGGTCAGCAACCGATATAGGTGTTTCCCCTCCTTGGTTTCTATCCCCACCACTACTCTCACCCCTATTTCTCACCATAACTGGAACACTGTCTTAGGATAACCTAATAACACATGACCAATATAATTTCATGAAACATAAAATGCATCAGACAATAAAATAAAACTTACTGGCATTGTTGTGCTCCACGAGTTTTGAGTTCATGTACATGGATAGTCTACAAAAACCCACTGCTCTAATACCACTTTGTGACGCCCACCCCTATTACTACTCTTTTGGAATATATATAAATAGTAAAACTTGGCCCCAAACTCTATTTAAAACGTGTAATAATTTTTTTTTATCCATGTGACATTTTAACAACAAACAAGTATTATCATTTTAATTATAAGATAAGGACAAGCAATGTCCATAAACAAAAGAGGTAACCAACCCTGTTATTAAACACAACAGACATCCACGTGATCAAACGCATAACACACATCACCCAGCTATTTACATGTATATATATACATCAGAGTTTTCAAAAGAGGGTACAACCCTAAACCAAAATATAATACAAGACCAAAACGGGAAAGATGACCCATCAACATAGCCCAACAGGTCGTCATCCATGTACTATGTCCTCAGTAACCTGTAGGAGCTCTAGCAGCCTGCCCAGTAAGACCATGAAATCCAACAACATCACCAGACTCACCTACAATGCATGAACTACATGAGCTAATGCTCAGTAAGCGAAAATCATGCATGCTTATTGAACAATGTAATACAAATGTAAATGCATTCTAAGATATTTTACCAGAAGTGCACAAAATCCATTGAAATATATTATTTATAATCATTTCTTTACATAGGGCCCTTGACCCACCTGCTATGCACCGGAAAGAGCGCAACATAATATCAATAATCACATGGCCATAACATATTGACACCGCCTAGGGCCATCTCCCGTGACCACCTGAGGTCCACCCCTTGTCTTTCCCAATGACCTCCCCCTGACGTGTCAATAAAGATACAGTCAAGTGGTCCGCCCCCTCGTGACCATCATAGGCACACCCCCGTCAACCCTTATGATCCTCCGAGGAGTAACACCCACTGCACCCTAAAATATATCATAAAAGCATGCGTCGCATGCCTCAATGCACTAGCAGTGGTCAAACAAAACCTTTTCTTTTCAAAGAAAACTATGTCATGCATGCCTCATCTCAACAATGATCATATGTTTGCATGCACGTGCAAATGTCAATGAATGACATGCTCAATGAAACAATAATCATCACACTCCAATATCCACCAAGCAACATATGAACATCAAGGTTTCCATAATACATCCATCAAGATACAAGAATCGCATTTAGTATCAATAAGACAGGAAATACTATGTCCATGCATTGTAGTTGCAGATGGATTTTCACTTACCTTTCACCCTTTGGATATGCTGCGGAATGTTAGCTAATTGATTTTCTTCTCTACACTTAAGTGTAAGGCAATCTGTAAAAATGTAAGTACCAATTATTTTCAAATCAAGCAAGTCCACCGTTCCCGACCTTATGAAAGACCCCGAATTTTATACTTGATTATTTGAAAATTTTAACTATGGGATACATAATTAAGCCTTGTCGAAACCCTCAAACACCTCAATTTTCATTATGAATGTATTGTAACATCAGTCGGAATTGGTATATTATAACCTGGTATTAAGTCCATAAGTATTTACACATCTCTATAGTATTTTCTATCAATTACATATAAGGCCCAACTCAATTAAAAGACAAATCACAATTCTATTATCTAGTTGCAATTTAAAATATACAATACAGTTACAAACATCACTATTCTTATACTATATAATAGTATTTACTAATAAATTCTTCTTTTTTTCTATCTTTTTTTTTCTAGTATGCAGTTAAAAGCAAAACTTAGAATTCAATGAATCTGTAATCTTACCTAAATTGGCTTTCTTGTATCCTGATTGTCGACCCGCAACTTTCTCCTCTCTTTTTTTTTCCACTTTCCTCCTTCTCTTTTGTTTCTATTCTGTTTTTCTTTTTTTCTTGTTTTGTTTCGCCGAGTGGTTGTTTCCTTTGATCTTTATCTCGTATGTGTGTGTATTAAAATAAAACTCATAGATATATGTTGATTTGTGTTTCCACTAAGGCGGTGACAACCAAATATATATATATAGAGAGAGTGTGACAGTATGGACTAATCTTATCTACAAATCTGTAATTTTAGATGGTTGAGATTTACTCAATTTAATAGATTTTTTTAATTTAATTTAAAATTATAAAGGGCAGTTATGTAATTGTATCTCACAAAAACCGCGAAAACCCGTCAGTAATTCCCGAACTGAACCATGCGACAATAGACGCTCCAATTGGTGTTCTCCTAATCCGCCCGCTCTCGATTTACATTCAACAAGAGCTCTCCAAACGATACACCTGTTGCTTTCTTTTGTCGTTTTCCACTTGTACCTACTGAGCTTGTCTTGATTATGAATAAAAAAATTTCACCTGTTGCAGTTCAATTCAGATTTATATTTTAAATTTGTGATTTTTTTTCTGGATTAAAATTTGATTAGAATATAATTGGAATATACATTTAGATGAATTGAAGTATATGAAAACCAATAAACTGAAATACATGATACATTTTTTTTTGAGAAAATAATACATGATACAATATGGTTATGATATTTTTGGGGTTTCAGAATAAAGGACAGATTTGGAGGATTGGTGACAAAGACGATGCTGACGTGGAGAAAACGAGGGCCTACGAGGAGGCAGAGAGGATTACTGTACACTTATATATTTTTGGATGTATACTTATATGTGTTTTGTTGTATTAGTAGTTAATTTTTTATGTATGTATTTATGTTGATGTATACTTATGTTTTTTGTTATATACTTATATGTGTTTTGTTGTATACTTATATGTGTTTTGTTGTACACTTATATTTTTGTTTGACAATTGTAATACGCAGTACAAATATGTTAAATATACAGCATAATAGTGTTAAATATACATTAAATATATGTTAAATATACAGTACAATAATGAGTGTGATTTTCTCTTTATATATAACAGATTTTACTTAATCCACGGTCCCCACATGTTAATGAGCGTGATTCTCTCTCTCTTTATAACTGATTACTTGATCCACAGTCCCCACATGTTTTTGTTTGACCATTTTAATATGAAGTAAAATTATGTTAAACATACAGTAAAATAGTGTTACGTATACAACAAATATATGATAAGTGTACAACATACTGCATGGCAGAGCACATGCGTGATTTTCTCTCTCCAGCGCGATTTTCTCGCGATTTTCTCTCTCCCCACGTGATTTTCTCTCTCCTAATAACTGATTTCATATTTGGATGGTCCCCCACATGTTTGTTTTGACAAATTATACCTTTATTTTGACTTAATTAAATGTTTAATGTAATTTTAACTACTATTTATCTTAGCCATTGATATAGATAAAGGAGGGTTGAGATGAGTCCACATTGTCTCACTATAATATGTGGTCTCGTTGGATCCTCCCCCTATATATATCACATTATACATTTACTTAATATATATATATATACATGTTGTTTACTTAATATATATATATACATACAAATTATACTTTTACTACACCTGCACGTAATTTATATATGTATCAATTATATTATTACACGTGTATACAATATTAGATAGTTTCTAATAGTCCGACAACTAAATATCATAGAAGGGTTCTAAAACTGTGAATTTATAATGCCATATAAAATAATATAATTTATGAAAACACCCATGTCATGTAAGCAACAAATAAACAACATATATTGCATGAACTATATTGGCCTAGTGAGTAGTGAAAGGCTCGGGTATTACATTCTATCCCTAGAATTCGAACCATATCAAGACAACAAGGTAAGAAATTTTCATCTTGATCAATCACTCCTATTATCTTCAAGCCTACTTACCTCTTCTAAGTTTAATTTGTTATTTTCTTCTTTGAGGTATTTAGAGGCTCTCAACTTGAAGAACTTTAGAGACTTGAAACTATCTTGAATAAGACTTCAAGATTTAAGTGAAGAAACTAGACTACACTGTTGAACTTTGGTGTTTATTTCTATAAACTGGATTACAAGGAAACTAAAACTATCTATTATAGAGAAAATCAAAAATTGCAGAATAGCTGAGGCGAATAAAAACTCTATCCGCAAGATAAACACATCGCGTATAGTGCTGACGGAACACACGTGTTATCCCTAAAGATACAACAGCTTTGTCGTTGAAATAGCAGCACTGCAAATTTCAAGGCACCTTTCGAACTGGAATATGTAAAACTGAGTACACCTATGCAAGTACAAGAATGTAAAATGTGTATGAAAGTGTAATCTGAACAACAACAATGCTCCTATTTATAGGACTTCCAACCAGGCCTTGGGACTCTTTACTGCAGGGCAGTAACTTCAAGATAATGGGTTGTAACCTAGAAGGTAGTGGGCACTCCTTCAATGGCCACTATGTTGTAACCTCCAAGTAGTGAGCAGAGTGGTGTTGTTTCATTTTAAAAGCTGCAGTTTCAGCTTTTAAGTTGCAACTTATTTGTTTTTATTCTTAAAAAAATAAAACACAAATGTTTTCTGTGCAAAACTAGGCCCAGTTCAGTTGGGACACGGGGCACGGGCTCGTGCCCATGGCCCCGGCGCCGGCGCGCGCGCGCTTGTGGCCTTGCCCACCACACCTCACATGTGTATAGTTATTTCATCTTGCACACTCTTACACACTCACTTACTTAAGGGATGGTGTCTTTTCACCTTCTCATCATCCATTATCCCATTTCTAAGTGACTAACTTGTGTATTTTATTTCTCACTCACCACAAAATGGTTTTGAGAAATTAAATTGTGACGCCCGGTGCCGAAGAGGGCGGGGAGTGATCGTCGGTGCAAGAAGGCACGGACAAGGAGCTGCTCCTAGCAGGCTTCTAGGCGGAGGGAGACATGAATGAACCGATCCCACACCCAAAGAAGAGGAGATTCTGAGACTGTGTAGGTGTGGGACTATACAGTTGAGGAAGCTTAAAAGATTTGATAGGTACTACTCATATCAACAAGATGCATCTTTTTTCTGGTGCTCATCTCATTAAAACTCCGAAGTTAAGCGTGCTTGGCCTGGAGCAGTTTTGGGATGGGTGACCCCATGGGAAGCTGCTCTCAGGGTGACGCGTGAGTAAGGACAAATCGCGCAGGAAAAACTCGTGTTGGTTTGTGGGGACAGTCGTCGATCTGGAAGGCAGGCCATTACAGATGGTATCAGAGCGGGACCTCTCCTAGTAAGGTGTGGTTCGGGGATGAACCAAGCGGAAGCTGGTGGGCATGTGACGCCCGAGGCCGAAGAGGGCGGGGAGTGATCGTCGGTGCGAGAAGACACGGACAAGGAGCGGCTCCTGGCAGGCTTCTAGGCGGAGGGGGACATGAATGAACCGATCCCACACCCGAAGAAGAGGAGATTGTGAGACTGTGTAGGTGTGGGACTATACAGTTGAGGAAGCTTAAAAGATTTGATAGGTACTACTCATATCAACAAAATGCATCTTCTTTTCTGGTGCTCATCTCACTAAAACTCCGAAGTTAAGCGTGCTTGGCCTGGAGCAATTGTGGGATGGGTGACCCCCTGGGAAGCTGCTCTCAGGGTGCGCGTGAGTGAGGACAAAGCGCGCTACTGGAAACACTCGTGTTGGTTTGTGGGGACAGTCGTCGATCTAGAAGGCGGGCCGTTACATAAATATACCACACTCATCTACTCGAAACGTAGAATATTATTTTAATATTTAATTCCTCCGAAATTAAATAATTAGTCACTAAAAAATTGGTCAAAGTTAGGTATCAAACCATTACTTCTCAAAACCAATTTCCAACAATCTCCCACATGAGTGTAAATCAAATGCACATGAAAATGCAGACTCTTGTATTCAGTTTATTTGAAACCATATTGTATCAGGACGGGTAGTTTGCGACTTTGAACCTTCCTTTGTAAATATCATCGGATATACCGACGACCTAGTGGATGTAATGCCTTGAACTATTCCTCCTTCATGTATACCTAGTTAATGACATTTACACAATATGACCTCTGTCACATTCCGTTCTTCAGTTGTGTCTTTTTTGGTCATGGACAACACTTTGGATTCATAAGTGTTATATTGAAGCGGCCTCACTTCTCACTTATATAGGTGATCTCTTTTGACCGAGTCAATTTATCATTAAAAGTCCTTATGACTTAACCTTACCACAACCAACAAGTTTATTGCACTTGTTTTGCTTTCTAGGGATAGGTTAACTGATTTACAAGTGCTTAACTGAACTTTTAAAGTTTAATTTTCCTATTAAACCAAGTTCTTGGGATCTCCAGTCACCAAGGTTGGGTTACCACTTTAATCATTCTTTAAATTGTGGATTTTAATCTCATTTCCTCTAGCAATTTACTCAATTGATCTCTGTTAAGCCATTTCGTGAGCGGATCCACTATGTTATCCTTTAACTTTACATAGTCAATTGATATAACTCCATTAGAGATTAATCATATTACGGTATTATGTCTACGACGGATGTGTCTAGACTTACCGTTATACATATTACTTTGTGCTCTCCCTATAGTAGCTTGACTATCACAGTGAATCATCACAGGAGGCACTGGCTTTTTCCAGCATGGAATATCTTCTAAGAAATTACGAAGCCATTCAGTTTCTTCGCCAGCTTTATCAAAAGATATAAACTCATATTCCATGGTAGATCGAGCTATACAAGTCTGCTTTGTGGATTTCCATGATACTGCTCCTTCTCCAAAGTTAGGTATCAAACAATTACTTCTCGAAACCAATTTCCAACATACACAAAGTAATAATTTTTGTTGTAGCACCTTCTTCTTCTTTCCCTTAAATTCAAAAATTTTGACTCCACCATTTTCATTTTTGGAGGGTTAGAAGCTGATCTTGGAAGCCTTGTTTGAGGGTGGTCAAGATATTTATTTTTAAGACCTCCTACTTGACTAAAATTCCCACTACACAAGATAAGTGTAGTACTTGGCCATTTCTTCCTTCTTCTTTCTTCTTGTTTTCATTCCCCATTTTTTGAACTCCATTTTTTATGTATTACTTGACTTAGGGGCTGACCTAAGTGAGGTTGACATTTTAAGTTGTGATCATCTCTTTCATTTCACCAAAACAACCAACTAGATAAGGTGGGTGGAAAAACCATTTAATTCTCTAGCAGTTTTTAAAAAATGCATGTAGTATTTTGAAAGACTTGAGATATATATATATATATATATATATATAAATATAGGTTTATGTAATGCATGTATATTTTAAGTTGTGAATTCCTAAATTTCTCAAGTGATGCTTAAAATTCCAATTATTGCAAATTTAGGTGCATGAATGTGCAATTTAGTGATTTATGTGATAAATTCATGTATGATATGTATATGCATGTTCATGCACTTAAAAATTCATGTATTAATTGCCTTATAATCTGGAAATTTCTTGCATAATTGGTTAATTTATAATTTTTAGACCTTAAATGCAAAAATGGCAAATTGGTGGACTTAATTGCAAGAAAATAAAACTTAAAGAACTCCTCTGCAATGTTTCGTTTTTGGGACTGTACTTTTGCTTAAAAATGATATTTTGACATAATATTAAAGTTTTAAAGGTTTTGAGATAACAAAAGTCAACTCTTGAAAGCCCAAGAACTATATTGAATTTTTTTGAAAGTTTAAGGGCTAAAATGTAATTTTCGAAACTGTACCAGCACCACTTTTAAAATTTTGAAAATTATAACTTTTAAGGATAGGAAAACACATATTTTAAAACACCTTTAACTAATATGCATATACATATCCATATATAAATTACTAAACACAAGGACCAAAATAAAAATTACAGGACTTATACAGTCCATGTACTGGAAAATACCTTTAACTATTATCTTATAACATTTTGAACCCATGGTTCATATTTTAATTGGACCCCTAATTAATAAGCTTTAAGGGCAAACTTAAAAATTGGACTAGAATGAAATTTATAAAGATAAAGGACCTAAACTTATACCTTTTCAAAACTGTTTTTTGTCCCAATAACCCATTGAACTTAGTGATATTTTAAAATTGGAATCACATTAAAATCCTTTTCGATTTGTGAGATCCGAATATTTTAAATTCGGGGCCCAAAATGATAATTTTGACAAATTTAGTGCCAAAATGGGAATTTACCAAAAACTCGACCCCAAACATTTGAAAACCTGAATTTCTGAACAATTTGGAGAATTTAGGAACTTACCTTATAATTTTCCGAGGTCGAGACAAAAACTTATTCAATTTTAAACCCGATAAAAACTAGTTTTTTCCGAAACGGGGCTAATTGTAAACTTTTCTTTTAACAAGGACCTCAAATAATTATTTTCTTTCATTATAGCCCTGGTACTACCGACTTATATACATTTATTTATAAATCTAGATTTCTTAAAATTTCCCGTGACTTAACGGATCCCCTGGACCGGATAATACGCGTTACGCGGGGCGACTTCATCGCCTTATGACCTTGAACACACAACTTGACTTATATCCCAACTAAATTACCAAACCACCAAAGATTAGTTATCCTCCCGATAATTAACTTCAACCAATAATTACTCCGCCAATGCCGATAAACGCCACGTGCAAATTCTCGCATAATTATACTTTAATCGCCTTCTTGAATTGTTATACTCGACTGCCTTGTTTATATATTATATTCGTGCATATATTCTTGCTTGAGTCAACTTGGTGTGTCGAGCTCACAGTCGGAGTGAACCAGTACGGAATGGAACCGAGCAGCTCGGCTGCTATTCCACTCTCCGGCCCCATCGTCCTAATCCCGCCCGTCGCGGACGGAGTGTCCAACGGGAGAAGTGGGTCGTAGCACAATCCGGGCCTTGCAAGCCTTGCAAATACTTGTTGGATTGTCGTGCCTATGGAGCGATAATTAAGGTGACAGGCCTTGGGCCAACTTGATTGGGGAGCCATAAGGTAGAACGAATGAATCGCTATCGACCCACACGATTCTGGAGTTACTCGGACCGGAATACTTGCTTGAGTTGGCGCTACACTTAGTATGCGACCATTACTTCACTTGTTTGAATTCACACATAGTGCTTGTATGTACATGAATCTCTTTTCATCAAAACTGTATAAGTATATTATTTTAGAATATCATGTTGCTTGCGAGTTGTGTGTGATACACGCATCATAACTCACGCATTTTTCACATAACGGTTTTCTTGCATATATATATATATATATATATATATATATATATATATATACATATATATATATATACATATATATATATATATATATATATATATATATATATATATATATCGCCACACCCACACACGATCACCCATCCACTGAGAGTTTTCGTCTCACCCCCTCCTGTTTTGAAACGGACATATGAAGATTATTTGGATGATGCAGACCACGCCACAAAGTAATCTCTTACGTGTTTTCCGACTTTTGGGAATCCTGTTTACTATTCTGTTGGACTTTTCTTTTCTTTTCCTTAAGATGTAATTTGAGAGTGTAAGACCCTTTGACAATTTAAGTTATGTATTTGGGATGTAATTCGGATACTTGATGTTTTAGACTGTATTGTAATCCGCTGCTACTTTACTCTGATTATTTGGGTTTATGCTTGATGCTTGATTAGACTGCTTGGTTTATTTCCATTTAAGTTATTGATTGTTGAATGTTTTGATTACAATGGTACAGAATTGGGAATGCCTTCAAGATGGCAAAGAACAGAAACAAAAGATTACAGAAAATTAACTAGCTATTACAACTTGTCAATAGAACTTTCAGAAGCCGAGTCGAGACGAATCTCTTTCCGCAAAGCAATTACATCCCGGCTAGTGCTCACGGTTTGACGTATTGCTTCCAAAGATGAAAGCGCTTACGTCTTACGGTAGTAGCACCACTAACACAGAAGCACCTTCGAACTAGAAATGTGCTGAAGACTGGTTGTTGGACTTAGTGCATAATGTAGAAGATGAGTGTATGCTTTTTTATGGAGTAAGAATTCAGTGTACCAAACTGCAATGCACAAACATGTATAAATAGCCAACCATTCCACCTGGCAGGAGAAAAAACTGGGTAGTGGGCATTAATCACTTGTAACAACCAAGGTGTTACATCCCACTACTGCATAATGTGATCGGAGTAGTGGGCTAACCAGGTGACCACTCTGCCGCAGGAGTTACAACTCCAACGATCACGAACACGGACACCTACAATGTCCGATTCATTGGGCTCCAATATTCCACGATCACTCGAATCGGGCCAAGCCCATTTTCGAGTGGCAAAACTTTAGTGGACCTGGACCCAATAGGGCCGCCCAAGGCCCAGGCCGGGAAAGGCGGGCGTGCGCGCGCGCGCGTGTGGCCCACTTGTGATCATCCACTTGTGTTATAGTTTATATAACATATAACACCTTCTAGTAAATAAACTAGGATAAACAATGATTTGTATTTCATGTGGGATAAGGCAAAAGCCTTTCATCTCCCTTTACATAATCTTTACATAATGGCCATTAATGTGGCTACCTTCGTGTATTAATTTCTCACTCACCGAAATTCAGTTTTGAGAAATAAAAAATACTACGAACATCTACTCGGAACTTAGATTAATAATATATAATTTAATTCCTCCAGAATTAAATATTTAGCCACCGAAAAATTGGTCAAAGTCGGGTCGACACCCACTTTATCAAAACCAAAATTTCCAACATTAATTGCGTCACGTTTCCGTTTGGGACGTGACATATAAAGAAATATATACAAATTCATTCCCTTGATTGGTTTCGCTATATAAATTTCATTCATTCCATTTATCAATCAAAACTCTAATATAAACTCACATGACCACATCTCTTTGTGAAGTATGCTTATTTCTTTCATTTTGTCAATGTGAGATTATATTTATAACCCGTGAAATTACTAAAAGATATCATGCACGGTTTTGAACAGATAGATTTATTTGTTCAATTAACTTGAATCATTTTTCTTTCTTAGTCATGTGTTTCTTTTTTTCTCTTTTCAATTGCCACTGAGGCAATCTATTGTCTTAGGAGAGGTAAGAGACTTAAACATCAAGTACATATACTACCATTATTTCAAAATAAAAACTGAATAATACTAAATATATTAAAATCAGTATAGGTGAACTAAAAATCTCTTGCAAAAATTGAGAAATCTATACTTTACTATTATTTATTTATTACTTATTATTTATTTATTATATTTAAAATTTGAATATCTTTTAAGGTTTCTTGAAAAAATTAATTTGCCAAAAATATCCTCATTGTAAAGTTACCTTATAGGGCAATTAAGTAGTTTTCTACCGTGATTTTATTTTTATTATCTTAATAATATGATAAGTGTCTCTTTGTATTCCAAATTCTTCTTATTTGCATTATTTCAACTGTAATTCTTAGAATATTTGAATTTTTCAAAAAAAATGTTCGCTTCAAATTAATCTGTATATCGAGAGCTTTCCAACCATATGTCATAAACATATATAAAGACTTCATATGTGAGTATAATGCAAAAATGTACATTTATAATATTTTCCTTTTAATTTTCTAAATAACTAAATACACCTACAAAAAAAAGAAAAAAGAGTGGAAAAGTTATAGTGGGATGAAGAGAAAATATAAATAAATAAAAGTATTTCATTTTGGTTGATTCAAAATAAATAGCATACATATTCTTTAAATTTCACTTTTGGTTGCAAATATAAAATCATTAATTTATCATCTTTTACTCTCAGTAAATTGTGGGATACTATTTCATTCGTAGTGGAGTATATGACACATTTTTTAGTAGGGGAAGATGGGAGTTTGTAACCATTGAGAATTTCAGGAAGTTTATGCATTTTTCCATAAAAAATATTTAGTTTTAAGATTAGTGAAATATAAATTATTACTAACTTTGAAAAAATTATTATTTGTTTTCCAAGTTTTCATAATTAATTTATCTATGTTTTTTCATAATAATGGATATACGATTTAACATTATATGTATTTACTTATCAATTTATTTAATTCATATATTATTTTGATTAAATAAATTCAATCAAGTTGTGATAATGTAGAGCTAAACTTGAAAACAAACATATCATAAGAGTATCCTATAACAAAAAAAAATTGGCAGAGTTATATGTTTGGAATTAATGAAACGAGATTTAAATTTCAAGATGTAGTGATTTAAAATTGGCATAGGAGTATCATACACTATTTTTATTATTAAAATTAGCTTACTATGTTGAACTATACAAAATAAGTATTGTGAAGCTCTCGATTTTTCGAACGTGTATTTATTTCACTTATCGCATATGTATATTTTGACTACTTTATCGCGTCACTTTGACATATACATGTTAATAATATTTTTAGCATTTTAATTTTATTTTTATTTTATTTGATCAATTACTTGTGATTAATGATCATTTATTATTTCTATTTCACATTTAATCATCACTTGATTGATCATTATTATTATTTGTGTATTTATTAGACATCTTAGAATTTTAAGAGACCCATTTATTTTAGAGACTTATATTCTATAGAACTAAGAATTTGATTTAGAATAAGTGATCATGAGACTTATAAGTGAATAAGAAAATTGCTATTTATTTTGGAGATTGATATTATACATCTATTATCATCAATTTTGGGACAAAAAACAATATATGGATACCACAAGATTAATTGAAATGGACGGCCACGATGGGTATTTTTGGAATAGAAATATCTCCCACTCTTGTACACATACACCTTATATTATATCTCCTGTGTATAATTATTCCATTTTACAAGCCTTATACACAAATTAATTGTGACGAGCCAAATTTTAGCGACGTGAGATACAACGTTGTGTGAAGCCCCGATTTTTCCGAAGCTATTAATTGATCCTTATTGTCGTTTATACTTTTGATCGACTATTTTACCGCGTCGTTTTGACGGGTAATTATTAATAATATATAAATTTTATATTTTATTTCATTTTATTTAATTACTTGTGATTATGATCTTTATTAATTCTATTCCTCATTTATGATCACTTGATTGATCATTATTACTATTTTTGTATTTATTAGTCACCTTAGAATTTTAAGAGACTATTTATTTTAGAGACTTTTACCTTATAGAATTAAGATTTTGATTTAGATTAAGTGATCATGAGACTTACAAGTGATCAAGGAGATCACTAATTAGTTTGGAGATTGATATATTTCATCTATTATCATCAAATTTGGGACAAAAAAAAAATATATGAAATTACCATATTTCCATTATAGTGGACGGCCATGGTGGTATTTTTGGAGTAAAAATATCATCCAACTCTTGTACACCTACACCTTATATTAGTCATCTTGTGTATAATTATACCATTAATTCAAACATTATACACATCATCTCTCACGTCACTTCTTTAATATTTTTTTTTGCCAACATGTTGGAAGTCTTCCAACATTCCATTCAAACCAAGTCTTGCCCATACCTTTGACCTTCAAATTGTCTCCCATGCATGAGGCAAAAAAAATGCAAACCAAACACAAATTGAAAAAATTCCTCTCCCCTCTCTCACTAGTTGGACGGCCATATGGCCTTATTACACAAAATCATCTCATTTTTCACTAACACATTTACTCTCAAGCAAAATCCTCCTCCTTATCTCTAAAAAAACTCCCAACTTCTCTCTATTCTTCCTCTCACTTTCTTTTTCAATACTTAGAAAATTTTCAAGATTTTTCCTCCTATTTTTGGAAAAAAAAATCGAACCAAACTATACCAAGGTAAGAAATTTCATCTTCAATCCATATTTGATATCACATTGTTCATCTCTTCCACCTTCTATGTTTTGGATGCCTTATAACCTGGAAAATCCGAGCATAATTGATTAAATTTCAATTTTGGACTTAAAAATGTAAAAATGGAAAGTTGGTGGACTAAATTGCAAGAAAATAAAAGTTAAAGGACCCCTCTGCAAATTTCGAAATTTGGGACTGTACTCAGGTTCAAAAATGACTTTTGGACACTTTAATAAAGTTTTAAGAGTTTTAAGATAAAAAAAAATCAACCTTTAAAAGCCCAAGGGTTAGATTGTAAAATTTTGAAAGTTTAAGGGCTGCTTTGCAATTTTTAAAACTGTACCAGACCTAAACCTTAAAATTTGGAATTTTTACTCTTAAGGTACTGGGAATTACATATTTTAAAAGTATTCCAAAAATCCAAGTGGTTAGGGCTTGGAAAACAATTTTACAAAAATTGAGGGACTAATGTGTAAAATACTAAACTTGAGGACCCAAATGCAATTTCCAGGACTTATGCAGCCCATGCACCTGGAAATACTAACTTAACTATAACTTAATTATATTTTGGACCCAAGGTTCAAATTTCATGACAATTGGACCCCTAAAAGCCTTAAAGGCAATTATTTCAAAATGGGACAAAAATGATATTTTCAAACGTTAAAGGACCTACACATATTTATTTTAAAAACTGCTTTTGTCCCAATATCTTACTAATCTTAAAGACATTTTCCAACTGGAATCACATTAAAAACCGTTCTGGTTTGTGAGTTCCGATTATTTTAAACTTAAGGTCCGAATTGACAATTTTTACAAATTTGGGGCCAATGTGAGAATTTTACAAAATCTCAACCTCAAAATTTTAAAAACCTGAATCTCTGGACAATTTGTAGAATTTAGGAACTGACCTCTTAATTTTTCAAGGTCGGGATATTTATTTATTCAATTTTTAACCCCAAAAGTGTTGGTTTTTACAAAACGGGGCTAAATTACAATTTTTCTTTTATAAAGGACCTAACTCAAATTATTTTATCTTTTACTAAAATAGCCCTGGACCCTCTGACTTGGAGATTTAATTAAATTATTTTACTTTCCCAAAAACCCTTGACTTATCGGATCAATTTGACCGATTAATACCCGATCGCAGAAGCGACTTCCCGCCTTGCGATTTTGAATCTATAACGGGACTTATGTTCCACCTAATCTTTCAAGATATCGAAGGTTGCTTATCCTTCCGATAATCATCTTCATCCAAAAACTCCATCAACGCCATAATTGACACTCGCGTTTCTCAAAATTTTTCCCCGAATCGCTTCCCTGAATCAATAATACTGATTGCCTGGTTGATTGCTGGTTGATTGCCGAGTCAACTTGGTGTGTCGAGCTCACGATCGGAATGGATACGTCGGGGATGGAACCAAGGGCAGCTCGGCTGCTATTCCACTCTTCCGGCCCCATCGCCCTAATCCCCAATCGAGGGACGGAGTTTGTCCAAGGGAAGCGGGTCGTAGTACTTGAGGTATAATCATGATTATGACAGATCCGAGCCTTGCAAGCTCCACATTGTGGATTTTGTCTTTGCCTACGAGCGATAAGGTTCTGGTCTTGGACCATCCGACCGGGAGTTACAAGGAAGAACGAAGGAATCGCTGTCGATCCACACGATTCCGGAGTTATCGACCCGTTTGGTTGGCGCTACAAATCCGCACGCAACCGCTACTTGTTTTGCATTTGTTGGCGTTAAATTTCCGTGACGCAACCATTAATTGCCTTGCATGGGATTGGCGTTACACTTCCGCACGCAATCCTACCTATTTTTGATGAATCATATAGTGCTGTGTGACCATTAAACATTTTTTTCAAATCGTATACGTATATTACTTAAATATTTTATCACGACGCTTGCGAATGTGTGTGAATTAATGCATCATACTCACGCGTTTTCATATAATGTTTTCTCACATTAACTATATTGCGCCCACCACACTTGCACACGATCACCCCATCCATCGAGATTTGTCTCATCCCCACCTATTTTCTAACCTTAGATGAGGATTTCGTTGAAGATGTTGAACCACTCTGGATTGAGACCTTGTACTTCGCTTTTTGGATTTACTACTTCTTGTTGTTGATTGGACTCTTTTCTTATGTTGTTGTCGTTGGACTATTGTATTTCTTTCTATTCGGGTTTGTAACTAAAGGGCGTAGGACCCTTTGACTTTAAGTTACTATATTTTGTTGATTTTCGGGTTGTAATTTGGATGATGGATTGTAGACTTTAAGTTGTACTTGTACTTGTTATTTATTCCATTTGCTATTTAGACTCTATCTCATTGGGTTCTCGTTGATATCTGTCTGGACTTTGTTTGGTTATTGTATTTAAGTTGTGGACCGTTCGTCGCGTCCGTTTGGGGCGTGCTTGATTAGAGTGGTATCGAGCTCGGCTAGTAAGATGGAAACTTACACCGAGCTGACCAGGATAGGACCCTCGGTCTGTGTTTTGGGTAGTACCGCGACTTGACCAATTAAGTGTGAAATCGATTTCAAATTGGCATAGAACCGTCTTATTGATATTTGAACTAAGTTAGAACGCATACTTTGAGATTTCATAGTCATACTTGTTTTGACTTAGTTGATTCTTGACTGACTTTCTTTATTCATTCTTCCTTATTCTCTTCTTATCTTTCCTCTACCTTTGACTGATCCGCCTTAGTTTTGTTTGATCAGGATGGAGCCGACGCCGCCTACATGGTGGGATGTATTCCATGCCCGTCGAAGCGGGAATATTACCGGGCGATCGATGATTCATTGGCACCGGGAAAGTGAACGCGCGACCACAGAGCTAGCCCAGGAGCGCCAACGTAATAGGGACCTGGCTCAGCGCTTGGCGATGAGCCAAGATGAGAAGAGCGAGTTGATCACTGTCATCAAGGACCACGATAACACCATAAGAGCGCGGGAGGACCAAATATAGAGTATCCAGGAGCGCCTGGATAACATGCGGGAGAAGATGAAGAGGACAAGTGACGGCCGCCAGAAATGGGAGATTGACGCCCGCCTATCCCGTGGCACCGTTGAGCGCTTGGAGGAGACCCTCATCAAGCAAATGACAGTCATAGAGGACCTTACACAGGCCCTAACTCAGAGAGACGCCGCACTAGAGACTACTTTAGCAGCTAATGCTCAGCCATTGCCACCGCCCGAGGCGGAGCCTGTACCTAACGCCGAGGAGGATCCAGTTGACATTGGAGAGCCGGAGGCACTTGAGGCTGCTCCACTCGATGAGGCTCAGGGATTCGAGCAGTGGTTGGACTTCGTGGATTGGCCCGAGGTTGAGGCGCCACCTCAGCCCGACCCAGCCCCGATTATGGACATAGCTGCGAGCGACGATGATGGCGATCTCACTGATTAGTTAGCAGATTGTCAGTTTGTACTTTTGTTGTTGTAACCGTGTATTCTAGTGTTGTACCTTACTTTCTTTTGTACTAGATTCGGATGTATTTTTGGTTCCGATGTATCTGACTTAGTATTCTGCTGTTGTACTTTGGGTGTATTCAAATTTTACATTAATGGATATGCCTTTTGCTATTTATTCCGTGTCTTGTGTTTGATGTTACTTTCCCTGCGATATCACTTGCTTTACGCGAATCATTATTGTATTCGTTTACTCGTGAATCGCAACTAACGCTTCAAGATACAGAATGGCAGAACATCGAGGACGTGGGAGACCTCGTCGCGTTCCACGAGGAGACGATGATGTACCCAGGGATCGGGTACCCTCTCCGGAATTACCACCACCTCCTCCACCTGCAGGAGACAATCTGACCGCACAAGCCTTACAACAAATACTGGTTTTTATGAGGCAATAGGCAGAGCCTCAACCCCGTGCTCCCGAACCCGCCAGAGAGGCGAACGATCGCACGTTGGAGCGATTCCTGCGGTTCGACCCACCAACCTTCTTGGGAGAGTCGGACGATGTGAAAGCAGAAGAATGGATAGAGAAGCTGGAGAATATCTTCAATGCTCTTCAATACTCCGACGAGCAGAGAGTCACACTCGCTGTATTTCGTCTGGAATCAATTTGCTAGAGGCGGTGGGAGGGCAGTTGAAAGGAGATGGGAACGGGGACAGGGTAGTCAAAACATGGGGAAATTTCTTGGCGAGTTCAATGAACAAGTATATTCCACAGGTTGTGAAAGAAGCACGCCGAGATGAATTTCACAGATTGAGGCAAGGAATCGATCGTAGCTCGATCTGAGTCGAATTTCACCGATTGTCCAAGTATGCTCTGGGGACAATCGATCAAGAGGATAAGCTTTACAAGTTCACTCGAGGATTGAAAGCGGAACTTGTAAACAAACAATGTTGATATTGAAGCGGCAACCTACTCGGCCGCGGTAATGGCGCTCTCCGCATTGAGTCGGGATCAACCGTATTGGGATGATTCAGTGAGAATAGGCCATCGAAACAGTCTTAAGAGGATAGCGTGTGGGAATAGCCATCTAAACCGCTTTGCTAAGTTTGAAGGGACCGATTAATAAAATAGACAAAGGAAAGAGACCAGTGCAAGGAAAGCTGGGTCAAGAGTGTGCACATTGCCAGAAACCGGGACATACTGCCAACGAACTGTTGGCGTAAACAAGGAAGGTGTTTGCGCTGTGGTAGTAATCAGCACCAAGTGCAAGATTGCCCGAAGTACGATGACCGAACTAAACAGACGCAACCGCAGCGAGCCGGAAATGGCCAGGGTAATCGGGCAAGGATGCCCGCTCGAGCATTTGCACTAGCCGGACAGGAGGCTCCGGAGGCAACAGATGTGGTGGAAGGTACGCTTCTAGTATCTAACCACTATGCCAAAATATTGTTCGACCCTGGATCAACGCATTCATTTATTGCACCGCATTTTGTACACAAATTGCATGCATGCATGGAACATATGCCTATATGTTTAGAATTGTCAACTCCTATAGGTGCAAGTCAGATAACAGATATTATCTATAGTGCATGCGAAGTTAAGATTGCTGAGATAAACTTTCTGCCGATTTGATCTTATTACCTATACCCGAATACGACGTGATATTGGGAATGAACTGGTTTATCTGCACACCATGCACAAATGGACTGCCATAACAAGTCCATTATGCTATGTGAACCGGAAAACCCGAAGTGGAAATTTCGGGAAGGGCACGAGTTAAGATTGCCCCAATCATTTCAAAGCAATGAAAGCAAGGAAGGCGATCACTAGAGGGGCTCAAGAGTACTTGGCGTTTGTAATTAACAAACCCAAGGTTGAGACACAAATCAACCAAGTACCTATAGTATCAAGATATACGGATGTATTTCCACAAGAACTCACCCTTTGTCCCTCCGGATAGGGAAGTCGAGTTCACCATCGGTGTTGCCTGGGCGCCCCAATTGCGAACACCGTATAGAATGGCTCCTCTTGAGTTACAGGAGTTGAAAACGCAATTACAAAAAGCGATGGATGTGGGATTTATCCGACCGAGTACGTCTCCGTGGGGAGCACATGCTTTGTTCGTCAAAAAGAAGGAAGACACATTAAGACTATGTATAGATTATCGTGGTCTTAATAGTGTGACCATCAAGAACAAATATCCCCTCCCGAGGGATATACGAACTATTTGATCAACTTCAAGGAGCAACGGTGTACTCGAAGTTTGATTTACAACAAGGATATTACCAATGAAGATCCGCATGAAGGAGATATTTCCAAAAGCGCATTTCAAACCCGATATGGACACTACGAGTTTGTAGTAATGCCTTTCGGTCCGACGAATGCACCAGCAGCATTTATGGACCGATGCATCGAGTCTTCCAACCTTATTTGGATCAATTCATAGTGATATTCATTGATGACATACTCATATACTCTTAAGTCTGCAGAGAGAAGAGCACGAACGTCATCTCGAAAATCGTTTTAGAGACACTATGAGAACATGAGTTGTATGCCAAATTGAGCAAGTGCGAATTTTGGCTTAGTGAAGTCGCGTTCTTGGGACACATAGTATCAAAGACTGGGATTGCGGTGGATCCTTCAAGGTACAGACGGTGGTTGAATGGAAACAACCTGAGTCGTAACGGAAATCATGAGTTTCTAGGACTAGTTTTGGATATTATCGAAGATTTATCCAGGATTTTTCCAAGATAGCCGGACCACCTCACTCGACTAACCCGAAGCAAGTCAAGTTTGAGTGGAATGACAAATGCGAGACGAGTTTCAAGAGTGAAGAAGCGACTTACGACAGCTCGATCTTAGCCCTTCCAAAGGGAACAGAAAACTTTGTCGTCTACAGTGATGCATCAAAAGAAGGACTAGGAGCAGTGCTCATGCAGGAAGGAAAAGTTATCGCTTATGCATCACGAAAGCTCAAGCCGTATGAAGCCAATTATCCAACGCATGACTTGGAATTGGCAGCAATAGTGTTTGCATTGAAGAAATGGAGACACTATCTCTACGGAGCAACATTCACGGTTTTCACGGACCATAAGAGCTTGAAGTACCTATTCTCTCAGAAAGACCTCAATCTGAGGCAACGGAGATGGATGGAGTTGATTGAGGACTATCACTTTGATATTCAATACCATCCCGGGAAAGCTAACGTCGTAGCGGACGCTCTAAGCAGAAAGGCGAGCTTAGCCAGACTTATGATTCGAGAGTGGGAATCATTAGAAGAGCTGAGCAATTGGAATCTGACGAGAACCAATACTCAGATTTCATGTGCCAACATTTCAGTCAAACCCGATCTGCTGAAAGAGATCAAAGAAGCACAAGAGAAAGATACACATCTTCAAAAACTGAAGGAGAAGATACTTAAAGGAGAAAGATCAGAATTCTCGGTACCTGAAGATGGAGTTATCAGATTCCGGAATCGAGTGTGTGTACCGAATGACGAGCAGATTAGGAATAAAATCCTAACAGAGGCACACCGTTCAAAATACACTATACATCCTGGAGGAAACAAGATGTATAAGGATTTGAAAAGGAGTTATTGGTGGGTAAACATGAAAAACCAGGTAGCAGAGTTCGTTGCGAGATGTTTAACTTGTCAACGAGTAAAAGCAGAACACCAACGACCATCTGGTTTACTACAACCGTTGAGAATTCCCGAGTGGAAATGGGAACACATAACGATGGACTTCGTGACGGATCTACCAAGGACCAGAGGAGGCCATGATGCTATTTGGGTAGTTGTAGACCGACTCACGAAATCTGCACACTTTTTACCCATCAAGAAAACTGATAGCTTGCAGAAACTTGCACAAACTTATATCCGAGAAATCATTCGACTGCATGGAGTACCGGTCGACATAGTATCAGACAGAGACCCGAGGTTTGTCTCCAGATTTTGGAAGTGCTTGCACGAGGAATTGGGTACCTCGCTAAGTTTCAGCACAGCAGCACATCCACAAACCGATGGACAGTCTGAGCGAACAATTCAAACCCTTGAAGATATGCTGCGAGCTTGCACATTGGATTTTCAAGGAAGTTGGGATTCGCACTTACCATTAGCCGAGTTCGCCTACAATAAGCGATTTACCGTGCCACGATTGGGATGGCATCCTACGAGGCATTGTATGGGCGAAAATGTAGATCCCACTACTTTGGGAGATTGATGACCAATGGACTCGAAAGAGAAACGAAAGTCGCCTCGATTCCAAAGGTCGACTTAGTTCGGGAGGCCATGGAGAAGGTCAATTCGATCAAGGAGCGGATTCGCACACTCTCAGCCGCCAAAAGAGTTACGTGGACAAGAGAAGAAAGGATTTGGAATTTGAAGTCGGTGATAAAGTATTTCTCGGACTCTCACCACGAAAAGGATTGATCAATCCGAAGAAAGGAGGCAAGTTGAGTCCTAGATATGTTGGACCTTACAAGATTTTGAGAGGATCGGGAAGTTAGCCTACCGACTTGAGTTACAAAGCACCATATGCGGGAATGCACGATGTATTCCACGTGTCGAGGAAGAAGTATCAACCAAATCCCGAGCATATCATCACTCGAGATACTCCTCCTCTAATGTAAAATATATCCAACACCGAGAGGCCAATCCGGATCATTGATCGCCAGATCACGACAGTTGCATAAGAGAGAAATTTCGATGGTTAAAGTGGTGTGGAGTAACCACAACCGAGACGCAGACGCAACATGGGAGATGGAAGAAGACATGAGGAATCAATATCCATAACTATTTCAAGAGAATTTGGGGACCAAATTCTTTTAAGGAGGGAGGATGTGAACCCCGATTTTTCCGAAGCTATTAATTGATCCTTATTGTCGTTTATACTTTTGATCGACTATTTTACGCGTCGTTTTGACGGGTAATTATTAATAATATATACATTTTATATTTTATTTCATTTTATTTAATTACTTGTGATCATGATCTTTATTAATTCTATTCCTCATTTATGATCACTTGATTGATCATTATTACTATTTTTTATTTATTAGTCACCTTAGAATTTTAAGAGACTATTTATTTTAGAGAATTTTACCTTATAAAATTAAGATTTTGATTTAGATTAAGTGATCTCATTAAGTGGTCATGAGACTTACAAGTGATCAAGGAGATCACTAATTATTTTGGAGATTGATATATTTCATCTATTATCATCAAATTTGGGACAAAAAAAAATATATGGAATTACCATATTGCCATTATAGTGGACGGCCATGGTGGTATTTTTGGAGTAAAAATATCATCCAACTCTTGTACACCTACACCTTATATTAGTCATCTTGTGTATAATTATACCATTAATTCAAACATTATACACATCATCTCTCACATCACTTCTTTAATATTTTTTTGCCAACATGTTGGAAGTCTTCCAACATTCCATTCAAACCAAGTCTTGCCATACCTTTGACCTTCAAATTGTCTCCCATGCATGAGGCAAAATGCAAGACACAAATTGAAAAAAATTGCTCTCCCCCTCTCTCACTAGTTGGACGGCCATATGGCCTTATTACACAAAATCATCTCATTTTTCACTAACACATTTACTCTCAAGCAAAATCCTCCTCCTTCTCTCTAAAAAAACTCCCAAGTTCTCTCTATTCTTCCTCTCACTTTCTTCTTCAATACTTAGAAAATTTTCAAGATTTTTCCTCCCTATTTTTCAAAAAAATCGAACCAAACTATACCAAGGTAAGAAATTTCATCTTCAATCCATCTTTGATATCACATTGTTCATCTCTTCCACCTTCTTAACTTAAGTTTGAATTTGGTTTGGAGGTACATTTAGAAGACTTTGAAGATTAGAGCTTGACAACATTTTTGAAGAAGGGCCTCAAGCTTGAAGAAGACATAGTAGAGGAAATTAGACTACAAGGTAAGAATTGAGTACTAGACCCCTTCTTTCCTACTCCTTCTATTTTTTTCAAATTTTAACACCCCTTTTTCATTTTTGAGAAATAGGGGCTGACCTTAGGTTATTTTGGAGTTGAGCCAAAATTTCCAAATTTTAAGCTTCAACTAGTCTCCAAACATCTACTACACAAGGTAAAGTGTAGTCCTTCTTATTTCCTTATTTCCTTCTTTTTCTCCTTAATTTTTCTCTCATTTTTCTAACTTCAAATTTTGATATTTTTTGAATTAGGGGCTGACCTAAGAAGCCTCATCCAAAAATTGTGAAATTATCCTTTTATTTCACAATTTCCAATTTTAAGGTGGGTGGAAAAATATTTTCCAACTATTAGGTGTTTTTATTAAATGCATGTAGAAAATTTGATCATGAGCCTTGAGATATATATAATCTATGTATTGCATGTCAATTTTATGTATCAAGTCATGAAAATTCTCAAGAGTTGCTCAAAATTTGCTATTTATTGAATTTTAGGTGCATGCATGTACACTTTAATGTTTTAATTGATGAATTCTTGTATGTATTGGACATGCATGTGTATGATCTTTAAAATCTATGTTTTGGATGCCTTATAACCTGGAAAAGTCGAGCATAATTGATTAAATTTCAATTTTGGACTTAAAAATGTAAAAATGGAAAGTTGGTGGACTAAATTGCAAGAAAATGAAAGTTAAAGGACCCCTCTGCAAATTTCGAAATTTGGGACTGTACTCAGGTTCAAAAATAACTTTTGGACACTTTAATAAAGTTTTAAGAGTTTTAAGATAAAAAAAATCAACCTTTAAAAGCCCAAGGATTAGATTGTAAAATTTTGAAAGTTTAAGGGCTACTTTGCAATTTTTAAAACTGTACCAGACCTAAACCTTAAAATTTGGAATTTTTACTCTTAAGGTACTGGGAATTACATATTTTAAAAGTATTCCAAAAATCCAAGTGGTTAGGGCTTGGAAAACAATTTTACAAAAATTGAGGGACTAATGTGTAAAATACTAAACTTGAGGACCCAAATGAAATTTTCAGGACTTATGCAGCCCATGCACCTGGAAATACTAACGTAACTATAAATTAATTATATTTTGGACCCAAGGTTCAAATTCCATGACAATTGGACCCTAAAAGCCTTAAAGGCAATTATTTCAAAATGGGACAAAAATGATATTTTCAAACGTTAAAGGACCTACACATATTTATTTTAAAAACTGCTTTTGTCCCAATATTCTACTAATCTTAATGACATTTTCCAACTGGAATCACATTAAAATCCCTTCCAGTTTGTGAGTTCCGATTATTTTAAACTTAAGGTCCGAATTGACGATTTTTACAAATTTGGGGCCAATGTGAGAATTTTACAAAATCCCGACCTCAAAATTTTGAAAACCTGAATTTCTGGACAATTTGGAGAATTTAGGAACTGACCTCTTAATTTTTCAAGGTCGTGATATTTATTTATTCAATTTTTAACCCCAAAAGTGTTGGTTTTTACAAAACGGGGCTAAATTACAATTTTTCTTTTATAAAGGACCTAACTCAAATTATTTTCTCTTTTACTAAAATAGCCCTGGACCCTCTGACTTGTAGATTTAATTAAAGTATTTTACTTTCCCAAAAACCTTGACTTATCGGATCAATTTGACCGATTAATACCCGATCGCGGAGCGACTTCCTCGCCTTGCGATTTTGAATCTATACGGGACTTATGTTCCACCTAATCTTTCAAGATATCGAAGGTTGCTTATCCTTCCGATAATCATCTTCATCCAAAAAACTCCACCAACGCCATAATTGACACTCGCGTTTCACAAAATTTTTCTGAATCGCTTCTGAATCAATAATACTCATTGCTGGTTATTGCTGTACATGTAATTACTTTCTGCTCGAGTCAACTTGGTGTGTCGAGCTCACGACTCGGAATGGATACGTCGGGATGGAATCGGGCAGCTCGGGCTGCTATTCCCCTCTTCGCCCCATCGCCCTAATCCCGCAGGCGAGGGACGGAGTTTGCCCAAGGGAAGCGGGTTGTAGTACTTGAGGTATAATCATGATTATGACAGATCCGAGCCTTGCAAGCTCCACTTTGTGGATTTTGTCTTTGCTTACGGAGCGATAAGGTGCCGGTCTTGGACCATACTTGACCGGGAGTTACAAGGAAGAACGAAGGAATCGGTCGATCCACACGATTTCGGAGTTATCGGACTCGTTTGGTTGGCGCTACAAATGCATGACGCAACCGCTACTTGTTTTGCATTGGTTGGCGTTATATTTCCGTGACGCAACCATTAATTGCCTTGCATGGGATTGGCGTTACACTTCCGCATTTAATCCTACCTTTTTGACTGAATCACATAGTGCTGTGTGACCATGAAATTTTCTCAAATCGTATACGTATATTACTTAAATATTTTATCATGACGCTTGCGAACTATGTGTGAATTCATGCATCATACTCACGCGTTTTCATATAATCTGTTTTCTCACATTAACTATATTGCGCCACACTTGCACACGATCACCCCATCCACCGAGATTTTGTCTCATCCCCACCTATTTTCTAACCTTAGATGAGGATTTCGTTGAAGATCTTTGAACCGACTACGGATTGAGACCTTGTACTCCGCTTCCGGATTTACTACTTCTTGTTGTTGATTGGACTCTTTTCTTATGTTGTTGTCGTTGGACTATTGTATTTCTTTCTATTCGGGTTTGTAATCTGAAGGGCGTAAGGACCCTTTGACTTTAAGTTACTATATTTTGTTGATTTTCGGGTTGTAATTTGGATGATGGATTGTAGACTTTAAGTTGTACTTGTACTTGTTATTTATTCCGCTGCTATTTAGACTCTGTCTCATTGGGTTCTCGTTGATATCTGTCTGGACTGTTTGGTTATTGTATTTAAGTTGTGGACCGTTCGTCGCGTCCCGTTTGGGACGTGACACGTTGTGTAGTGATTTATTTATTTGGTTAAGTAACACGAATCCATTATTAATGAAACGCGACCCGACTTTTATTTATTTCTTTCAACGTCAATTACGCCTTCCTCGTTTTCGATCCTAACGATTTTATATTCTCCTCTAGTATTAATTCTTGATCGATTGACTACGACCTTAGAAAATATTAGACCCTTGATAATTTATGAGTACATTCCAATTCTTATCCAAATATTTTGCCTTATTTTATAATTCATTCCCAACCAACTTCCAATTTATTTCTTTGAAATACACCTTTGTTATTTCACATCCTTAATATTAAACTTCCAAATAATTATTTATGCGTACATACATTTTATTTTCCTCAAATTGTATAAAAGAAAAGAGAACAAAATTTTACAATCTTATGTCATATTTTTTTTTAAATAGGGAAATTGATTTATTTTCTATTATTATTATTTTTTTATTTTATTATTTTGTATCGCCCAACAAGATAGATTTTGGAACCAAAAAAATAAAAGAAAAGGAAGTTAGGAGTGTTGGACGTCCACAATGGAGGAAACAAGGCAAGGAATCATTCAACTTTTATTGCCCCACGTCATTTAATATTCATAACTTTAACTAAAGTAATGAAAACACCATTTAATCCTCTCACTCCCTTACCATCTTTCGGCCATAGCCTATAGGTGGGTATCAAGTTTTTTTTTATCCCAACTACACCATTATTCCCACTAACTTACCTTTCAACATCCAAAACACAAAATGAAATTTCAGAAAAAAGTACGTCTCGGACACCTGGGAATTTACATAACCTTATTTTTATAACATTCCGAACTCATGGTTCAAGTTTCAGAACAAACGAACACCAAATAAACCCTTAGGGCAAAACCGATTTTTGGACTAGAAATCGAATTTGTAAAAGTTAAGGAACTTAAACCGACCCTATTTTAAAATTGCTTTTGTTCCAACATCCTACTGTTATACATGATATTTTAAAATTAGAATCACATCAAAATTCCTCCCGGTTTGTGAGATCCAAAATTTTTAAGTTCGGGACCGAAAATGACGTTTTTGACAAAAGAAGGGACCAAACTGAAATTTTCCAAAATCTCGACCCAAACCCTTTGAAAACTGAATCTTTGAAAAATGTTAAGAATTTATAAACTGACCTTACATTTTTCGAGGTCGAGACTAGGACTTATTCAATTTTCACGCCCAAACGGGACGCGACGAACGATTCACAACTTAAATACAAATGGACTAACCAAGACAATACCAATGAGAACCCAATATTTAGTCTAAAAAAAAATTAAATAATGGATACAAGTTATCACTTAAAGTCTACACTCCATCACCAAATTACAAAAATTCAACAAGGTAGTAACTTCAAAGGGTCATACGCCCTCAATTACAAACCCGAATTGATTAGGATACAAAAGTCCAACAACAACATAATAAGAAAGAGTCCGATTAAATCCAATTAGTACAAGGTCTCAATCCAGCGGTTCAAAGCATCCCTTGAAAATCCTCATCTAAGGTTAGAAAACAGGCGGGGGATGAGACAAAAATCTCGGTGGATGGGGTGATCGTTGCGAGTGTGGCGTAATATAGTTAATGTGAGAAAGCGGTTATACGAAAACGCGTGAGTATGATGCATGGTTTCACACCACATTCACAAGCGTCGTGATAAATTATTTAAATAATATAATTATACGATTTAAGAAAATAGTTCATGGTCACACAGCACTTAGGTGATACTGAAGCGATAAGACAGTAGGATTGTGCGGAAGTGTAACGCCAATCCTATGCAAGGCAATTAATGGTTGCGTACGGACTTGTAGCGCCAACCAATGCAAAAAGGTAGCGGTCAATGACGGGAATGTAACGCCAACCAAAACGGACGATAACTCCGGAATCGTGTGGATCGGGACAGCGATTCCTTCGTTCTTCCTTGTAACTCCCGGTCAAGTATGGTCCAAGATGGCACCTTATCGCTCCGGGAGGCAAAGACAAAATCCCAGTAGAGCTAGCGAGGCTCGGATCGTCATAATCATGATTATACCTCGATTACGACCCGCTTCCCTTGGACAAACTCCGTCCCTCGGTTGCGGGATTAGGACGATGGGGCGGAAGAGTGGAATAGCAGCCGAGCTGCCCGGTTCCATCCCCCGACGTATCCATTGTGAGCTCGACACACCAAGTTGACTCGGGCAGGAAGGTAATTACAATTACAGCAATCAACCAGCAATGAGTACTTGAGGTATAATCGTGATTATGACAATCCGGGCCTAGCTAGCTCTATTGTGGATTTGTCTTTGCCTATGGAGCGATAAGGTGACAGGTCGTGGACCATCTTGCTTTGGGAGTTACAAGGAAGAACGAAGGAATCGCTGTTTGAGTCACACGATTCTAGAGTTACTCGAACCCGTTTGGTTGGCGTCGCACTCCGTGCGCAACCACTACTTGCTTGGGTTGGCGTTACACTCTGTGCGCAACCACTACTTGCTTGGGTTGGCGTTACACTCCGTACGCAACCACTACTTGAATTACTTGCTTGGGTTGGCGTTACACTCCGTACGCAACCATTACTTGCTTGGGTTGGCATTACACTCCGTTCACAAACACTACTTGAACTATTTGCAACACATTCATAGTGCTTGAATGATCACGAACTATTTTCATCAAACTATATAAAGCTATATTATTTTGAATATCATGTTGCTTGTGAATCGCGTGTGACGTACGCATCATGAATCATGCATTCTTCATATAACTATTTTCCTGCATCTATATAAGCCACACTTACACACGATCACCCATCCACTGAGAATTGTTGTCTCACCCCCACCTTTTTCAACGGCCAGCTGATGATCCACCATATTATGAAGACGTCAACGAAGACGACCAAGTGACGGATTAATCCCTAGACTTAGTTCGTCGATCTAGCCTTAAATTTCGTTTATGAACAATTGTTATGTTGGATGTAATAGAGGGGCGTAAGACCTCTTTCGCTTAGACAAATGGATTGTAATAATATTTCCGCTGCAACTATTGACTCTGTTTCCGAGAGGTTATGAAGAACTATGTCTAATTGAGAATTAATATTGCTCAAATATTTGGTGGATTATATTCTCAAATGGGAGAACTGGCACAAGTTACCGTTGCGTAGCGGCTCCAAATTTCTGGGGCGTTACATTAATACCCAAAAATCCTACACCACAATTTTTATTCATTTTTTCTCTCAACTCTTCCCATATTTTCCCACAAATTCCCAAGATTCCCCTCAAACTCCACCCATTCTCCCACTCACCCATACTTACCCATACTTTGACTCACCTATTTGTCTATATGCAAGAGACACAACACAAGACATGAAATTTTTTTCTCTCCTCCTTCCCATAGTACACGGCCATTAGGCCTTTTGGTGCAAGATTTCATCTCATTTTTCACACAAGACATTCATTCAAGTCTTGCATTTTCTCCTCCTTCTCTCTAGAATTCTCCTACTTCTCTCTACTTTTCTTCTTCTTCTTCACTTAAACACTTAGCAAATACAAGAAAATTTCCTTCTTACTCCTCCAAAAATTCGAACAACTCCTACTACTACAAGGTAAAAAATTTCTTCTTCAATCCATTCTTGATATCTCATAGCTCATTCTCGTCACTTCTTAACTTAAGTTTAAATTTTATTTTGAGGTATGCTTAGAGACCATATGAAGATATTCAGCCTTGATATCATCTTGACAAGACCTCAAGAATTTGTGAAGAAATTGGACTATAAGTTAAGAACTTGGGTTTTAGCACATCTTTCTTCTTCTTCTCTTATATTATTTTTTTTTTAATTTTGACACTCTATTCCCATTTTTTAGAAATAGGGACTGACCTTGGATGAATTCTTTGAGGGTGAGCAAGACTTCTAACTTTGAAGCTTCTACTTAACTCATTTTGCCCATTACACAAGGTAAGTGTAGTATTTGCTATCTTCTTCACCTTCTTCTTTTTTTTATTCAAGCCTCCATTTTTCTAACTCTTTTTTTTATATTCATGACTTAGGGGCTGATCTAAGTGAGTTCATAATCAAAGTTATGATTTCTCCTTATTTTACCAATACAGTTCAATTCATAAGGTGGGTGGAAAAATCTTTCAACTTCCTAGGTGTTTTCTTTAAAATGCATGTAGTCTTTTTTAGAGCTTGATATATATAAATATATATATATATATATATATAATGTATTGCATGTTTATTTCAAGTTTTACATTCCAAAAATTCTCAAGTGTTGCTCAAATGCTATTTATTGCAATTTAGGTGCATGCATGTACAATTTATTGTTCTATTTGATGAATTCATGGATGAGATGTATATGCATGTTCATGAACCTTGTTATTCATGTAATATTTGCCTTATAACCTGGAAAAGTGCAAAAATGCAAAAATGCAAAAATGCTTAATTGATTAACTTTGAATTTTTGGACTTAAAATGCAAAAATGGCAATTGGTGGACTTAATTGCAAGAAAATAAAACTTAGGGGGATCCCTCTGCAATTTTTGAATTTTGGGACTGTGCTCAGGTTCAAAAGTTATATTTTGATATTTTAATAAAGTTTTAAAAGTTTGGAAATAAATAGAATCAACACTTGAAAGCCCAAAGACTAGTTTGTAAAATTTTAGAAGTTTAAGAGCTAAATTGCAAAATTCGAAAATGTACCAGCCCTACTCTTAAAAGATTGAAAATTTAATTTTTAAGGGACTGGAAATACATATTTTAAAGGTATTCCAAAAATCCAAGAGCTTTGTGCTTGGAGAGTAATTTTACTAAACTTGAGGGACCAAAATATAAAATACTAAACTTGAGGACTAAAATGAAACTTCCGGGACTTATATAGTCCATGTACCTGTAAATACACCTTTGACTATAACCTTATGACATTTTGAACCCAAAGATCAAATTTCATAACAATTGGATCCCTAAAAAGCCTTAAAGGCAATTATTAAAAAATGGGACTAAAATGAAATTTTTAAAAGTTAAGGGACCTATGCTTACCTCTTTTAAAAACTGCTTTTATCCCAATAACCTACTGACCTTAGTGACATTTTACAATTGTAATCACAATTAAAAGCCCTTCCGGTTTGTGAGATCCTATTATTTTAAACTCGGCGCCCGAAATGACAATTTTAACAAATTTAGGGCCAAAATGAGAAATTTTAAAAACCTCAAGCCCAAAACTTAACAAACCTGAATCTATGAACAATTTGGAGAATTTAGGAACTGACCTTATAATTTTTCGAGGTCGAGACAAAGACTTATTCAATTTTAAACCCCAAAAATACTAGTTTTTACAAAACGGGGTTATTCTTTCAACAAGGACCTTAACTTAATTATTTCTTTGGGGAAATTACACAGAATACGCTGATTTTTGTACCATTACCACACAATATGCTCCAATTACTCTTGTGCCTATTTTTCACTTTTGTACCTAAATTAATTTTTTTTTACGCTCCTTGCTATTTTTTGATTATTTTTATTTTTTTTCATTTTTTTTGTTCATGCATTGTTTTATATGTTATATAAGTTGTTTTGAGGTTGTTTAAATTTGTTTCTTTATTATTTCTATGTTGTTTCTTTGTTGTTTCGATGTTTTAAAACAACTTTTACCTATTTTTTATGTTGTTTTGTATTCATATATTATTTTGTACATTGTTTCTATTGTTTCGGTGTTGTTCTATAATATTTTTAATGTTGTTCTAATATTTGTTTTTGTTGTTTTCATATAGTATTCAATGTGTAAACACAATTTTTACCTATTTTTAAGCTCTTTTTATTCATGTTGTGTTTTAAATATTTTTTACGTTGTTTCTGGGTTGTTTCCATACCCTTTTTAATGTTGTTCTTGTCACGCCCAAATTTCATAATCAAAATAACACCTAATTACAATATAATATCATCCAATATGGTACAACCCAAATATTCAAATTTAGGCTTATCAAGAGCTATTCTCTAATCACAAAAAACTAGAAACCATAAATACAACGAAACTCTACAAATCTATAACATATAGAGTTACAAGTCACTGAACCCGTACAAAATAAAATAGTTACAAAGTTCAAGTGTTGACGGACAAGTCTTTCAGAAGGAACCAGCTAGGTCGGGTCAATCCTGGTCCGGACGTCTCATGATGGTCTCGTCGATCTCAAAATGTTTGGTCTCTGAAAAGTTTTATAAAATCGTGGGGTGAGCCAAACGAGCTCAATAGGTTGGGATAGAGAAATGCAGTATTGAAAAGCTAAAATATTTTCCTTTTCGGCTGAGAGTACTTAGTGTTCTAAAATGTTATTCATGTATGTATGACAATGGTGCACAAAAGATTCATTAAATGCAATGATAGAGAACATAGTTCGATTCAATAATTCTCAATCAATTTTTAATGCTAGCAATGATGCAAAGCACATTATGCAATAATTAATCTAGTACAGGAAAGGTTTTGTTTTTCACAAGAATAATAGATATCCCAGTTTTTGAAAACAAATAGTAGATATCTGGATTTAAAATAAAATTTCTTTAATACAAACGGTCAGTCAGTCAATCCGTCAGCCCGAAACAAGAAACGTAGGATCAGTGTTGATCGGACACTGACCCTGTCCGTTCTCCTTATTGCTCCCAATTATAGTTGGCCGAAGCCCAGTCACCTTATCCCTCCCTGTAGGCTCGACGTCTCTTTACCTATTGGCTTTTGCCCAGAGATCGTCATATTCATGAATATACCGTTCTACGACCCAAGTTCTGTCGCCGTCTCTGGCCCGACCCGAAAATGGGAGTAGGTAAATGGGTAGTCAAACAGGGATCACAGGCAACCTGTTCGATCCATTGTCTAACCTACCCACACCGCAATGGACTCAGTCAGTCAATATTTTTGTCAAAATGACATTTATTTGCCAAAAGGCCAAGTCAAACAGTTACAATAGTTAAAATGCAAATGATATTGCAAATTCAAACCATGAATAGTACAATTTATGTTTTCTTTACAGCTAAATTATTTTAAAAAAATGGCGTATACCATGATGTTATGAAATAGTTTAATGTCGTGAAGTTTGTGAAATAGCTGATGTCGTGAAATTTATGAAATGCAAGCAAACCTAACTTTTTTTTAGAAAAATGACATTTTGCCCACCTTTGTCGCAATCCACAACTTCTTTACCTCTCAATTGAAAGCTAGTTCCCAAAGCTTTCAACAACACCTATACCAAATTATGCAAGTGAATAAATTAGGGACCAGACCTTATCCTTTACTAAATTCTAAAAGACTTATACAAAGGTTTATATTCTTTTAAACCTTACCAATGTCCAAGTTACAACTATGTATGTGCGTATTAAATACTGGTTTCAAGTAATTTATAAGAGAATTAACTCATTACAATCCATTTTCTTAACAAAAACAATCTTTTAATAAAAAGATTATATCCTTTAATAGTTAACAAGTATATCCTTATTCTGGATTTTTAAATCCATTATAAAATTATTATTAATTAAATTCTAGTTCAGTTCACAACAAAACAATTATTAATTTATTAACAGCAAATTATACTCATTTGGTATTCAATTTTATGATCTCACGTATATTATTCAAAGATATTCTTCTATCCATTTCTGACATAGTCTAATTTTACTTCCATTCTTAAAATAAGTCTTTTAGATGGCACATATAGTGTTTCATATCAAAGGATTATGGATCTATTAGTAACTAAATCTCCAATTTAGCAAATGAGTAACGAAATTACTGACAATAACATGTTACATAGATTTCTAGGTTCAGTCATTTAGTTATTCAAGTCTAAATTTAAGTTTTATTCTTTTTATTTTATACCATTATTTTAGTGTATTAATTTATTTATTTTACATCAATTTACAGATTAATCTTCTAATACATATTTGATTACAACAAGATAATACCAATTATTTAGTCCAAGGTTTCCAATTGGGATTATATTGAATATTTATAACACAACATAATCAATATATATATATATATATAGGATTTGGTTCAAATGAGACCACCCTCCCTAGGTGAGACAGGTGTGGACTCATCTTACCCATTGATCTTAAAAAATAAAGGGATGTGATTAATTCAGTTTTTTTAATTATTTTCTAATTTTCGCTGATTTTAAGGGTAAGATTGTAATTTTGTAATTCAAATTAGTGGTCCTAAGTGATTTTATGGGTGAAATAGACACTCGCCGGATTTTGTGGCGGATTTTAAGGAACATGTTTTCTTTCCAAATATTTTTATTTTACAAAGATAGTTAGAGTTCTTCTACGCATAATTAGACATCAAATAATGCATATTTAGTTATTTTGTTGGCACTTTTTACGAAAACAAGACATAATTGAATATAACGCATCGCATATGTAGTTATACTACACTTTGGATAAATAAGTTCAATATAATGTACATTTAGTTATAAAAATGGGATGTTGCTTTTGGAAATTATAAAAATGAGATGTTACATAATGTCTCGCATATTTAGTTATTCCACAATGCATAGATAATTTCTAGATAATACATAGTTAGTTGATTTTGTTGCATAGTTTATGACGTCTTGCATAATTGGATATCTTGTACTACATATTAGTTGTTTTACGTTGCATATATAGTTTTCCGATAATGCATATTTAGTTGAGTTTTGTTGCATATTTAGTTTCGAACTCACTGTTCGTTATTTCTCGTAATATTACACCGATTTTTCTTGTTTTTTTTTATGTAATTTCGAGTTCTACACAAAGATTCTTTATTTACTTTAATGGAGGAATGAGAGAGAGAGAGAGAGAGAGAGAGAGAGACGTGAGATTTGAGAAATTGAGAGATGTATGAGAGAAAAAGATTTGATTCCATTTTTGTAACTAACTTGTTATGTTATTTTACCCTACTATCCTTATATTGATTAAATTAATATTTTAATATATTTTTTATCCATTAAATTATACCCATTGATTAATAGTGGGGGATGGTTGAGATTAGTCCATTGTGTCTCACCTAGTAGAGACATGGTCTCACTTGATCCTCCCCTATATATATATATATATATATTATACGCCATACAAAAGAAAAAATGAAGAGAAGCTAAAACTCATGCTTTATCAAAAATCTGAATTTCTCTTTTATATATATATAAATGCGCTTTAAACGAATCTTTACCCACCTTTAATTAGGCTTTACTCGTAAGAAAATCCAAAAGATGTCTGAAATATCTGGATTCCATAATCCTTCTTCAAACTCACGGTTCTACGGGATAAACCAACGAACTATGTCTTTCTCGACTAGTTTGAAGGTTTTCGAAAATAAAAGTGAAAGATGAGAAGACAATAAAAGGGATCGGATTTCCTCAACCTCAAGGAATCGAGCGCTGGTGTTTTTGGACAAATCCCCTCAAAAGAAAAATAAACAAAGAAGAGCGGGGATTTTTATTAAAAGAAACATGTTAAAACAATGTTGAAACACGTAAACATGTTAGAAACAATGTTGAAACAAAGCGTAAAAATTTCGGGAATTTTCATTTGGAGCGTATTGTTGTGTATAAAAAAGAGCGGGGAGCGTAAATTTAGGTAAAATTGCACCGGGAAGCGTAAAAGGCTGATATTGACTTAAAATAGGTGGGTATTTATGTCAATTTCCCTATTTCTTTTAATACAGCCCTGGAAACTCTGAATTATAATTATTATTTCACTACAACATAAATGACATTAGGTAACACTCAAAAAATGTTACCTAATGGCCATAAAATGTTACTATAGACAATAGATAGCACTTTTATGGCGCTGCACTTGCCCGTGCTACCTATAGTCTAAGGTATCACTTTTATTAGCTTTTAGTAACACTTTTTCTAAGTGTTACATTAAGTTTTCTATTGGTAACACTTTGAATCAATATTTCTAAAGTGTTACATATGAATCTTATGTAACACTTTTTGTAACACTTTTTATATTTGTAACATTTTAAAAAAATATTTCTAAAGTGTTACATATGAATCTTATGTAATACTTTTTTTGTAGTACTTCGTAGAAATACTATTTTTTGCCACCAACTAGATTCGAACTCATGACATGTTATGTATGGAAGTGGCAATTTGCCACTAAGCTAAGTTGATTCTTATTAATAAACTTTTGCATTGTTTTATATATACACATACACACACACACACACATATATATATATATATATTATATGTATATATAATATATTTTATATAATAAATATTATATATTATAATATATGTATTAAATTATATTATACACTGTATATATCAAATTTTATACATTATATAGTCTGAAAATCATATTATATTATATATTAAAGGACACAACAAATTAAAAATATCAAAAATATATAAAATAAATTTATCGACTGATAAATATTCAATCGGTAAAAATAAAAAATATAAAAAAATATAAAATTAATTTACCGATAGATAAAAAAGTTCTAACAGTAAAAAAATTAAATAATAAAGAAAATAACGAAAAATAATTTACCGACGGAAAAAATTCCTAAATAATCACCGACAACATCAATTTTCATTTGTACCTTTTTTAAAAAAAGTAAAAAAAATAAGAAAATAAGTTCACGATGAAATTGTTCTCCGTTAGTAAAAATTAAAAAATAAATTAATAATAATAATAAAATATATACATGCGCATTTTTCGTCAGTATTAAGACGGAATTAATTGCCTTTGTAAAAAATAAAAAAAATAAAAGCAAAACTAAAATACTTTGTAAAAGAAAACAAAAATTCAATTAAAAAAAACAGAGTATATGATGTCTACAATTTTTAGGTTTGGTGACATCAATTAATTAAATAAATCTTTGACATGATTTAATGATAGTTATATAATTTTGTGTTACTGAAATTTAGCTTAAATATTGTTACAATCAATAAAATATAGTGTTGCCAAGAGTGCTTCTTTAATAAAGTTATACCTATTTGCGTTACAAAAGAAATAACAAAGCAAAGTGATACTTAAAAAGTGTTACTTATATAAAAGTGTTGCATATAAGCGTTACATATTGATAAAAGTGTTACCTATTTGCGTTACAAAAGAAATAACAAAAAAAAGTGATACTTAAAAAGTGTTACGTATATAAAAGTGTTACATATAAGTGTTACATATTGATAAAGTGATACAAAAGTGTTACATAAATATTGTAATGTAAAAAGTGTTACAAACTTGTGTTACATATGTACCTTATGTAAAAAGTGCTGCAAAATTTGTGTTACCTAATGTCATTTATGTTGTAGTGTTTATAATATTTTATTTTCTTAAAAATCCCTAGACTTATCGGATCGCCGTGATCGATTAATACGCGTTCGCGGGATGACTTCCTCGCCTTGTGATTCTGAATCTACAACGGGACATATGTCCCACCTAATTCTTTAAATCATCGAAGATTATTTATCCTACCGATAATTATCTTCATCCAAATTACTCCACCAATGCCAATCAATGCCACGTGCAATTTTCATAAACTTTCTTGAACTGCTTCCCTGAATCAATTTACTCGACTGCCTGATTGACATCTTGTACTTGTGATTATATTCCTTGTGAGGCCCCGAATTTTAACAACGTGAGATACGGTGTTATGTAGTGATTATTTATTCGGCTATGTATCACAAACCTATTATTAATGAAACGCGACTCTACTTTTATTTATTTCTTCCAACGTCAATTACGCATTTCGCATTTTTGGAGCTTAGCAATTTTATATTCTCCTCTAATATTAATGCTTGATCGAATGACTACGACTTTAGAAATATTAGACCTTAAAATTTAGGAGTACATTTCGATCCTTATCCAAATATTTCATCTTATTCTATAATTCATCCCAACCAACTTCCAATTTATTTTTCGATTACACATTTCTTATTTCACATCTTTATTTTAAATTTCTAAATATTTAATTATGGATATTTATACATTTTATTTTTTATCCCTCAATTTTATAAAGAAAAGAAACCAAATATTTTTTTTTCTTTTTTTTCCCTAATTTTTGAAATTACCACTTTGAATGGGGAAAATAACTCAATTTTTCTTCTATCACTATTTTATCATTTTGTATCTCCCAACTAAATTATTATTGGACAAAAAAATAAATAAAATTTTGATAATTTTATTTCTATTTTATTTTATGTCTTCCAAGCCTACAACTAAAAATCTTCATACAAATCCCACTAACCCCTTAGTCAAACAAATGAATTTTAAATTTCGCTCTAAAACCTAGCTTTTGGCTTCATGTCCCTAATAAAGAAAGCTAGTTATTTATTTTTACCCTAAACCCCTAATTATTCCCATTAACTATCATTAATCTCCCAAGCAAAAATCATCTCCTTCTCTCGTAAACATTCTCCTACTTCTCTCTACAAATTTCTTCATATCTTCAAAACACACATTCTTCAAATCTTCAAACAATCTTCATATCTTCAAAACACACATTCTTCATATCTTCAAACATTCTTCATATCTTCAAACATTTCTTCATATCTTCAAACACACCTCCTTCATATCTCCAAATATTTCTTCATATCTTCAAACACACCTCCCTCATATCTTCAAACACTTCTTCATATCTTCAAACACACTTTCTTCATATCTGCAAGAATAATTTCTTCATATCCTCAAACACTTTCTTCTTTCTTCAAACACTTAACAAAAACACAAGAACTCTTCTTACTTCTTTATTTTCGAAACAATCACTACTACAATGTAAGGAATTTTCTTCTTCAATCAATTTTGATATTTCTAGCTCATCCTCTTCACTTCTTAACCTAAGTTTGATTTTTGGTTTGAGGAACACTTAGAATACAACTTGAAGATAATAGAGACTTGGAACCATCTTGACTAGACCTCAAGAAATTGTGAAGGAATTTGGACTAGAAGGTAAGAAATGAGATTTTTAGTACATTTTCTTCTTCTCTTCTATTTTCCAAAATTTTGATACTCCATTTTCATTTTTGGACTTTTAGGGGCTGATCTAAAGAGTTGTTTTAAGAGTGAGCAAAGAGACCCATTTTGAGACCTCTACTAGTCTCATTTCATCTACTACACAAGGTTAGTGTAGTTTTACCAATATTCTTCACCTCTTTATTCTTTCCTTAAATTTTTAACCTCATTTCCTAACTCCTACATTTTTTTTGATATTTCTTGACTTAGGGGCTGACCTAAGTCACTTCTTCATCAAGAGTGATTTAGTCCATTTTTCACCAACAAATCAATCTTTAAGGTGGGTGGAAAAATCCTTTCAACTTCTAGATGTTTTACTTAGAAATGCATGTAGTATTTTGATTTTGAGCACTTGAGATATATATTATGTATTGCATGCTATTTTCTTGTATCAAGTTGGAAAAATTCTCAAGTGTTGCTCAAAAATGCGATTTATCGAAAAATAGGGCATACATGTACACTTTATTGTTATACTTGATGAAATTTTGTATGAGAAGGATATGTATGTGTATGACTCTTGAAATTTATGTTTTGAATGATTTATAACCTGGACAAGTCGAGCATAATTGATTAAATTTCAACTTTTGGACTTAAAATGCAAAATAGAAAGTTGGTGGACTTAATTGCAAGAAAATAAAACTTAAGGGCCCCCTCCGTAATTTTCGATTTTTGGGACTGAACTCAGGTTCAAAAATTATGTTTGACATTTTAATAAAATTTTAAGAGTTTTTAGATAAATAAAATCAACTCTTAAAAGCCCAAGGACTAGATTGTAAATATTAGAAGTTTAAGGGCTATTTTGCAATTTTCGAAACTATACCGACCCTAATTTTAAAATTTGACATTTTAACTCTTAAGGGACTGGAAATAACATATTTTAAGTGTATTCCAAAAATCCAAGTGTTTAGAGCTTGGAAAGTAATTTTATAAAACTTGAGGGACCAAATTGTAAAAGATTAAAATTTAGGACCAAAATGAAATTTCCAGGACTTATGCAGTCCATGCACCTGGAAATACTAATTTAACTATAACATAATGATATTTTGAACCCAAGTTTCAAATTTCATAACAATCGGACCCCTAAAAGCCTTAAAGGCAATTATTTCAAAATGGGACAAAAGTGAGATTTTCAAAAGTTAAGGGCCTATATTTATTTCTTTTTAAAACTGTTTTTGTCTCAATATCCCACTGATCTTAGTGACATTTTCCAACTGGAATCACATCACAAGCCTTTCCGGGTTGTGAGTTCCAATTATTTTAAACTTGGGGACTGAAATGACAATTTTAACAAGTTTGGGGCTAATGTGAGAATTTTATAAAAACTCGAGCTCAAAACTTTAAAAACTTGAATCTCTGAACAATTTATAGAATTTAGGAACTGACCTCATAATTTTTCAAGGTCGGGAAATTTATTTATTAATTTTTAACCCCAAAAAAATTGGTTTGTACAAAACGGGGTTAATTATAAATTTTCTTTTACAAGAACCTAACTCGAATTATTTTTATTTTAATGAAACAGCCCTGGACCCTCTGAATTTCATTATTGATTAAAATATTTTATTTTCTAAAAAATCCCCTGACTTATCGGATCGTCTTGACCGATTAATACGCGATCGTGGGGCGACTTCCTCGTCTTGCGATTTCGAATCTATAACGGGACTTATGTTCCACCTAATCTTTCAAGATATCAAAGATTACTTATCCTCCCGATAGTTATCTTCAACCAAATAACTCCACCAACGCCATGATTGCCTTGTGCAAATTTTGAAACTTTCCTAAAATGCTTCCTGAATCAATAATACTCATTTTGCTGGTTGACTACCCGAACGTGTACTTGCTTTCTGTCTGAGTCAACTTGGTGTGTCAAGCTCACGATCGGAATGGATACGTCGGGGATGGAACCGGCAGCTCGGCCGCTATTCCACTCTTCTGGCCCCATCGCCCTAAACCCGCAATCGAGGGACGGAGTTTGTCCAAGGGAAGCGAGTCGTAGTACTTGAGGTATAATCGTGATTATGACGAATCCGAGCCTTGCTAGCTCCAACGTGGATTCTGTCTTTGCCTATGGAGCGATAAGGTGTGGTCTTGGACCATCATGAACGGGAGTTACAAGGAAGAACGAAGGAATTGCTGTCGATCCACACGATTCCGGAGTTAATCGGAATGTTTGGTTGCCGCTTACACATCGATAAACCGCTTACTTGTAATGCATGGGTTGGCGTTACATATCAAGACTCAACCACTAATTGTCTTGCATGGGATTGGCGCTACATCAAGTATGCAATCCCTCCTGTCTTGCTCGAATCATCGTGCTGTGTGACCACAAACTATTTCTTAAATCGTATAAATATATTACTTAATATATATTTATCACGATGCTTGTGGGCTATGTGTGAAATCATGCATCATACCTCACGCGTTTTTCATACAACCGTTTTCTCGCATTAACTATATATATCGCCACACTTGCACACGATCACCCCATCCACCGAGATTTCTCGTCTCACTCCCTCCCGTTTTCTAACCTTTAGATGAAAAGTACGTTGAAGACGTCGAACCTACACGATTGAATCCCTACCATTGATGTGGATAGACATTTCTTTTACTTTTATTGTTGATTGGACTTCTTCATTTTATTTTGTTTGACCGTATGTTAAATTCGGATAATCTATTGGGTTGTATTCGGATACCGTGGGACCTTAAGATGTAACTCATACTTGTGTTTATTTTAATTCCGCTGCATTAGACTCTTTTCACTTGAAGTTTCGTATCATGGGTTTAGACCGTTGATTTAATTTTTTTAAGTGATTGATCATCATCGTCGCGTCGCGTTTGGGGCGCGATGTTTATGGTATCGAGCTCAGTTTGTAAGGAGAAAACTTACACCGAATGACCGAGGATAGTTCCTCTCGACCTTGGATTGGGTACCCCTACTAGATGACCTAAGTTAAATCTTGGATGAATATTTGAACTCTTTTGGGTTGTTATAGTGTTAAGATATCCGAATATTCCTCTATTTGGACGTTAGGTAATTTAGAAAATCCGTGATTTGGAGATTATAATGCCTGATATGGTGAGACTTGAAGAATATGAGGTTATCTCTTGATAAGTATATGACTTGGATGTGATCTATTATGGGATCTAGACATCTAATGATATTACTTTGGGAAAATGATAGTAGGGGAATCACTAAGTATATTGATCAATGATAATACCCATGTGTTATTCATTCTCAAGTATTTGCACAAGCTTAAGTAAGGGAATTTGACTTGTGGTTTAGGTATCACGGATAAGATACATTAAGGATGTGACTATTATAGCGATAAGAGAGATTCTCATGATTGCGAAGTCCCGAGTGATAATGAGTTGGTAGTGAATTACCTCTGTTATTAAAATCCCGGTTATTCACATAATTAACTTGCTCGGCCTCATGAGTGGCGGCTGCGTGAACGGCTGCGGGTGGGAGTGCGGCTGGCGTGGTGTGTTGCCGAGATTCATGATTGCCAATTGCTTTGTCGACTCGAGATTTGAGCGCCAAAGCGACATTGTATCCGGTGAAGAACACCGCAATCGGCCGGTCCGATCTCTCGGAGGGCCATTGATAGTTTGTTTGTGGCCATTTCTTCAAGTAGAAGTAAGGCCTCGATCGGTGTTTTAGTCATCAATGTACCTCCCGATGCCGCATCTAGTATCGTCCTCGTATGCCCATTCAGCCCATTGTAGAAATATTGAACCCCTCGCCGGTCAGCATAACCATGTTGTGGGCATCTTCGCAATGAGATCTTTAAATCGCTCCCAAGCTTCGTATAACGGCTCAAAATCAATCTGTTGGAACTGGGCTATCTCGCTCTTTAGTTGGAGTGTTTTGCTGGGAGGGAAAAATTTTCCTAAGAGTTTTTGAGTCAGATCATCCCAGCTCGTAATACTCCCAAGGGCGAACATCTGTAACCACTGCCAGGCCTTATCCCAGAGTGAAAATGGGAAAAGCCTCAATCGAATGGCCTCATCAGTTACACCATTCATCTTGATGGTGTCGCAAATTTCCAAGAATGTGGCCTGATGTGTATTCGGATCATCCACTGGACTCCCCCCAAACTGATTCTGTTGAACCATGCTTATGAGGCCCGATTTCAATTCGAAATTATTCGAATTTATGGGCTGGCGCACAATTCCAGAGTAATTCTGGTTCACAGTCGGCAGAAAGTAATCCTGGATTGCCCTTTCTGGTGCCCCAGGCTGTGGTAGCACATTCACCACCTGATTTCTGTTATTCTCATCGTCCCCGCCTTCTGCCATTGCTCGATTCTCAGCTCGCTTTGCTGCTCTGATTGCTTGAAGTGTCCTTTCAATCTCTGGATCAAAAGGAAGCACATTAATATCTTTGGAATCTCGCATAAACAGACAAGTCAAATGAGAAAAATAAAATTATAATTCCTATACTAGTCTAGATTAGGATTAAGACTACGTGGCAATTGTATTAGTTTAAAATAGGATAAAATAATCCCCGGCAACGGCGCCAAAAACTTGATCACGAAAATCTTACCGCAAGCGTACGGTGTCAAGTTTTAGTATAGGTTTTGAAAGTAAGGTTATCGTCTCCACAGGGATTGTTATCGAATTTTATACTAAGTACTATAATTAAAATAGCTTAACTCTATCTATAAATCGAAAAGGGATGAACATTTATTAAACTACAATTAAAACTAAAAATAAACTAACTAGTTGGTTCAGACAATTAATCAAACACGTAGAAGATGAATTCTAGAGGGTTGATTTCACCTAGTTATCCCCTATGTTTTCAATCCAGTTCATTAATCACAAGTTATTAATCTATAAGCCAATATTCCTACCATTTATCACTTCCTCTCTCGAGTGCCAAGTGATTCTAGGTTCCAATTTCTGATTTCGATATCTCTATAAAAATCATAAATTAAACCCTAATACGCTCAATAAATATTCTATCACAGGCTTCAAAAGATTCATAAATCTCGCGATTCTATGAAACCCTAGGTTGTGCTATTCTATGGCCATATGTTCAATTACCTCTCTCGAGCGTCAAATTAAACACGCCAAACAATCTAAATTATTGATCAGATAATACAGATGCAATCAAATCAAATAGCACAAATAGATTAATAAATATGCGAATTTCATAAACTGGAAATCAAAACATAGGTTCAAACGTAAGTTACATCAATCCCCTAGAAATATGGGTTTAGCTCATAATGGATGTACAAAAATTCACGAAGAAATAATTATACATCTCGAAAAATTGACAAAGAAAAGCAAAGAAAGAATTGAGAAGAAAAGAGAAGGAATTCTCTCTGTGTTCAGACGAGAAGTGCCTCAATTGCCGTCCCGAACCCTTGCTTGGTGTCTCTTGCCTTGCGTTGTGCTCAAAATAATGTCCGACCCCTTGTTTGTACGCGAGTTCTTGTATTTATAAGCTTGAAACCCTCAAAAATCCGTCAAAACGGCCCAAAAATAAAAAAGCCGGATTTTTCGCCGTCGCGGCTGTGGCGCTGAAGACGCAAGGCTGGCGATCCGTGCCATCGCCTCGCTTTGCTATTCATTTTGGCGCTGCGCGCGCCATCCCCTATGCTCCCCTGCTGCTGTCATGCTGGTCACCGTCCTCCATCGCGCGGCGCTGCGCTTGCAGAATGGAGCTTTAGCGCGCCCTGCTTATACACCCTGCTACTTGTCTATCGCTGCTGCTATCTATCGGGCGCTGCAGCCCTTTGGCATGGGAGCTGCAGCGCCCCGCACGTCGTCCCCCTGCTACTGCAATGTGCTCTGGCGCACTACAGCCCTTGGCCCGGACGCTGCAGTGCGCCCTCTTCCCTTGTGCCACTGTACTATTTTTCACCCCATGCGCGCGCTGGGGTTTTTGCTTGAGGCTGCGCGCGTCGTCCTGACTCGATAATTTTCCATTTTTCTGCGTCTAAATTGCGATCTTCACCGTCCAACATGTTTTCATCATTCTTGATCAATTTTGGCTACCAAAATTAGTCCCGACTCACAAACGACAACTAATTACATGAATTCGACTCAAACGAAGCTAAAATACTCGAAAACACCACAAAATCCTAGTCTAGAATACTCAATACATTGGTATAAAAACTAACTTAACAAGAAGATACTTAAAGGAGATAGGTCAGAATTCTCAATACATGAAGATGGGATCATCAGATTTCGAAATCGAGTTTGTGTACCAAGTGACGAGCGAATTAGGAGTAGAATTCTCTCAGAAGCACACCGTTCAAAATACACTATACACCCTGGAGGAAACAAGATGTATAAGGACTTGAAACGGCATTACCGGTGGGTAAACATGAAGAACCAGGTAGCGGAGTTTGTTGCGATATGTTTGACTTGTCAACGAGTAAAGGCGGAACACCAACGACCATCTGGTTTATTACAACCGTGGAGAGTTCCTGAGTGGAAATGGGAATACATAACGATGGACTTCGTGACGGATATACCAAGGACTAGAGGAGGCCATGATGCTATATGGGTAGTCGTAGACCGACTCACGAAATCCGCACACTTCTTACCCATGAAAAAAATCGACAGCTTGTAAAAACTCGCGCAAATATATATCCAAGAGATCATTCGACTGCATGGAGTGCCAGTCGACATTGTGTCAGACAGAGACCCGAGGTTTGTCTCCAGATTCTGGAAGTGCTTGCACGAGGAAATGGGTACCTCGCTAAGCTTCAAGATGCAATGAAGACATCCACAAACGGATGGCGTCCCGAGCGAACGATTCAAACCCTGGAAGATATGCTGCGAGCCTGCACGTTGGATTTCCAAGGAAGTTGGGATTCGCACCTACCATTGGCTGAGTTCGCCTATAATAACAACTATCAGGCCACAATTGGGATGGCACTAGGAGATTTATGACCAATGGACTCCAAAGGAGAAACAAAAGTCACCCTCGATTCCAAAGGTCGACTTAGTTCAGGAGGCCATGGAGAAGTTCAAGCTGATCAAGGAACGGATCCGCACAACTCAGAGCCGCCAAAAGAGTTACGCGGACAAGAGGAGAAAAGACTTGGAATTTGAAGCCGGAGATGAAGTATTTCTTAGACTCTCTCCACGGAAAGGATTGATCAATCCGAAGAAATGAGGCAAGTTGAGCCCGAGATATGTTGGACCTTACAAATTTTGCAAAGGATCGGGAAGTTAGCCTACCAACTCGAGTTACTAGCACAGTATGTGAGAATGCACGATGTATTCCACGTATCGAGGTTAAAGAAGTTCACCCAAGATACTCCTCCTATGACGGAAAATTTTTCCTACATCGAGAAACCAATCTGGATCATTGACCAACAGATACGTCAGTTGCGTAATAGAGAGATTTCGATGGTTAAAGTGGTATGGGAAAACCACAACCGAGGCGAAGACGCAACGTGGGAGATGGAAGAATACATGAGGAATCAATATCCAGAGTTGTTCTTAAGAGAATTTGGGGACCAAATTCTTTTAAGGAGGGGTGAAGTGAGGCCGAATTTTAACAACGTGAGATACGGTGTTATGTAGTGATTATTTATTCGGCTATGTATCACAAACCTATTATTAATAAAACGCGACTCTACTTTTATTTATTTCTTCCAACGTCAATTACACATTTCGCATTTTTGGAGCTTAGCAATTTTATATTCTCCTCTAGTATTAATGCTTGATCGAATGACTACGACTTTAGAAATATTAGACCCTCGAAAATTTAGGAGTACATTTCGATCCTTATCCAAATATTTCATCTTATTCTATAATTCATCCCAACCAACTTCTAATTTATTTTTTCATTACACATTTCTTATTTCACATCTTTATTTTAAATTTCTAAATATTTAATTATGGATATTTATACATTTTATTTTTTTCCTTTAATTTTATAAAGAAAAGAAACCAAATATTTTTTTTCCCTAATTTTCAAAATTACCACTTTAAAAGGGGGAAATAACTCAATTTTTCTTCTATCACTATTTTATCATTTTGTATCTCCCAACTAAATTATTATTAGACAAAAAAATAAATAAAATTTTGATAATTTCATTTCTATTTTATTTTATGTCTTCCAAGCCTACAACTAAAAATCTTCCTACAAATCCCACTAACCCCTTAGTCAAACAAATGAATTTTAAATTTCTCTCTAAAACCTAGCTTTTGGCTTCATGTCCCTAATAAAGAAAGCTAGTTATTTTTTTTTACCCTAAACCCCTAATTATTCCCATTAACTATCATTAATCTCCCAAGCAAAAAATCCTCTCCCTTCTCTCTAAACATTCTCCTACTTCTCCAAATTTCTTCATATCTTCAAAACACACATTCTTCAAATCTTCAAACAATCTTCATATCTTCAAAACACACATTCTTCATATCTTTAAACAATCTTCATATCTTCAAACATTTCTTCATATCTTCAAACAGACCTACTTCATATCTCCAAACATTTATTCATATCTTCTAACACATCTCCCTCATATCTTCAAACACTTCTTCATATCTTCAAACACACTTTCTTCATATCTTCAAGAATAATTTATTCATATCCTCAAATACTTTCGTCTTTCTTCAAACACTTAACAAAAACACAAGAACTCTTCTTACTTCTTTATTTTCGAAACTATCACTACTACAATGTAAGGAATTTTCCTCTTCAATCCATTTTGATATTTCTAGCTCATCCTCTTCACTTCTTAACCTAAGTTTGATTTTTGGTTTGAGGTACACTTAGAATACAACTTGAAGATAATAGAGACTTGGAACCATCTTGACTAGACCTCAAGAAATTGTGAAGGAATTTGGACTAGAAGGTAAGAAATGGAATTTTTAGTACATTTTCTTATTCTCTTCTATTTTTCAAAATTTTGATACTCCATTTTCATTTTTGGACTTTTAGAGGCTGACCTTAAGAGTTGTTTTAAGAGTGAGCAAAGAGACCCATTTTGAGACCTCTACTAGTCTCATTTCATCTACTACACAAGGTTAGTGTAGTTTTACCAATATTCTTCACCTCTTTCTTCTTTCCTTAAATTTTTAACCTCATTTCCTAACTCCTACATTTTTTTTTGATATTCCTTGACTTAGGGGCTGACCTAAGTCACTTCTTTATCAAGAGTGATTTAGTCCATTTTTCACCAACAAATCAATCTTTAAGGTGGGTGGAAAAATCCTTTCAACTTCTAGGTGTTTTACTTAAAAATGCATGTAGTATTTTGATTTTGAGCACTTGAGATATATATTATGTATTGCATGCTATTTTCTTGTATCAAGTTGGAAAAATTCTCAAGTGTTGCTCAAAAATGCGATTTATCGAAAAATAGGGCATACATGTACACTTTATTGTTATACTTGATGAAATTTTGTATGAGAAGGATATGTATGTGTATGACTCTTGAAATCTATGTTTTTAATGATTTATAACCTGGACAAGTCGAGCATAATTGATTAAATTTCAACTTTTGGACTTAAAATGCAAAAATGAAAAGTTGGTGGACTTAATTGCAAGAAAATAAAACTTAAGGGACCCCTCTGTAATTTTCAATTTTTGGGACTGAACTCAGGTTCAAAAATTATGTTTGACATTTTAATAAAGTTTTAAGAGTTTTTAGGTAAATAAAATCAACCCTTAAAAGCCCAAGGACTAGATTGTAAAATTTTAGAAGTTTAAGGGTTATTTTGCAATTTTCGAAACTGTACCAGACCCTAATTTTAAAATTTGAAATTTTAACTCTTAAGGGACTGGAAATAACATATTTTAAGTGCATTCCAAAAATCCAAGTGTTTAGAGCTTGGAAAGTAATTTTATAAAACTTGAGGGACCAAATTGTAAAAGATTAAAATTTAGGACCAAAATAAAATTTCCAGGACTTATGCAGTCCATGCACCTGGAAATACTAATTTAACTATAACATAATGATAATTTGGACCCAAGGTTCAAATTTCATAACAATCGGACTCCTAAAAGCCTTAAAGGCAATTATTTCAAAATGGGACAAAAGTGAGATTTTCAAAAGTTAAGGGGCCTATATTTATTTCTTTTTAAAACTATTTTTGTCTCAATATCCCACTGACCTTAGTGACATTTTCCAACTGGAATCACATTACAAGCCCTTCCGGGTTGTGAGTTCCAATTATTTTAAACTTGGGGACCGAAATGACAATTTTAACAAATTTGGGGCTAATGTGAGAATTTTATAAAAACTCGACCTCAAAACTTTAAAAACCTGAATCTATGAATAATTTAGAGAATTTATGAACTGACCTCATAATTTTTCAAGGTCGGGACATTTATTTATTAATTTTTAACCCCAAAAGAATTGATTTTTACAAAACGGGGCTAATTGTAAATTTTCTTTTACAAGGACCTGACTCGAATTATTTTTATTTTAATGAAACAGCCCTGGACCCTCTGAATTTAATTATTGATTAAAATATTTTATTTTCTCAAAAATCCCCTGACTTATCGGATTGTCTTGACCGATTAATACGCGATCGTGGGGCGACTTCCTCGTCTTGCGATTTTGAATCTATAACGGGACTTATGTTCCACCTAATCTTTCAAGATATTGAAGATTACTTATCCTCCCGATAATTATCTTCATCCAAATAACTCCACCAACGCCATGATTGCCTTGCGCAAATTTTCGAAACTTTCCTAAAATGCTTCCCCTGAATCAATAATACTTATTTGCCTGGTTGACTACCCGAACGTGTACTTACTTTTTCATGCGAGTTAACTTGGTGTGTCGAGCTCACGATCGGAATGGATACGTCGGGATGGAATCGGCAGCTCGGCCGCTATTCCACTCTCTCGGCCCCATCGTTCTAATCCCGCAAATCGAGGGACGAGTTTGTCCGAGGAAGCGGGTTGTAGTACTTGAGGTATAATCATGATTATGACGAATCCGAGCCTTGCTATCTCCAACGTGGATTTTGTCTTTGCCTATGGAGCGATAAGGTGGCAGGTCTTGGACCATCATGAATGGGGAGTTACAAGGAAGAACGAAGGAATCGTTGTCTGATCCACATGATTCCGGAGTTAATCGGAACGTTTGGTTGGCGCTACACATCAGTACGCAACCGCTACTTGTAATGCATGGGTTGGCGCTACACATCAGTACGCAACCACTAATTGTCTTGCATGGGATTGGCGCTACACATCAGTATGCAATCCTCCTGTCTTGATTGAATCATCGTGCCTGTGTGACCACGAACTATTTCTTGAAATAAATATATTACTTAATATATATTTATCACGATGCTTGTGGGCTATGTTTGAAATCATGCATCATACCTCACGCGTTTTCATACAACCGTTTTCTCGCATTAACTATATATATCGCCACACTTGCACACGATCACCCCATCCACTGAGATTTATGTCTCACTCCCTCCTGTTTCCTAACCTTTAGATGAAGAGTACGTTGAAGACGTCGAACCTACCACAGATTGAATCCCTACCATTGATGTGGAGAGACATTCCTTTTACTTTTATTGTTGATTGGACTTCTTCATTTTACTTATGTTTGGACCGTAAGTTAAATTGGATAATCTATTGGGTTGTATTCAGATAACGTCGGACCTTAAGATATAACTCATACTTGTGTTTATTTTAATTCCGTTGCATTAGACTCTTTTCACTTGAAGTTTCGTATCATGGGTTTAGACTATTGATTTATTTTCTGTTTAAGTGATTGATCGTCGTCGCGTCGCGTTTGGGGCGTGACATTCCTGCCTGAGTCAACTTGATATGTCGAGCTCACAGTCGAAATGGATACGTCAGGGATGCAACCGGCAGCTCGGCTGCTATTCCACTCTCCGGACCCATCGTCCTAATCCCGCAACTGAGGGACGGAGTTTGTCCAAGGAAAGCGGGCCGTAGTACTTGAGGTATAATCATGATTATGACAATCCGGGCCTAGCTAGCTCTACTGTGGATTTGTCTTGGCCTATGGAGTGATAAGGTGATAGGTCTTGGACCATCTTACTCGGGGAGTTACAAGGAAGAACGAAAGAATCGCTTCTGATCCACACAATTCTGGAGTTACTCGGACTCGTTTACTTGTTTGGTTACCGCTACAAATCCGTACGCAACCACTACTTGTCTTGTATGGGTTGGCGTTACATTGTCGTACGCAATCCTACCTGTCTTGCTTGAATCACATAGTGCATGAATGATCATGAACTATTTTATCAAAACTGTTTAAGTATGTTATCTTAAGTATATATCATGACGCTTGTGAACCACGCATCATAACTCACGCATTTTTCATACAACAGTTTTCTTGCATTTATATATATATATATATATATATATATATCTCCACTCTCGCACACGTTCACCCCATCCACTGAGAATTTTTGTCTCATCCCCTCCTATTTTCTAACGGTCAGATGAAGATTTCATTGACGACGCCGAACAAGCTACGGAGTGATCTCTCCGTGTTTCGCCTTTGGATTTGTTTCCTTCTGTTATTTGCTGTTATTGGACTATTTTATTATGTCTTTCCTTTTAAGATGTAACTCAAGGGCGTAGGACCCTTTTGACATTAAGTTGTTATGTTTAGATGTCTACTTGGTGAGATTTGGATTATTGCTGGACTTTAAGATGTAATTTGGATATTACTGTTGGGTTGTAATTTGTACTCGTACTTGTATTTTATTTCGCTGCTATTTGACTCTATTTTATTTGGGATTTTGTTGATATTTGTCTAGACTGTTGGTTTACTTGTGTTTAAGTTGTGGATCGTCGTCACGTCGTGGTTTGGGGCGTGACAAATATAAATTATTTTTAACTTAAGATTTGAACCTTTGTCGACCACATCCCCGTATTTAGAAAACTATATGACAATTTTGTAAAAAGATCAATATCCATATTTCATACTTTCGGGGAAAAAGGCATGACATTTAAATTAAATAATTACATTAGAATGGATGATTTAGAACTTAAAAGAAGAATTTTGAGAAAATAATAAGGATATCTATACTTACATTAAAATAAAAATAAAAAAATTTAAAAGTTATTTATATAAGCTTTGATGTTACATAAAATGTTGTTAGTTTTAAGATACGCGAAATATAAAATGTATAAAAAAATATTTTAACAATTTATATTGGTATGTAAGTTAAATTCGCACGATTAAAGATTTAATTATTTTTATTATAATGACAAAATTAAAATAATTATACTTGTGTCGAAAAACATTCTTAATTTACTAAAATTTACAGAAAAATCATTTAACAAGTGGGGTTCAATACATTTTAACAATATATTTGACAATATGTACTAATAAGTTAATTAGAAACTGATCATCCAGTACATAATTACGCAATATACTCACTTTATTTTAATGTAAGAAAAATACTTGTATCTATTCAATAACTTATTAAAAGGAAAAAAGTAGATTAACACTAAAAATAAAAACAAACACAAATAATTTATTTCAACAAGTTCACCCAAAAAGAAAGAATTAAAGGGAAAAAATGGACAATTGTTGTTTCACTATATATTAACACAATAAAATGATGTATATAATTGAGTGGAAAATGTTATAAAAGAGCGTAAAATTTCTAATGCTCGGTGTATTTCTTTCATGATGTAAACTAATAAAAACAATATATTGTGATACTAAATAAGAGAATAGATAACAAAAAGGAGGAGCAAAAAAATAGCAAAATTTTAATAGGAACTAAAATTATAGGGAAAGAAAATTGCCAATAATCTGGTGAGGGAGATAGAAAAACTAATATGTGTAATCTTTTATAAAATAATAAATGTCTTGGCTGGATTATAATAAAATTTTATTAGAAATCATTTCAATAGATGTGAAGCCCGATTTTTATTCGATCATGTACTTGTTTCGTATCGTCTTTGTATTAATTTGACTATTTTTACGCGTCGCTTTGACGGGTAAATATTAATGATAAATATATTTTGCATTTAATTCTTTTAATTTCTATTTGTGATCATAATCATTTATTAATTTTAATTCGCATTTATAATCACTTGGTTGATCATCATTATTATTATTGGTGTATTATTAGTCACCTTAGAATTTTAAGAGACTATTTATTTTATCGATTATAATTTATAGAATTAAGAATTCGATTTAGATTAAGTGATCATGAGACTTATAAGTGATCAAGGAAATCACTAATTATTTTGGAGATTGATATTTATTCATCTATTACCATCAATTTTGAAAAAAAAATATATGGAATTACCAAAATACCCTTAGGGGACGGCATTGGTGTATTTTTTTTTGTGTAGAAATATCTCCCAACTCTTGTACATGTACACCTTGTGTATTCCTCTTGTGTATTTATACACCATTAATTCAAACCTACATCTTAAATTAATCCCACCATTTCGATCATCCAATTGGTCAAACAAGACCAAATTAAAAATTTCCCCTAAGCTTAGCATTTTGGCCCATTGTCCCTAATAAATATACCTAAATATTACTTTCTTCCCTAATTCCCTCAATTATTACTCTAACTAATCATTTAATCAAAAAAAAAACAAAATTTTATCTTTCCCCACCCCTTAATGGACGGCCAATGGCCATATTGGTAACAAAAAAAAAAAATGTTTCAATTTTCATTCTTCACAACTTCAAGCCTTGAATCCTCTCAACTCTCTCTAAAAAAATCCCCTACATCTCTCTACCTATTTTTCTTCTTCTTCTTCACAAACACTTAACCAAAACTTCAAGAATTCATCTCCCATTTTCTTCAAAAATTTGAAACTACACTCCAAAGGTAAGAAACATTTATTGTTCAATCCATTTTTGATATCACCTAACTCATCTCTTTCACCTTCTAATTTAAGTTTGATTTTTGATTTTGAGGTATACATAGAAGACCTTTGAAGAAATTAAGAGACTAGTCATCTTGGAGAAAAATTGTGAAGAAATTGGACTACAAGGTAAGAAATGGAAATTTTAGTACCTTTCTTTCTTCTCTTTCTATTTTCCAAATTTTTACACTCCATTTTCATTTTTGGAGTTTTAGGGGCTGACCTTGGTGGTTGACATTTAGGGTGACCAAAACCTTATACTTGGAAGCCATTACTAGTCACATTTTACTCACTACACAAGGTAAAGTGTAGTATTTCCAATTTTCTCACCATCTTCTTCTTTTCCCTAAATTTTTAACCACATTCTTATAACTCCTATATTTTTTGATATTCCTTGACTTAGGGGCTGACCTAATTCATTCCTTCATCGAGAGAGATTTATCCCATTTTCACCAACAAACCGATCTTTAAGGTGGGTGGAAAAATCCTTTCAACTTCTAGGTGTTTTAAATTGAAAATATGCATGTAGTATTTTGTTATTGAGCACTTGAGATATATATTATGTATTGCATGCTATTTTCTTTTATCAAGTTGGAAATATTCTCAAATGTTGCTCAAAAATGCGATATATCGAAAAATAGGGCATACATGCACACTTTATTGTTATATTTGATGAAATTTTTATGAGAAGGATATGTATGTGTATGACTCTTTAAATCTATGTTTTGAATAATTTATAACCTGGACAAGTCGAGCATAATTGATTAAATTTCAACTTTTGGACTTAAAATGCAAAAATAGAAAGTTGGTGGACTTAAGTGCAAGAAAATAAAACTTAAGGGACTCCTCTGTAAATTTCGATTTTGGGACTGAACTCAGGTTCAAAAATTATTTTTGACATTTTAATAAAGTTTTAAGAGTTTTTAGATAAATAAAATCAACCCTTAAAGGCCCAAGGACTAGATTGTAAAATTTGAGAAGTTTAAGGGCTATTTTGTAAATTTCGAAACTATACCAGACCCTAATTTTAAAATTTGAAATTTTAACTCTTAAGGGACTGGAAATAACATATTTTAAGTGTATTCCAAAAATCCAAGTGTTTAGAGCTTGGAAAGTAATTTTATAAAATTTGAGGGACCAAATTGTAAAAGATTAAACTTGAGGACCAAAATACAATTTCCAGGACTTATGCAGTCCATGCACCTGGAAATACTAATTTCACTATAACATAATTATACCTTGGACCCAAGGTTCAAATTTCATAACAATTGGACCCCTAAAAGCCTTAAAGGCAATTATTTCAAAATGGGACAAAAATGAAACTTTCAAAAGTTAAAGGACCTAAACTTATTTCTTTTTAAAACTGATTTTGTCCCAATATCCCACTAACCATAGTGACATTTTCCAACTGGAATCATATTAAAAGCCCTTCCGGTTTGTGAGTTCCAATTATTTTAAACTTAGAGCCGAAATGGAAATTTTAACAAATTTGGGGCCAATATGAGAATTTTATATAAACTCAACCTTAAAACTTCAAAAACCTGAATCTCTGAATAATTTGGAGAATTTAGGAACTGACCTCATAATTTTTCAAGGTCGGGATATTTATTTATTCAATTTTTAACCCCAAAATTATTGGTTTTTACAAAACGGGGCTAAATTGTAAAATTTCTTTTATCAAGGACCTAACTCAAATTATTATTTTTCTTTTACTAAAACAGCCCTGGACCCTCTGACTTCAATTATTAATTAAAATATTTTATTTTCTCAAAAACTCCTTTGACTTATCGGACCGCCTTGACCGATTAATACCCGATCGCGGGCGACTTCCTCGTCTTGCGATTTGAATCTATAACGGGACTTATGTTCCACCTAATCTTTCAAGATATCGAAGATTGCTTATCCTCCCGATAATCATCTTCATCCAAATAACTCCACCAACGCCATAATTACCTTACGCAAATTTTCGAAACTTTTTATGAACTGCTTCCCAAATCAATATACTCATTGCTGGTTGACTACGAATATGTATTTAATTCTTGTTTTAGTCAACTTGGTGTGTCGAGCTCACGATCGGAATGGATACGTCGGGATGGAACTGGGCAGCTCGTCTGCTATTCCACTCATCCGGCCCCATGGTCCTAATCCAAAGAATCGAGGGACGAAGTTTGTCCAAGGGAAGCGGGTCGTAGTACTTGAGGTATAATCATGATTATGACAGATCCGAGTCTTGCTAGCACCACTGTGGATTTTGTCTTTGCCTACGGAGCGATAAGGTGACAGGTCTTGGACCATCTTACTCGGGGAGTTACAAGGAAGAACGAAGGAATCGTTGTCTGATCCACACGATTCCGGAGTTAATCGGACCCGTTTGGTTGGCGCTACAAATCCGTACGCAACCGCTACTTGTATTGCATAGGTTGGCGCTACAAATCCGACAAGAATCGCTACTTGTCTTGCATAGGATTGGCGTTACAAATCCGTACGCAATCCTCCTGACTGCTTGAACCATAGTGCCTGCGTGACCACGAACTGTTTTCTTAAACTCTATAAGTATATTACATAAATATATTTATCACGACGCTTGTGGACGGTGTGTGAAATCATTCATCATCTCTCACGCGTTTTCATTCAACTAATTTCTCGCATTAACTATATATCGCCACACTTGCACACGATCACCCCATCCACTGAGATCTCTGTCTCACTCCCTCCTATTTTCAAACCTTAGAAGATGACTTTGTCGAATAAGCTGAACCTGCCTTGGATTGAACTCTCGAGCTCCGCCCGTTGGACTCATTTCCTATCGTTATCTATGTTGCTGGACTATTTTCTTTTATTTTACTGATGTTGGACTCTTTTAATTCCTTTGAAATTATGGACTGTAATTTAAGGGCGTAGGACCCGTTTGACACTTAAGTTGTGATATGATGTGTACTTTATTCCTAGTTCTGGTCTGTAAGCTATTAAGTTGTTGGGATGTAATTGTAATCGTGTTGTACTTGTAGTTTTTCCGCAGCTTTAGACCTTGTTTCACTTGGATTGTTGCATCGTTTTCTAGAATGTTGGATTTATTTCTGTTTAAGTGATTAATCGTCGTCGTGTCGCGTTTGGGGCGTGACAGTTATGGTATCAGAGCTCGGCTAGTACCTTGTGTATTCCTCTTGTGTATTTATACACCATTAATTCAAACCTACATCTTAAATTAATCCCACCATTTCAATCATCCAATTGGTCAAACAAGACCAAATTAAAAAATTTCCCTAAGCTTAGCATTTTGGCCCATTGTCCCTAATAAAGATACCTAAATATTACTTTCTTCCCTAATTCCCTCAATTATTACTCTAACTAATCATTTAATAAAAAAAAAACAAAATTTTATCTTTCCCCACCCCTTAATGGACGGCCAATGGCCATATTGGTAAAAAAAAAAATTGTTTCAATTTTCATTCTTCACAACTTCAAGCCTTGAATCCTCTCAACTCTCTCTAAAAAAATCCCCCTACATCTCTCTACCTATTTCTTCTTCTTCTTCACAAACACTTAACCAAAACTTCAAGAATTCATCTCCCATTTTCTTCAAAAATTTCGAAACTACACTCCAAAGGTAAGAAACATTTATTGTTCAATCCATTTTTGATATCACCTAACTCATCTCTTTCACCTTCTAATTTAAGTTTGATTTTTGATTTTGAGGTATACATAGAAGACCTTTGAAGAAATTAAGAGACTAGTCATCTTGGAGAAAAATTGTGAAGAAATTGGACTACAAGGTAAGAAATGGAAATTTTAGTACCTTTCCTTCTTCTCTTTCTATTTTCCAAATTTTTACACTCCATTTTCATTTTTGGAGTTTTAGGGGCTGACCTTGGTGGTTGACATTAAGGGTGACCAAAACCTTATACTTGGAAGCCATTACTAGTCACATTTTACTCACTACACAAGGTAAAGTGTAGTATTTCCAATTTTCTCACCATCTTCTTCTTTTCCCTAAATTTTTAACCACATTCTTATAACTCCTATATTTTTTTGATATTCCTTGACTTAGGGGCTGACCTAAGTCATTCCTTCATCGAGAGAGATTTATCCCATTTTCACCAACAAACCGATCTTTAAGGTGGGTGGAAAAATCCTTTCAACTTCTAGGTGTTTTAAATTGAAAATATGCATATAGTATTTTGTTATTGAGCACTTGAGATATATATTATGTATTGCATGCTATTTTCTTGTATCAAGTTGGAAAAATTCTCAAGTGTTGCTCAAAAATGCGATTTATCGAAAAATAGGGCATACATGCACACTTTATTGTTATATTTGATGAAATTTTGTATGAGAATGATATGTACGTGTATGACTCTTTAAATCTATGTTTTGAATGATTTATAACCTGGACAAGTCGAGCATAATTGATTAAATTTCAACTTTTGGACTTAAAATGCAAAAATAGAAAGTTGGTGGACTTAAGTGCAAGAAAATAAAACTTAAGGGACTCCTCTGTAAATTTCGATTTTTGGGACTGAACTCAGGTTCAAAAATTATGTTTTGACATTTTAATAAAGTTTTTAGATAAATAAAATCAACCCTTAAAAGCCCAAGGACTAGATTGTAAAATTTGAGAAGTTTAAGGGCTATTTTGTAAATTTCGAAACTGTACCAGACCCTAATTTTAAAATTTGAAATTTTAACTCTTAAGGGACTGGAAATAACATATTTTAAGTGTATTCCAAAAATCCAAGTGTTTAGAGCTTGGAAAGTAATTTTATAAAATTTGAAGGACCAAATTGTAAAAGATTAAACTTGAGGACCAAAATACAATTTCCAGGACTTATGCATTCCATGCACCTGGAAATACTAATTTCAATATAACATAATTATACCTTGGACCCAAGGTTCAAATTTCATAACAATTGGACCCCTAAAAGCCTTAAAGGCAATTATTTCAAAATGGGACAAAAATGAAACTTTCAAAAGTTAAAGGACCTAAACTAATTTCTTTTTAAAACTGATTTTGTCCCAATATCCCACTAACCATAGTGACATTTTCCAACTGGAATCATATTAAAAGCCCTTCCGGTTTGTGAGTTCCAATTATTTTAAACTTAGAGCCCGGAATGGCAATTTTAACAAATTTGGGGCCAATATGAGAATTTTATAAAAACTCGACCTCAAAACTTCAAAAACCTGAATCTCTGAATAATTTGGAGAATTTAGGAACTGACCTCATAATTTTTCAAGGTCGGGATATTTATTTATTCAATTTTTAACCCCAAAAGTATTGGTTTTTACAAAACGGGGCTAAATTGTAAAATTTCTTTTATCAAGGACCTAACTCAAATTATTATTTTTCTTTTACTAAAATAGCCCTGGACCCTCTGACTTCAATTATTAATTAAAATATTTTATTTTCTCAAAAACTCCTTGACTTATCGGACCACCTTGACCGATTAATACCCGATCGCGGGCGACTTCCTCGTCTTGCGATTTGAATCTATAACGGGACTTATGTTCCACCTAATCTTTCAAGATATTGAAGATTGCTTATCCTCCCGATAATCATCTTCATCCAAATAACTCCACCAACGCCATAATTACCTTACGCAAATTTTTGAAACTTTTTATGAACTCGCTTCAGAATCAATATACTTGATGCTGGTTGACTACCCGAACGTATATTTAATTTCTTGCTTGAGTCAACTTTGTGTGTCGAGCTCACGATCGGAATGGATACGCGGGGGATGGAACCGGGCAGCTCGGCTGCTATTCCACTCTTCCGCCCCATCGTCTTAATCCCCAACCGAGGGACGGAGTTTGTCCAAGGAAAGCGGGTCGTAGTACTTGAGGTATAATCATGATTATGACGGATCCGAGCCTTGCTAGCTCCATTGTGGATTTTGTCTTTGCCTACGGAGCGATAAGGTGACAAGTCTTGGACCATCTTACTCGGGAGTTACAAGGAAGAACGAAGGATTCGTTGTTTGATCCACACGATTCGAGTTAATCGACCCGTTTGGTTGGCGCTACAAACCCACGCAACCGCTACTTGTATTGCATAGGTTGGCGCCGCAAACCGTGCACGCAACCGCTACTTGTCTTGCATAGGATTGGCGTTACAAATCCGCACGCAATCCTCCGATCGCTTGAACCATAGTGCTGCGTGACCACGAATTGTTTTCTTAAACGTATAAGTATATTACATAAATATATTTATCACGACGCTTGTGGGCGGTGTGTGAAATCATGCATCATCTCTCACGCATTTTCATTCAACTAATTTCTCGCATTAACTATATATCGTCACACTTGCACACGATCACCCCATCCACTGAGATCTTTGTCTCACTCCCCTCCTGTTTTCTAACCTTAGAAAGATGACTTTGTCGAAGAAAGTTTGAACCTGTCTTGGATTGAACTTTCGAGCTCGCCCGTTGGACTCATTTCCTATCGTTATCTATGTTCTTTGGAGTATTTTCTTTTATTTTTGATGTTGGACTCTTTTAATTCCTTTGAAATTATGGATTTGTAATTTAAGGGCGTAGGACCCGTTTGACACTTAAGTTGTGATATGATGTGTACTTTATTCCTAGTTAAGTCCTGTAAGCTATTAAGTTGTTGGGATGTAATTGTAATCGTGTTGTACTTGTAGTTTTTCATTTTGCTTTAGACCTTGTTTCACTCGGATTGTTGCATCGTTTTCTAGAATGTTGGATTTATTTTTGTTTAAGTGATTAATCGTCGTCGCGTCGCGTTTGGGCGTGACGATTTTGGTATCAAATCTCGGCTAGTAAGATGGAAACTTACACCGGCGACCCGTGATAGGACCCTGTTTGTGTTGGGTAGTACATCGATTTGACCAATTAAGTGTGAAATCGATTTCAATAATGGCATAGAACCGTATTATTGATGTTTATGTTAAGTCGAATTTATACTTGGTGAATCCATAGTCATACTTGATTTGACTTATTTGACTCTTGGATCGACTTTCCTTAGTCATTCTTTCCTTGTTCTTCCCTATCTTTTCTTACTTGACTAATCCTTCTTAGTTTGGCTTTTTCAGGATGGAGCCGACGCCACCTATCGGTGGGAATTATTGGAGGCCCACGCCGAATGTGATTACTTCCGGGCATACACGAACCACTGGCACCAGGAATACCTTCGGGCTATCTCAGAATTGGCAGAAGAACGCCGCCGCAACCAAGAACTGACACACCTCCTGGCAAAGAGCCAAGAGGAGAAGAACGATCTTACCCTCCTTGCTAAGGATCGCGAGGATACCATCCGTGCTCGCGAGGATCAAATCCGGTCAATCCAGGAACACTTGGAAGTTAATCGCATGAAGATGGAATGCGCGAGGAAGGCCGGAAAGTGGGAAAGGGAGGCATACATGTCGAGAGCCACCATCGATTGTCTCGAAGATACTATCATCAAACAAATGCGGGTGATAGAGGACCTCACGCATGCCTTAACTCTCGGGATCTTGCTTTGAGGGCCGCCTTAGCGACTAAAGCGCCACCGTTGCCACCACCCGAGGTGGAACCCATGCCCGACTTCGAGGCCGATAATGAAGAGGATCCCGAGGAGGATCTCAAGAAGATCCCGAAGAGGATCTCGATGAGGATCAATGGAAGATGAAGAGCCCAAGGCGCTTGAAGCCGCCCACTCGATGATGCTCCGGATCGGATCGAGTGGGCGATTTAGCCGATTCGGCCTAATGCCGAGGCGGTACCTCGGCCCGATCAGATCCGGTTATGGACGAGGCCGCTAGTGATGATGACGGCGACCTCACCGAGTGGATAGCTTCTATGCTAGATTTTAGCCGATGCTTATTTCCATCCTGTTGTATTTTGCTTTGATTTGTACCTTAATCAAGTTATATCGACTACTAGTTTATCTTCGATTTTATATTCTGTTGTATGAACTCATTCGAGTGTATTCAAATTTCACATCAATGAATATACTTTTTCTACTTATTCTATGTCTTGTGTATTGTTGTTGTGATATAACTTGTTATATGCGAGTACTTATTAAAATCATTCCTTTTCAATTGTAGCTAAACTACGATACATGGCCGAAACCGTGGACGCGGGAGACCCCGCCATGTTCCCCGAAGGTATGAGGATGTACCAGGGGAACGGGTACCCTCTCCCGAACTACCACCACCTCATCCGATCGCGCAGGAGATAACTTGACCGCAATAGCCCCGCAATGAGATACTAGTCCTCATGAGGTAACAAGCGAGCCTCAACGGCGTATTCGAGCCCGCTAAAGAGGCGAATGATCGCACTCGGGAGCGATTCTTGCGATTTGACCCACCGGCTTTCTTAGGAGAGCCCGATGATTTAAAGCGAGAAGAATGGATTGGGAAAATGGAGAATATCTTCAATGCTCTCCAATACTCGGGGGAACAAAAGGTTACGCTCGCCGTGTTCCAACTAGAATCGATTTGCTAGAGATTGGTGGTGAGCAGTTGAGAGAAAATGGGACCAGGACCAAGTAGAAAAGACGTGGGAAAATTTCTGGCTGAATTCAATGAGCGATATATTCCCAAGTCGTGAAGGAGGCACGGGATGAGTTCTATAGGTTGAGACAGGGGAACATGTCTATAGCCCAAAGATCTAGTCGAGTTTCATCGATTGTCCAAATACGCTCGGGGACAATCAATGCAGAAGAGGACAAATTATATAAGTTCACACGGGATCAAGCTAGAACTTCAAAGCAGACTTTTTCCGATCGAAATGACAACCTACTCGGCCAGAGTAAAGGGCTCTCTCCGTCAGTCGGGATCGAACCGTATTGGACAGATTCAACAGAGTAGGCCATCAAACGGTCTCAAGAGGACAACGTGGGATGACCCATCTAAGCGACTGCTAAGTTTGAAGGACCGATTAATGAGACGGATAAAGGAAAAGGACGGTCTGAGAAAAAGCCGGGTCAAATGTGTACACATTGCGTAAAGCGGGGCATACCGCAAATGACTATTGGCGTAAAGCAGGGGAAGGTGTTTACGTTGTGGTAGTGATCAGCACCGGTGAAGTATTGCCAAATACGAAGACCGGACCAAACAGGTGCAACCACGAAGCGGGGTAACGGCCAGGGTAACCGGGCAAGGATGCCCGCCGAGCATTTGCACTAGTCGGACATGAGTCTCGGAAAGCAACAGACGTGGTGGAAGGTACGCTTCTAGTATCTAGCTACTACGCTAAAGTACTATTTGACCTGGATCAACGCATTCATTTGTCGCACCACATTTTGTACACAAGTTGCATGCATGCATGGAACATATGCCTATAGGTCTAGAAATATCAACTCCTATGGGCGCAAGCCGAATAATGAGATATTATCTATAATGCATGCGAAATTAAGATTGATGAGATAAATTTTCCGCCGATTTGATCTTATTACCTATATCCGAATACGACATAATTTTGGGGATAAACTGGTTGTCGCACACCATGCACAAATGGACTGCCATCGCAAGTCCATTAAGCTATGTAACCCGGTAAGCCAAGTAGAAATTTCGGGAAGAGCACGAGTTAAGATTGCCTCAATCATTTCAAAGCAATGAAAGCGAGGAAGGCGATCACTAGAGGGGCACAAGGGTACTTGGCGTTTGTAATTAACAAACCTAAGGTTGAGATACAAATTAATCAAGTACCTATAGTATCGGAATATACGGATGTATTTCCACAAGAACTCACCACTATTCCTCCAGGATAGGGAAGTCGAGTTCACCATCGAGGTATTACCGGGAACCACCCCGATCGCTTTAACGCCGTATAGAATGGCTCTGTTGAGTTACAAGAGTTGAAGACACAATTACAGTTTTGATGGATGTGGAATTTATCCGACCAAGTACGTCTCCTAGGGAGCACCGGTACTATTCGTCAAGAAGAAGGATGGCACATTAAGCGTGTATAGATTATCGCGGTCTTAATAGCGTGACCATCAAGAACAAATACCCCCCGGAGGATAGACGAATTGTTTGATCAACTTCAAGGAGCGACGGTGTACTCGAAGTTTGATTTACAACAAGGATATTATCGATTAAAGATCCCTGAAGAAGACGTTTCCAAAACGGCATTTCGGACGGATATGGACACTACGAGTTTGTAGTGATGCCTTTGATCCGACAAACGCACCAGCAGCATTTATGGATCTGATGCATCGAGTTTTTCAACCTTATTTGGATCAATTCGTAGTGATATTCATTGATGACATACTCGTATACTCTAAGTCTAGAGAAGAGCATGAACGTCATCTAAAAATTGTTTTGGAGACACTACGAGAGCACAAGTTGTATGCCAAATTCGGCAAGTGCGAATTTTTGGCTTAGTGAAGTCGCATTCTTGGGACACATAGTATCGACACTTTGGGATCGCCGTAGATCCTTCGAAGGTACAGACAGTGGTTGAATGGAAACAACCAGAGTCTGTAACGGAGATCAGAAGTTTCTTAGGACTGGCTGGATATTATCGAAGATTTATCCAGAATTTCTCCAAGATAGCCGGACCACTCACTCGACTAACCCAGAAGCAAGTCAAGTTTGAGTGGAATGACAAGTGTGAGACTAGTTTCAAGAGTCAAGAAACGACTTACTACGACTCCAGTCCCCTAGCCCTTCCAAAAGGAACGAAAACTTTGTCGTCTACGGTGATGCATCAAATGAGGGACTAGGAGCGTGCTCATGCGGGAAGGAAAAGTCATTGCTTATGCATCACGAAAACTCAAGCCGTATGAGGCTAATTACCCTATGCATGACTTGGAATTGGCGATAGTGTTCGCGTTAAAGAAATGGAGACACTATCTATACGGAGCAACATTCACGGTTTACACAGATCATAAGAGCCTAAAGTATCTATTCTCTCAGAAGGATCTCAATTTGAGGCAACGGAGATGGATAGAGTTAATAGAAGACTATCACTTTGATATTCAATACCATCCGGGAAAGCTAACGTAGTAGCTGATGCCCTGAGCAGAAAGGCGAGTTTAGCTAGACTAATGATTCGAGAGTGGAAATCATTAGAAGAGTTGAGCACTTGGAATCCGACAAGGACCAATACTCACATTTCATGTGCTAACATATCTGTTAAACCCGACCTACTGAACGAGATCAAAGCAGCACAAGAGACAGATGTGCAACTTCAAAGATTGAAAGAGCAGATACTTAAAGGAGAAGGATCAGAATTCTCGGTACATGAAGATGGGATCTTCAGATTTCGGAATCGAGTTTGTGTACCGAGTGACGAGCAGATTAGGAGCAGAATTCTAGCAGAAGCACACTGTTCAAAATACACTATACACCCTGGAGGAAACAAGATGTATAAGGACTTGAAATGATATTTACGGTGGGTGAACATGAAGAACCAAGTAGCGAGTTCGTTGCGAGATGTTTGACTTGTCAACGAATAAAAGCGAGAACACCAACGACCATCCGGTTTATTACAACCATTGAGAATTCCCGAGTGGAAATGGGAACACATAACGATGGACTTCGTGATGGATCTACCGAGGACTAGACGAGGCGATGATGCTATATGGGTAGTCGAGACCGACTCACGAAATCGCACACTTCTTACCCATGAAAAAAACCGACAGCTTGCGTAAACTTGCGCAAATTTACATCCGAGAGATCATTCGATTTGCATGGAGTGCGGTCGACATAGTGTCGGACAGAGACCCGAGGTTTGTCTCAGATTCTCGGGAAATGCTTACATGAGGAATTGGGTACCTCGCTAAGTTTCAAGACAAAGAAGACATCCCAAACCGATGGCGGTCGGCGAACAATTCAAACCCCGGGAGACATGTTGCGAGCCGCACATTAGATTTCCAAGGAAGTTGGGATTCGCACTTACCATTGGCCGAGTTCGCTTATAATAATAAGATTATCGAGGCCACGATTGGGATGGCACCTACGAAGCCTTGTATGGACGAAAGTGTAGATCCCCCTACACCGGGAGATTGATGACCAATGGACTCGAAGGAGAAACGGAAGTCATCCTCGATTCCAAAGGTCGACTTAGTTCGAGGAAGCCATGGAGAAGGTATTCCATGTATCAAGATTGAAAAAGTATCAACGGATCTGAGCACATCATCACTCGTGGTGCTCCTCCTCTAATGGAGAATTTATCTTTCAGGAACCAATCAGAATCATTGACGGCAGATACGCCGCCGATTGCGAACAGAGAGATTCCAATGGTTAAAGTTGTATGGTGGAATCACAACCGAGACGAAGACGCAACATGGGAGATGGAAGAAGACATGAGGAATCAATATCGAGCTATTCTAAAGAGAATTTGGGGACCAAATTCTTTTAAGGAGGGTAGAATGTGAAGCCCGATTTTTATTCGATCATGTACTTGTTTCAGATCGTGTTTGTATTAATTTGACTATTTTACCGCGTCGCTTTGACGGGTAGATATTAATGATAAATATATTTTGCATTTAATTCTTTTAATTTCTATTTGTGATCATAATCATTTATTAATTTTAATTCGCATTTATGATCACTTGGTTGATCATCATTATTATTATTGGTGTATTATTAGTCACCTTAGAATTTTAAGAGACTATTTATTTTAGGGATTATAATTTATAGAATTAAGAATTCGATTTAGATTAAGTGATCATGAGACTTATAAGTGATCAAAGAAATCACTAATTATTTTGGAGATTGATATTTATTCATCTATTATCATCAATTTTGAAAAAAACAATATATAGAATTACCAAAATACCCTTAGGGGGACGGTATTGGTGTATTTTTTTTGGTGTAGAAATATCTCCCAACTCTTGTACATGTACACCTTGTGTATTCCTCTTGTGTATTTATACACCATTAATTCAAACCTACATCTTAAATTAATCCCACCATTTCAATCATCCAATTGGTCAAACAAGACCAAATTAAAAATTTCCCCTAAGCTTAGCATTTTGGCCCATTGTCCCTAATAAAGATACCTAAATATTACTTTCTTCCCTAATTCCCTCAATTATTACTCTAACTAATCATTTAATAAAAAATAAATAAAATTTTATCTTTCCCCACCCCTTAATGGACGACCAATGGCCATATTGGTAACCAAAAAAAAATTGTTTCAATTTTCATTCTTCACAACTTCAAGCCTTGAATCCTCTCAACTCTCTCTAAAAAAATCCCCCTACATCTCTCTACCTATTTCTTCTTCTTCTTCACAAACACTTAACCAAAACTTCAAGAATTCATCTCCCATTTTCTTCAAAAATTTCGAAACTACACTCCAAAGGTAAGAAACATTTATTGTTCAATCCATTTTTGATATCACCTAACTCATCTCTTTCACCTTCTAATTTAAGTTTGATTTTTGATTTTGAGGTATACCTAGAAGACCTTTGAAGAAATTAAGAGACTAGTCATCTTGGAGAAAAATTGTGAAGAAATTGGATCGCAAGGTAAGAAATGGAAATTTTAGTACCTTTCCTTCTTCTCTTTCTATTTTCCAAATTTTTACACTCCATTTTCATTTTTGGAGTTTTAGGGGCTGACCTTGGTGGTTGACATTAAGGGTGACCAAAACCTTATACTTGGAAGCCATTACTAGTCACATTTTACTCACTACACAAGGTAAGTGTAGTATTTCCAATTTTCTCACCATCTTCTTCTTTTCCCTAAATTTTTAACCACATTCTTATAAATCCTATATTTTTTTTGATATTCCTTGACTTAGGGGCTGACCTAAGTCACTCCTTCATCGAGAGAGATTTATCCCATTTTCACCAACAAACCGATCTTTAAGGTGGGTGGAAAAATCCTTTCAACTTCTAGGTGTTTTAAATTGAAAATATGCATGTAGTATTTTGTTATTGAGCACTTGAGATATATATTATGTATTGCATGCTATTTTCTTGTATCAAGTTGGAAAAATTCTCAAGTATTGCTCAAAAATACGATTTATCGAAAAATAGGGCATACATGCACACTTTATTGTTATATTTGATGAAATTTTGTAGGAGAAGGATATATATGTGTATGACTCTTTAAATCTATGTTTTGAATGATTTATAACCTGGACAAGTCGAGCATATTTGATTAAATTTCAACTTTTGGACTTAAAATGCAAAAATGGAAAGTTGGTGGACTTAATTGCAAGAAAATAAACCTTAAGGGACTCCTCTGTAAATTTGGATTTTGGGACTGAACTCAGGTTCAAAAATTATGTTTTGATATTTTAATAACGTTTTAAGAGTTTTTAGATAAATAAAATCAACCCTTAAAAGCCCAAGGACTAGATTGTAAAATTTGAGAAGTTTAAGGGCTATTTTGTAAATTTCGAAACTGTACCAGACCCTAATTTTAAAATTTGAAATTTTAACTCTTAAGGGACTGGAAATAACATATTTTAAGTGTATTCCAAAAATCCAAGTGTTTAGAGCTTGGAAAGTAATTTTATAAAATTTGAGGGACCAAATGGTAAAAGATTAAACTTGAGGACCAAAATACAATTTCCAGGACTTATGCAGTCCATGCACCTGGAAATACTAATTTCACTATAACATAATTATACCTTGGACCCAAGGTTCAAATTTCATAACAATTGGACCCCTAAAAGCCTTAAAGGCAATTATTTCAAAATGGGACAAAAATGAAACTTTCAAAAGTTAAAGGACCTAAACTTATTTCTTTTTAAAACTGATTTTGTCCCAATATTCCAATAACCATAGTGACATTTTCCAACTGGAATCATATTAAAAGCCCTTCCGGTTTGTGAGTTCCAATTATTTTAAACTTAGAGCCGAAATGGCAATTTTAACAAATTTGGGGCCAATATGAGAATTTTATAAAAACTCGACCTCAAAACTTCAAAAACCTGAATCTCTGTATAATTTAGAGAATTTTGTAACCAACCTCATAATTGTTCAAGGTCGGGATATTTATTTATTCAATTTTTAACCCAAAAGTATTGGTTTTTACAAAACGGGGCTAAATTGTAAAATTTCTTTTATCAAGGACCTAACTCAAATTATTATTTTTCTTTTACTAAAACAGCCCTGGACCCTCTGACTTCAATTATTAATTAAAATATTTTATTTTCTCAAAAACTCCTTGACTTATCGGACCGTCTTGACACCGGTCGCGGGCGACTTCCCTCGTCTTGCGATTGGAATCTATAACGGGACTTATGTTCCACCTAATCTTTCAAGATATCGAAAATTGCTTATCCTCCCGATAATCATCTTCATCCAAATAACTCCACCAATGCCATAATTACCTTACGCAAATTTTGAAACTTTTTATGAATCGCTAGCTTCCCGAATCAATATACTCGATGCCGGTTGACTACGAACGTATATTTAATTTCTTGCTTGAGTCAATTTGGTGTGTCGAGCTCACGGTCGGAATGGGTACGTCGGGATGGATGGGCAGGCGCTATTCGCTATTCCACTCTTCGCCCCATCGTCATAATCCCCAAATCGAGGGACGGAGTTTATCGAGGAAAGCGGGTCGTAGTACTTGAGGTATAATCATGATTATGACAGATCCGAGCCTTGCTAGCTCCTTTGTGGATTTTGTCTTTGCCTACGGAGCGATAAGGTGACAGTCTTGGACCATCTTACTCGGGAGTTATAAGGAAGAACGAAGAAATCGTTAACCGGTCCACACGATTAGGAGTTAATCGGACCCGTTTGGTTGGCGCTACAAATCCGTGCACGCAACCGCTACTTGTATTGCATAGGTTGGCGCTACAAATCCCACGCAACCGCTACTTGTCTTGCATAGGATTGGCGTTACAAATCCGTACGCAATCCTCCTGATTGCTTGAACCATAGTGTCTGCGTGACCACGAACTGTTTTCTTAAACTCTATAAGTATATTACATAAATATATTTATCACGACGCTTGTGGACGGTGTGTTCAATCATGCATCATCTCTCACGCGTTTTCATTCAACTAATTTCTCGTATTAACTATATATCGCCACACTTGCACACGATCACCCCATCCACCGAGATCTCTGTCTCACTCCTCCTGTTTTCTAACCTTAGAAAATGACTTTATCGAAGAAGCTGAACCTGGCTTGGATTGAACTCTCGAGCTCGCCCGTTGGACTCATTTCCTATCGTTATCTATGTTCTTTGGACTATTTTCTTTTATTTTCGATGTTGGACTCTTTTAATTCCTTTGAAATTCGGGATTTGTAATTTAGGGCGTAGGACCCGTTTGACACTTAAGTTGTGATATGATGTGTACTTTATTCCTAGTTCAGTGTCCTGTAAGCTATTAAGTTGTTGGGATGTAATTGTAATCGTGTTGTACTTGTAGTTTTTCCCGCTTTAGACCTTGTTTCACTTGGATTGTTGCATCGTTTTCTAGAATGTTGGATTTATTTTGTTTAAGTGATTAATCGTCGTCGCGTCGCGTTTGGGGCGTGAGAATAGATAATAGTAAATAAATAAATAAAATGGAATAAGATCGTAGGACATGATTATGAAAGCAAATACATAGCTAATGACTTTCAATTGCAATTGGAGGTGGGTTTTATAAGAAAAAAGTAGTTGGGGTGGATTTGGGGGCGGGGACACCACTTGATGTTATACGTGGCTCTTCGATCCACTAGTTGAAAATTTAACAATCATATAAACAAAGTTATACATATACTCACAACATATAGTTATTTTGTGTAGTATATTAACTAATTCCATTTACAAGATATGTACTATTATTTCAAAGGAACTGTTGATAATGTAGAAAATAAATCGTACAATCTTTATCATATGATTGTTTTAAAAAATTGCATCAGTTTCAAAAATAAAGAAAATGTCACTTGCAATAAATGTAATGAGGTAGATGTTGAAACAATACCAGTGTATTAATCATATATCATGTATTTTAATATTTTATTCACCAATCAAATATTAATCATTATTTCATGAATTTTAAATATAAAATATTATTGAATTTCGTACGATGCACTTTCATTATTATATTTGAGGAGGTAGCGACAATATATATCGGATGTCCAATAAGTGGATATATATATTTAACATTGATTGAACATATAAGAATAGCATATTATATATAGATGACTTATTTTTCTTCTTTTTTTACTTTTACTTTTTCTTTGATGTATAGTTTGCATAGTTGATTAAAATGGATCGTGCTTGACTATTTATATGATATAAAAGTGTGATTTTTCTTTTAAATTGAATTATTTTATTGACCATTTTCTATTATAATTGATTAGGTTTTGCTTCTTCATTTTTAATTATATATAAATATTTAATTTAATCGGGGAGAATATGATGAGTCAAAATACTATTGGGAGTTAGGCTTCAGGCGAGGAAAAGGAATTTCAATTTCTTATTGCTCTTAGCAACAATGCACATGTGGTGATTGAAAAAATGGATGTTGTAGGTGAACCGATTCAAAAGATAACACTCATTTCAAAAAAGAATAAAATGAGAAAGACATCCATATAGCAATTATCAACCAATCATGTTTAGGATCAAAATGTTGGAAATTTAGCACTCAAAAGACATAATTTTATTGATCACTCAAATATTACAAGACACACCTCACCACAACTTCACTCAAACACAAATATTACTTAGAAGCTTTGCTTCTCACTCACTTGTTTTTCTTTCTTAACTTGATACAAAATGAACCAACAACACCCCCTATTTATACTAAAACTTCATCTAAATCAATGGCTAAGATTGATTCTCACCAACCTTAATCCAATGGTCATCTTTTATTTCCATCTACCACATTCACCTACCATACCAACAACTTAAAATCAACTACAAAACTCAACTACCACAATTAATTATAAAATAAGTTTATAATTCAACACTCCCCTTTAAACTTATTTTATAATTCCAAGTGAACCTCTCAATCTTGCAAAGTCTTCATACTTCAATGGCTTGGTAAAGATATCAACAACTTGATCTTGCGACTTCACGTACTTCACTTGAACTTCTTCTCTGGCAATGCATTCTCTGATATAATGGTATCGAGTATCAATATGCTTGCTCGATTATGAAATACCGGATTTCTTGGCCAAAGCTATTCTTTGACTTGTTATCAACATAAATCTCTGTTGGATCTTCTTGTGACATGCTTAATTCTTTTAACAAATTCCTTAGCCATATTGCATGACTAACACATGATGTAGTTGCCGCGTCACTTCTTCACATGTTGAAAGAGTGACTATTGGTTGTTTCTTCGATGCCCATGTGAAAGCAAAGATTATCTCCCATGAAAAATGTGAAGCCAGTTGTACTTTTTCGATCATCGGTATCTCGGCCCAATCACTATCATCAGATCAACTAGCTTATAATCATTAGAAACGAATAAAGCGGACAAAGTTGATTGTACCTTTTAGGTAACGAAGAATTCTCTTGGCGCTTGAAATGTGTGGTGGTTGGATTTTCCATATAGCGGTTCACAAGTCCAATGCGTAAAGAATATCAGGCCTTGTACAAGTTAAGTATCTCAAACATCCAACTAGGCTTTTGAAGTGTTGGATCCACTTTATTTGCTTCATCATCCTTGCACAATTTCAATCCACATTCTCTTGGTGTGTTTATTGGATTGCAATCATCCATCTTAAACTTCTTGAGGATCTCTTTTGTGTAGCCTTCTTGTGAGATAAAAATCCCATCATCCTTCTCGCTTGATTTCGATTCCGAGGTAGTGAGCCATCAACCCAATATCGTCATTTCGAACTCCTTTGTCATTGCCTTCTTGAATTCTTGGAACAAGCCTATATTGTTCCTGTAAAAATCAAATCATCAACGCATGCTGACAATTAAAACATCACTATCCTTGTTCTTGATGTAAAGAGCATGTTCGTAGGGACATTTGGTGAAGCCTTTCTCTTGCAAGTATTTGTCAATTCTACTATTCCATGCTCTCGGTGCTTGCTTCAATCCGTAGAGAGCTTTCTTTAACTTCAAGACTTTAGCTTCTTGTCCTTCAACCACATAGCCCATTGGTTGTTCAATGTAGACTTCTTCCTCTAGTACTCCATTAAGAAACGCCGACTTTACATCCATCGATGTATTTTCCACTTATTTTGGGCTGCCAAAGAAATGATTAGTCTTATGGTTTCTAAACGTGCAACAGAGCAAATACCTCATCATAGTCAATGCCACTCTTTGACTATAACCTTTTGCAACAAGCCTTGCCTTGTACCTTTCAACTTCTCCTTTGGCATTCTTTTTCACCTTGTACACCCATTTTACACCGATTGCTTTATGACCTTTGGGAAGTTGAGCAAGCTCCCAAGTGTCATTTTTCTTGATGGATTTAATTTCTTCATCCATTGCATCCCCCATTTCTTATTTTGAGTAGCTTCTTCAAAGTTCTTTGGCTCTCACAATCTCTGCGAGCAGGACAAAATAGGGTGAGATTTTCGAGCTTATCGTTACCTCATAGAGCTCTTCCCGGACTTCTTGTACGCTCTTCATTTCTCTCAACTAGGAAAGATGGTGGTGATTGTGAAAATGACGGCGATGTTGGTGGTGTAATGGGTTCTTCTCCGATTGCTCAACAATTACTTGTTCATCATCTTGAATTCAGGAACGAAGTTGTAATCTTTGGCATGTGTACCCCAATCCCATTCGCGCTTCTTCATCAAAGATAACATCTCGACTGGTGATTATCTTTCCATTGATGGGGTTATATAGTTTGTAGCCTTTGGAGTTATTGTCGAGCCGATGAAGATGAACTTTCGCTTTTATCATCCAACTTGCTTCTTTGTTCATCCGGTACATGTACATGAGCTATGCTTCCAAAAACTCTTAAATGAGAAATACCAGGCTTTCTCCCATTCCATGCTTCTTGTGGTGTCTTGCCCCCACACGCTTCTTGTTGGTGAGCGATTTGTGGATAAACCGCACACGCCACGCCCGCCGTAAGAACTCCTTTGGCATTTTCTTGCTTTTGAGCATACTTCGTACCATGTTGAGAATGGTTCGATTCTTTCTTTCTCGCAACTCCATTCTGTTGGGGGATGCGGGAACGATAAGTGGTCGTCGAATTCCATTTGCTTCACAAAACTCTTGGAATTCCTTCAAGTGAATTCTCCTCCTCGATCGTTCTCATGGCTTTAATGTGAAGACCACTTTCTTTCTCCACTACCGCCTTAAACTTTTTGAATGCTTCAAACACTTCTCGACTCGCTCGCTTCAAGAAATAAACCCAAGTTTTTCTTGAAAAATCATCAATGAATAGTAGAAAGTAATTACTTTTACCGAATGAATTTGGCTTGATAGGACCACAAACATCGCATGTATGAGCTCAAGTGGCTTTTGGGATCCGGAGTTTGACTCTTTTGGAAAGCTTTGCCTGAATTGCTTCCCAAATAAACATCCTTCACAAAGGCGATCGGGGATGGGGATCAAGGTAAACCTCTCACCATATTCTTCTTGCATAGTAACTCGAGTCCTCCAAAGTTGAGATGTCCAAATCTTAGATGCCACAACCATGATGAATCTTTATAGCACATCTTGAGACACTTTGCTACATCAGTTTGAATGTTGAGCGTAAACATTCTATTTCTTGACATGGGTACCCTGGCAATCAAGTTATTCATATTGTCTCTTATAGAAAGGTTATTGTCTTTCAAATGAATATCATAACCTTTCTCTAAGAGTTGTCCTGCACTCAAAATATTTGTTTTCATGGTGGGTACATAATAAACATTAGAAATAAATTGATGCCTCCCATCTTTCAAGCGAATAAGGATTGTACCTTTTCCTTTTATCGCTACTTTAGAATCATCACCGAAAGAGACATTGCCACTTACAGATTCATCAAGTTCTACGAACATTGTTCGTCTCCCACACATATGATTGCTAGCACTGTGATCAGGTACCATGTGTCATATTGACCTTCACCGTTATCGTTTCGTCTTTAGAAGCAAAACATTAGCACCATCTTCTTTCTTTTCTTCCACCAAATTGGCTCTCTCATTAACTCGAGTATTGGGATTTCTACAATCTTCGGCGTAATGACCAAACTTTTGACAATTATAACATTGAACTTGAGATTTATCATACCTCGAGTATGAATTTCTCTTCCACGGCCTCTTGTGGAACTTTCTCCTTGCATATAGTTGTTGTTGTTGAAATTATTGTTTGAATTCCAACCTCGTCCACGACCTCGACCTCTTCCTTGTCCACGACCTCTTCCATGTTGACTTCTATTATTGTGGAAGTTTTCTTCATTCTTGGTCATTTGGACTTGCATTTTAAGGAGTTGATCCGCAACACCCTTTTTCTTCTTTTTTCTTCATGGGCTTGCGGTGAACCAAGGAGTTGTTCAATTGTCATAGTTTGAGGTCTTTAGTTTCCTCGATGATAGTTGTAATACTATCAAAATTTGCATCCAAAGATCGTAAAATTTTCTCCATAATGACTACATCTTCTAGTTTTTCACCATTTCTTTTTAGTTGATTAGAAACGGTTAAAACTCTAGAAAAGTAATCGAAACAAGTTCACCTTCTTTCATTTGCGGTGAATCAAACTCTCTTCTCAATGTTTGTAGTCGTACCTTTTTAACTTTCTCTTCTCCCTTGTAAGAGACTTGAAGTTTATCCCACACTTGTTTTTAAGAGGTAGCACTTGAGATTTTCTCAAAGCCATCATCATCTAAAGCTTGGTAGATGAGGAAGAGAGCCTTCTTTGTCTTTCTTTCTCGAGTCCTTCAAACTATCCTTTTCGTAGAGGATAGTGTTGACTCGTCTTTAGTCTCTTCATAGCCTTTTTCCACGACTTCCCATACGTCATGTGCTCGAGAAGTGCCTTCATTTTGATACTCGGTTTTCAAAGTCGTTTCCCTTAAGTTGTGGAACTTGGAATGATGCCACACTCGCCATGTGAATTGAAAATTCTGACTAACAAATGGACTGAAAAAAAATCTTGGAATTTTTTTTTACTTGGTCAACTCGCGGTCAACTATCAACTTGATTTGGTCAACTCTATGAGTTGACTCAATACTCTCAACCTGATCTCACTATGTATAAAATCTCGAGAAATTTTTTTCTGATGTGGAAGATCAAATCGCAACCACAGAGCATACTTAGAATTTCACGAGATTTTACAACCGTGGCTCTGATGCCACTTTGTTGGAAATTTAGCACTCAAAAGACATAATTTTATTGATCACTCAAATATTACAAGACACACCTCACCACAACTTCACTCAAACACAAATATTACTTAGAAGCTTTGCTTCTCACTCACTTGTTTTTCTTTCTTAACTTGATACAAAATGAACCAACAACACCCCTATTTATACTAAAACTTCATCTAAATCAATGGCTAAGATTGATTCTCACCAACCTTAATCCAATGGTCATCTTTTATTTCCATCTACCACATTCACCTACCATACCAACAACTTAAAATCAACTACAAAACTCAACTACCACAATTAATTATAAAATAAGTTTATAATTCAACACAAAATGCATATAAAAATGAATTTGCAAAAAAATCTCAAAAAGCCAAGTACGAAGAAAAAGGAAACAAAAAATAACACGAGATAATTTGATACAAAATAAATTCATGGAAATCATTTTTTTAACGTATATTACTCTTGAGTTTTTCATATCAATTGTACTTTCTTTAATGATATCATGTAAGTGTAGGGTGTTTGGCCTCAAAATATCATAACCATATTTTACCTACTAAGAAGTTTAATTTTGATCTAGCAAATTTTATTTTACGATCAAAACAGGTGAGCAAAATTTACTATGAATAAATTTAATTTAATAAAAAATAATTCTAACTTTAAGATTTGATTTTTATTAAATTCAAAAAATTATTTGGATCACGTGCAACATACCTACATATTACTAGTTTAACAAGAAGGACCATCCAGCCGTACCTCATCGTCTAATCCAGTTTCCACGGGTACGCATGATACAGCAATCGGTGTTAGTATTCCATTGACAATGAAGTAGTTAAACTCGCGGGACCACTGCCACGAATTGAAAGAAAATTATGACAAAAAGGGCTTTAACTGTATACCCCGATGATAGGAAAACTGTCAAAATAAAGTATTAGTCGAAATTCGGAGATGGACTTGTCAAAAAAGTAATCAATCTATTTCAATAATCAAAGGTCTGCAGGGAAAAGAAAAACTAAGGTTTGAGATATTTAATATTTACCAAAAATAACGCAGAGAAATTCTAAAATTACAAAAATCCTCTTGATGCTTGATTCTGACTTATTTTTAATGGGGTAGTTGTATATTTTTAAATATAAGGAAAATATTTGAAATATGTTTTGCTTACGATGGGGGTAACATATAAGACAGAATTAAACCTTATGGAAGTTTTTGTAAATTTGAAACATCTTTGAGTTTTTCTGTAAGAGCATCTCCAGTAGATTGCACCACTTTAGTGCAGAATTTGCGCTAGTTTTGTGCAGAATTAACATTATATCTCCAGCAGTTTACACCAGTTTTTGCACTAAAGAGGAATATTCCAAAGATTCCTTATTTTATTGATTTAATATTAATTTTTATTACATATATAATTTTATTTAATTTAATATTTATTAAATTTTATATCTTCAAAATTAATGAAATTCAAAAAAATATGTAAAAAATATTTAGAATTTTAAAAATATGTATAATCTCATAGTATTATTCAAATTACACATCATGTTATTTAAAAAAACTTATAATTGAATAAATCTTAATATTATTTTCTATTAAATTAATTTAAATTTAAAAACACATATTTAACAAAAAAAAAAAACAAAAAAAGAGGATATCGTCAAAGCATGCAACGCCATTTCTGGCGCTGCAACGTACAAATGCCAAATTAGTGCCAGCAACTGGCACATTGCTGGAGCACAAAAAATAACACCCAACGGCACTTTGATGTGTTACTAGAGTTGGTCTAAATGCCCCAAGCCTCAAGAGATTTTTATAATTATCCCATAATATAATAATAGAGCATTTAGTACTCATAGACGCGTGATAACGCAATTTTCTTGGCATTTTATTTTGTTAACTTGCTAATTACCAGTAAAATTGGCAAGAATGAAATTAGACCTATATTCTACTAAATGGAAATTAGAAAAAGTGCCATATCTTCGTTTCTCTTGCCGCATTTTCTTGTCTCCATTGTCCATCCACCAAGGAGCTCTTGCAACGAAATTTCGTGTTTCTTTTGAAAAACGGTAGGAGTAGGGTCTTCTAACGATGGTAGCACCACATGATCTCTTGTTGGTAGACGGTATACACCTACTTTCAATTTATTGTTGCCCCCGTAAACATGCACGCGGCATCGACAAATACAACATGTTTCGAACTATATATGTATATATACATATGTATATTAACCAGTGTTAGATAAGACTAAGGCAAATGGGCCCAGCCCAACCGGCTCAGTTTGGCCCGACCCATTTTACCCAAACAGTCGGGCCAACTTTTATATGTATTTTCATAGGTTGAGTCGGGCTTGGGATATAATTAAAATAGTAGCCCGATGGAATTTCAGCCCAACACGATCTATTTGATAGCTCTAGATAAGACACATGTAATAGTGATATTGCACAAGCACATACAAATTAATAATATCATTTTTGGAGGTATACCACAATGATTTCCAGGAGATATTGTTCACCAGACTTTGGAAACTTGAAAAGTCTGAAAATTAATTCCTCATTTCCTTCATCTCTGCGCTTTCTTTTGCTTGATGATTCTACTATTCTTGGTGTTGGTTGCTGTTGTGAAACAAAACATATTTATGTTAGTGAAAAAGGTTCAAATATGTATATAAATATTTATGAAGCAATCAGATCACAAATAAGAAGTTATACTGGAGTACATATTTAATTCATCATTTGAGGTCTCAAATACTTTCTCATTGTCAGTTGACTCTCTATCTTTTTCCTTTCCAATTAGAAAATAAAGACAAATCACAATACATCCATGTGAGATATATATATATATATATATATAGAGAGAGAGAGAGAGAGTTTCTCTTGTAAGATTGGAAATCAAATTAAAAGCGTTGGGCACAGCGGAGGCGTGTTGTGGTCCGAGATTTGATTTATCCGGAATATCCGACAAATCACACCAACAAGATGATGGCAAAAATAAATAACACCGACAGAAAATAAATGCACACAGTGAGAAAATACACCCCTTGAGTTTTATGGACCAAACTCAAGAATAAAAGACTCTCGTACAACCACTTTACTAGTTATCAAAGAACACTCTCCCCAACCCCTTTGTGTTTCCCGAGAGAAAAATACCCCGAGTGTTTCCCCGCACTTATTACAATTTGAATCACCCAAATTGATCTCCCCAGGTGTGTACACTCATTTTTTCTCTCCACCCGGTTGGATGGCCAAGCAAATGCCTGCTTGCCATGGTTTTAATTTGCACTCTTCCAAGCCTTTTATAGGCATCATATGGGAGGAAATATCAACATCACTCAATTTTCTATTCCTTGGACGGCTTGAAATTTGATACCAAGTATCAAATTGTCAACAAAGCTTGGCACCTCCCCATTTACATTATTTTGTGGTTGTCTACCTAACAATCTCCACCTCCACCACAAAATACTATCACCCGCAAACCAAAACATCAAAACACAATTGGTCTTCAATCATTTGCACATGCCAAATCAGTAAGGTCCTAACTCCACCTGATTCAATCGACCAATGCACACGTGCGATCCGATCAACACCACCGTTGACCGAAGAAGCGACCCCAATCCATCCTCTCTCTCGCCCCCAGATTTCCCTCACACCCGTCTGTTTCCTCGGAAGCCTTCCTTAGGTGCACTCCACTTCGGTAATCTCGAGGTCACCGGACGATACAAATTCCGAACTTCTCTCTCACCCTTAGGACCCTTCCGCCATGTGTGACTTTGAGGACTCCACCTCCAACTGAATATCGCAGCTGTTGGAATCCACTTGGCACCAGGAAATTAGATTCATCCGCATCTTTGGGACATAGGCCACACCACCCCAAGTACGGTCCACTCCATCACCCATTTTGATTTTCACCACTCCAATCCCATGATTCACAAGTAGAACCATCACCTGAGAACAAAGGTTCTGCCCTCCATAATTGAAGTAAATGAAAATAATTTCTTCTGGAGTACACATGCATTACGTATCCCGAATCTAAAATCCATCAATCTCGAGAAGAAGTATCTATCCTTGTGGAGGCTGTGAGATATCTCCATCTTCCGCAGCTATCACCGCATCACCACCACCACCATCACCAGTATCATCCTTCTTTCTCCGAGGACAATTTCTTTTAATGTGACCCTCCTCGTGATAACGATAGCATACAATACCCTTTTCCTGGTCCTTGAATCTGACCTGCTGGTCACAGATCCACCACCAGATTTTCTCCTGTTTCCGATTCATTTCCCGAGCAACCAAAGCAATTATGTGTCCCTCCTCCTGGTTTGCCTTTTTTTTATGGGACAACACCAGTGCTTTTATATATGCTCCAAGTCCAGTGTGTCTTTCCCGTACAGCAACGTCGTCACAAGACTATCATATGAATCTGGGATAGAGGTAAGAAGTAAAAGGGCTTTATCTTCTTCCCCAACCTTTACACCAACTTTCCCCAGTTGATCCAGATTTGCTCACTGTGCACCTTTCATATCTGTCAACTTTCCCTCATTCCCCTTCAACGCCATTGTCAGGCCCCGTTGAACTAGGAGATCCTCCACCCTTTATTGCCAAGGAGTGAAATTTCCTTTGTCGTCAAATTGTTGCACCTTGAATGGATTTGTCACTGCCACAGTGTCCACCGGAAAAATTCAAATCTCAATTTTGTATCTTGCCCGGCTTACCAAGTAGCTCCGATACCACTTGTTGGGCACAGCGGAGGCGTGTTGTGGTCCGAGATTTGATTTATCCGGAATATCCGACAAATCACACCAACAAGATGATGGCAAAAATAAATAACACCGACAGAAAATAAATGCACACAGTGATTTTACGTGGTTCGGCAAAATCCGCCTACGTCCACGAGAGTTTCCGTTCTTTACTAATAAAGAATTTTCCGGTACAAGAAAATACACCCCTTGAGTTTTATGGACCAAACTCAAGAATAAAAGACTCTCGTACAACCACTTTACTAGTTATCAAAGAACACTCTCCCCAACCCCTTTGTGTTACCCGAGAGAAAAATACCCCGAGTGTTTTCCCGCACCTATTACAATTTGAATCACCCAAATTGATCTCCCCAAGTGTGTACACTCATTTTTCCTCTCTACCCGGTTGGATGGCCAAGCAAATGCCTGCTTGCCATGGTTTTAATTTGAACTCTTCCAAGCCTATTTTAGGCATCATATGGGAGGAAATATCAACATCACCCAATTTTCTATTCCTTGGACGGCTTGAAATTTGATACCAAGTATCAAATTGTCAACAAAGTTTGGCACCTCCCCATTTACATTATTTTGTGGTTGTCTACCTAACAAAAAGGACCTCAAAATTATCACATGTAGAGATACCAAAAATTTCACGCATTAAGTTGGGATTATAACAATAGTATGCTAATAAGCTAACAATACAGACATATCCGATTTGTTTGTCATCATCAAATTTAGCAAGGCTATCTTAATGTTGGGAGACCCTTATTGGTTTTATAAATTATCCCGTACAACTGAATCAACATTTGGTTCAGTTGCCGCCATAGTAGTTTCAGAATTATTTTTTTTTGCGGGTGAGACGTCATTTAGATATGAATGTCTCTGGAAAATGCTAAATGAATGAGGGCTTTGGAATAACAAATTGGGGATCGAAGGGGCTCATTCATATAATTAGTTTCTTAATAGGTTTTGATTTGCGATAAAAGCTAGTCGCATTTGGATTTGTGTAATTTTGCATTTTAGGGAAAAAAAAATACGGGACATTGGAATTGCAATAATACTTACGTGTATAATTTTGTCACAATGATATGCATGAAAAAAAAGATGTCTGGCATTTGATTTGTAGGGGAAGTGAACTGTAAATAATAGGGGCTTGATTATATGAGTCCAACATTTTGAAATAAGTACGTATGGAGACTTCTGTCCGTCGATTTCTTTTAATTCTCAATCTTAGTTAAACGTGTTTTATCTATATTTCTTACCTTATTAGAAATTACTAAGGGCAAATATAGCACATTGCTATTACAATTTAACGTGTTCAAAAATAGAGCATCTATTTAAAATCTTTTGCGTGTGCATAAATAGCGCTCGCAATTTCACACCTCTTCAATTTTTATTTCTTCGAATAATTTCATCAAATATATATATTTTTTAAATCTAATTTAGAAAACAATCGACAATAGTATACTATTTATTTCCTTGAACACAGGTGCACATGTCTAAGTGCCAAGTATATTTATATATAAAGAAATATATACAAATTCATTCCCTGGATTTGTTTTTGCTATATAATATTCATTCATTCCATTTGTTAATCAAAACTCTAATATAAACTAACATAACCACATCCCTTTATGACGCATGCCTATTTTTTTTTTATTTTGTCCATGTGAGAACATATATATATATATATGTTGGGGGCAAAAATGATATTTAATAATTAATATATAATTCGGTTTATATATTGGAATAATATTAATTTTCCAATAAGCTATTAATAGAATAACCTAACCCAAAGGAGTCTAGCACTGACCCACAAGCCAATTTCTTCTATGCGGCCCACAAGACCTATCACTTAAGTATATAAAGGTCTCTCCTCGTCATTTGTAAGTACATTCTCTCATAATCACTCTTAAGCATTAATTCAATATTCGTTTATCGTCTTAATTTCTCTCTCAATCATTGTGCTGACTTGATCATCGGAGGGGCCTTCTTGGGACAATATCGGGTCCATCTAATGCTTGCGTGTGTACAGGTAAGTTCCCAATTGAAGAATTTCCAACTCACGGAGAAAAAAGACTTGGAAGACTTTCCCCATGGGAAGAAGAAGACTTGGAAGACTTTCCCCATGGGAAGAAGAATTTCCAACTCCTCGTGATCTGCCCTAAAAAGCAGCATCATTTTGGCGTCGTCTGTGGGAATAGCCAAAGCACACGAAGATGCAGACCTGATCTCAAGCACATGAAGTCAGATCTCAAGCTACTGGTCGTGGAGTTAGAGATCAACATAAAGAACGACCGCCTGGATGATGAGGGGCCAGCCGCCTCCCCATCGAGAAGTGTCGTCCCTCCTCCGTATGCACGAGGGGAGTCACCCCCTTCTCCTTGGGGGGCTCCGCCCATAGAAGAAGTTCATCTATCTTTGGAAGCCCTCCAGGCTCTGTTAGATGAAGTTGTCTAGAAAGCTCCAAGGCATCAAGCTGCGGCCGAAGCCGTGGGGAGACCACCCCGGGCTCCGCCCATCTTTGAAGACCCTGACCATGGATGGTCAAGGAGTAAGAAATGAAGGATGCGGCGAGAATCGTGAGGATCCGCCACTAACTGAAGAATCCCGAGTTGTACAACATAGCCAGGCCAACTTGAGAGCCACCGCCTTGATGAAGAGAAGTTCACTAACCCTGCCATCTTGAGTGAGCAACTACCTTTGTGAATCAATACCTTCAATCTCCCGGAGTATGATGAAACTAGAAATCCCCAGGAACACTTGGTTAAATTCTAACCAAATATGGATCTCTACGACATGATAGACGCCTCCTACTGTAAGGTGTTCTGCACCACCTTGATCAAGCGAGCACTAACTTGGTTCAACCAGCTCCCGATAGGATCAATCTCTGGGATAGACAAACTTTTTGAAGCTTTTATGCAGCAGTTCTCCATCAACATAAAGTGGCCCCAAGACCATTGCTCACCTCTTCTAGGTGAGGCATAAAGAAAGAGAGATGATGTGGGAGTTTATGAAGCGGTTCGTGGAAGCCGTCAATGAAGTTTTCAACGTTCAGCATGAGACTTGGGCCAGAATATTGAAGCAGGATCTTCGTAGGGACTTTTGAAAGAATTTTTGGTGGGAAAACCTCCCTTCAACTTGGAGGAGTTATTAATTCAAGCAGAGAGGCACATCCGAGTGGAGGATTCCACCAACCCTGAGCCCAGTACCAAGCGTAAATACAGGGAAGAAGAAAAGAATCAATCTCAGAAGGGTTCGAGGAAGGAGTATGGGCCAAACTACACCCCTCCGAATGCACCAATAGCAAAAGTACTGATAGTTACCCAGAAAAAAGGGATCATTGATCCACCACACTACTGAAGAACAACCCTTTACGAGCACACACCAATTTATACTACCGATATCAAGAGACAGGAGGCACACCACAAAAGATTGTTTCAATTTGAAGAAGGAAATTGAGTGACTCATGCAGAAAGGCTACCTAAGGACTACGTGGATTATGGCAAGTTTCACCGTGACCCGTGGCAGCGTGAAGAAAAACCTCAACAAGACTAGCGCCACTCGGATCCCTGTAGAGATGAAAAACATGATACTCATGTAGTCGAAGTCATTAATATGATCTCTGGAGGACCAGAAGTGAAAGATGCCCGAAACGCTCTCTGAGAATGTAGCAAGGAATGAACGGGACCCCAGGAGGAGCCCTATCCAAGAAGAGAATTGTGGAATCATAGCATGCCACAAACATGTCGATTACATTTGGTACTCAAGATTACATCCCAAAACTCAGGTCCACCTGGATGACATTGCCATATCTGTCATGCTGGCTAACTTTGTGGTCAAAAGGGTGCTTGTGGATATGGGTACTGTTGTGGAGTTGACCCAGCACAGGTCCTCCAAGTTTTAGCACCTCTGATTAGCTTCCAGAGAAGTGATCTAGACCACGGGCGAGATCAACTTGCCACTCACCCTAGGGATGGATGCCCCACATCAAGTTACGAAGATGGTCTGTTTCCCCATCGTAGACGCTCCCTCTCCATACAATATGATTATGGGAAGACCCAACCTATATCAGTTTCGAGCCATCCCCTCCATAGTTCACCTCAAGCTAAAGTTCCCCACGGAGTGTTATGTTGCCACATTGAAGATGCGAAAACTCCCCCGACCAAATGATGAGAGCGCCACACAGCCCTAGGAGACACGAATCGTGCAAGCTCCCCCAAACGCCACTTCTACCCCTTTCTCTAGAGCCTTTAGTATTTTTTACTTATTTTTAGTTAATTTCCGCCCAGGAGGTGTTAACATTTTCATTTCTGTTTCAGTCTATTTCCGTCCACAGGCTGTAAAAATTTGTCATTTTCGACTAACGAATAAAATACATTCACGTTTCTTCTATGATTTTTTGTATGCAGTTAATTGCCAAATATAGCCATGACCAATGACCATTTAAGCACTCTCCTCGGCCTAACCTCATCCGGCTAAGACCTCGGATGGTAGGGGCCTCCTCACGGGGGTCCTCATAAATTTTCCCTCATCCAGCTAAGACCCTGAATAGGAAGGACCTCCTCATGGGAGTCCTAGTAAATGTTTCCTCCTCTGGCTAAGACCCCAGAGGGGAGGGGCCTCCTCACATGGTCCTCGTAAATAAACCTCATCTGGCTAACACCCTGGATGAAAAGGGCCTCCTCATGGGGGTCTTCGTAAATAAATCTCCTCTCAATAAGACCCCGGAGGGGAGGGGCTCCCACGTAGGGGAATCCTCAAAAATGTTTCTTCCAACATACAACGCATGGAAGTACAATGAAAAAGAAAGAAATTATGCATAAGGAAAAACACAAATATGAATGTATCATCAAAGCAACAAAACATCATCCGGCCCCTCAGGGGCAAATAAACATCTTAAGGGAATACGCAAAAGATGTATCCAAGCACATAAATCATGCCCTAAAAAGGTGGACTGGAATCAAGGTCCTTATAGGCCAACAAATAACTATCACTACACAACCACGAGGGGCACCATCCTCTCCTGCAACATCAGCACCACCGGTCTCTTTTCTATCTCTGTCACCCATGCCGTCGGCTCCCTCTGGAAGATCCTGCAAACCCCTGATCTATCTCTTCGTCCTTCTCCTCGTCAGAGACTCCACAGTCCAAGATGCCTATCACCTCACTCAAGGCCTTTCCGCTTTGCCGCAACAGCTTCCGGCAATGGCGGACCACCTTGTCAAAGTAAATAGAGTATTCCCTCAGCAACTCTGAGCGACACTCAGTGGAATCCCTATAAGTCTCCACCGAGTTGGACCTCTCATTGACTAGCAACTCTGTGCCAACTAAACTGAAAAAAACACATCGCCCGTCTTCCCTTCGTGCTCAAGATGGGATTTTGCGTAGTTATACTTCTTGGTCAAATCAGACATCTGGATCTCATGTCGGGAAGTGCCCGCCTTAAGGTTCTTTACCTTACCCTGCAGTTGGCGGTTCTCCATCTCCACCACTCGCCCTAATGGCTTGATCGCAGTTGAAAGGTCAGAATTTGCACCAAAAGTTGCATAAGTTCTAATTCAATGAAAGGAAACAAGAATGAAGAATGAAGATATAAAGTAACCATGAAGCTTACCTGGGCAACATCTCCATAAAGGTGTGTCTCGGTGTTCATGAAGGACAGAGATCCAAGGTGGGATTGTTGATCATCCGCTGATAGTGCTCCTCTAGTGTTGTATTATCCCATGCTAGAATATGTGAATACCTAATGGGATTGAATCCTCTCACGGCAGTTCACTCCACCAGAAAAATGAACTAAGGGACTAATGGTCTCGGGAGAAACCTCACCAGGCTCCATCGTCGGCCACTTTCCCCCCAAAAGAGGCAGAAAGAAATGAGGAGTAGTAACAGCATCATCACAATCCCTGAAGCAAGAACTAGGGCACCGGTCACTCTCCGGCCGGTGAGGGTGCGACCCTCACTCAACATTAATCTGAGGCCACGCACTCAAGTCCTTGCCAGCAGCAGACCTTCCCTTGGCCTTCTCCTTCTTCTTTGAAGGCCATCAACTCAGTAATACTATAGCTCTCCTTTCTTAAAGAGTAAATAAGAAGCAATATCAGAGAATAGAGACAATCAAATAATGCTGAGTACCCAAGAAATTCATAACATTCAGAAGACTCTTAAACAACACTTTGGATTTATAAACCACCGACAAACTCCCTACGTGAAGTAGCAGTGTCATGGGCCGACTTGCCCTCCGAAACCCATTCGTAGGGGAACTCGCAGCCATTGTCCGACACATAGAAGAAATCGTATTTCCACAGCCCGCCAGAATAGAGGAGTCCCGTGAGAAACTTGCATTGAGGGCGAGGAAAGAAATTGAAGAAAGCATGTCCCAAAGACTTCTTGGTATTGAATAAGGAGTGGAACCCATCTACAGCAATGGGCATGTCCTAGTCCCCTGTGGCATACTCATATCCATGTATACACGCATAAGTTGGGGAACCATCTATCCGACGCATGCTCCCACTAACCTAAGGATCGCCACGAGAAAATTATCCGGAGGAAGAGTAAAACTAACGAAGAAGTTGTAAAGATATACTATAATAAAACCTATGTGCAGATGAGTAAGTCTATTTCCCAATCCCAGAGCCAACATCCGGAATGCTGATGGGAGCCCCAATTGCTACCTCAACCTACAAAGACATTGAGATGAAACTTTCCTGACTAATGCTCTCGGGACAACTGCTCGACACCCGGGAGGAGGCTTATGCTGATAGATAGGCCGATAGACCTCTTCTCGATGTTCCTCGGACTCGCCCCTCGAAGCCTCATCAATCGTACTTGAATCGACTCAAGCTCTATTTCCCGCACCATCATAATATAACTCCGAAGCTAAAGGGGGAATATTGAATCACAAGGGCGAAGGTGGAAATGGAATAACAGAACCAGAGATTGAACAATTTGTTACGCCCCAACCCCCGAGCGAAAAAGAAGAAGGCGAGATTCAAAATCTGGCCTGAAATATGTGAAAACTTCAGAGAAGATGGAGAAACACGGAAGAAAGAATGGACCAGGGGGTTTTGGCCGCCCCCCGCTAGTGCCCCCTAGAAATATGTGAAAACTCCTGAGAAGACAGAGAAAGACGGAAGGAAGAACGAACCGGGGGGCTTGGGTCGGCCCCCAAGGTCGCGCCCTTGAGGGCGCCTGTGGAGAGCGCCAAGGGGGCGCCATTTCCTACTCCGGGGAGGCGCCCCGGGGCGCCCTCGCTCATCTCTTGGGCTCTCATCTCTCTCCTCACTTGATGCACTCCACTCCTATCTACAACTCTCCATTGGCACTCCCCTCAATTCTCAAGAAATGTTTACTAAGCGTTCTACCAAGCAAAAAACATTTCAAAGTTAACGAGTAGGGAGAGAAATATTACCTTTGGAAGACATGGTCAATGCTCTCTCCCAAGTGTGTCCTTCTGTAAGAATGATCAAAGATTCTCCTAAACAAGACAAGATATGGAACAAGACAAGACAATCACGGTATCAGTTTAACTGCACTATTCTCCCGCAACAACGTAGTTGGGGGGGCTTATATTGGGGGTAAAAATGATATTTAACAATTAGTATATAATTCGGTTTACATATTAGAATAATATTAATCGCCCAATGGCTATTAATGGAATAACCCGGCCCAACAGAGTCTGGGACTAGCCCACAGGCTAATTTCTCCTACGCATCCGACAAGGCCGATCACCCAGGTATATAAAAGTTCATCCTCTTCATTTATAAGTATATTCTCTCATAATCACTCTTAAGCATTATTTCAGTATTCGTTTACTATCTTAATTTAATTTCTCTCTCGATCACTTTGCTGACTTGAGCGTCGGATGGGCCTCCCTGGGATAACCCCAGGGCCCATCCAACATTTGCGTGTGTGCAGACAAGTTCTCAATTAAAGAATTTTCAACTCTCGTAGAAGAAAACTTGGAATACTTCCCCCCTTGGGAAGAAGAAGACTTTGAACTTTTGTCAGAGACCATAACTTGAAGTGAACTACCCAGAAAAAACAGCATCAATATAATATATAACCCGTGAAATCACCAAATATTATCATTTTCAGCAAACCTCTAAATCTCCTCTTAGCCTAGCGGCGAATTCATCGGTTTTGAACTGCAGATAGATTTATTTTTTCAGGTTACTTGAATCATTTTTCTTTCTTCGTCATATGTTTCATTTTCTATTTTTTATTTTTTTTCTTTTCCTGTTTTCAACTAGCACTGAGGCTTTCTATTATCTTTGAAGTGGTAAGATATTTAACCATCAAGTACATATACAACCATTATTTCGAAATAAAAAAAAATCAGTACAAGTAAACTAAATATTCAAGAAGAAAATACATTCTCTTGTAGAAATTGTAAAAATAAAACTATAATAATAAATGGATAAATTAAATCAGTATGTGTGAATTAGAAATTCAAACAAGAAAATAAGGTTTTGTTTGTTTATATTTCCAAGGCTTCATTTTCAATTTCCAACTATTCATAGAAATGGAATCATGTTTTTTCTAAAATTTCCAATGGAAATCTTCATTTCCACTTTCCACTTTTCACATAAAACATCATCTCAAACCTACAATTTCAATTCACAACCCTATACAATATCTTACATCACTTATCAATCACTATTCTTATTTTTTAATCCAATTATATATATGGACCCTCCATTACCAACTTTATCTACTTAAAATACTACTATATATATCTAATGGGACCCACTAGCCTACAATCTTACAAATATAATATTATATATTCATTAAAATATTCAACCAATATTAACTTTTAAATTATTATATACATAAAATACTATTTCAAAACTACTTAACCAAACACAATCTCATTTCCAAACCTACATAAAACTCATTATCATTCACTCATCCAAACATAATTCAGTTTTTCACACGAAAACTAATAAATTCAAAACTCATTTTCCAACACTAGAAACTAGAAATAGTCCATGGAAACATAACCATACAAGGCCTAAATTTTCTAGTAAGAATTCGAAAATGTTAAAACGAGGACCATCCAGTCATACCTCATCTAATATCCAGTTTTCATGGGTACGCAAAATATAGCAATCGGTGTTAGCACTCCATTGACAATTGTTAGCAAATATCGGATAAAACATAAATCACATATTTGCACATATAAGTTGGATCTGGTATATCTATTTGCAGCGGAATTGTCGATCCACACAGCCAGGATTAAGCCCGTTTACAAGCCTTCTTTTTTATCCATGATTCAGCCATTTCCAAACCTCCTTTTGGTTGAATTGCGAACTAGGAATGAATCCCGTAGATTGGTTGAACCGCGAACAAGATCACGAACCATCTTTTTCGTTGGTGTAAATAACTACTAGAGTTATTCACTTTGATGTGCACACCTTAGACCATTTGAGAACTTTTTGGTTATACTCCAAGAAGAAAACCGTAGAGAGAAATTTTAGTACAAAGATTATTCATTCTATGTATATCTCAATCTCATATCCCAGTTAGAGTTCTGAAGGGAAAAGTTTCTAGATAAAATTCCTCTAAATAGGACTTCATATTATCTTAAATATAGATGCAACCTAATTGCACCCAATAGCAATGAAGTAGTTAAACTTGCGGGACCACTACCACGAATTGGAAAAAAATTATGACAAAAATGAAAAACTAATATTCTAAATAGGTTGGGGTTGTAAACGAACAAATAACATGCTAAAAAGCTTATGATACAGTCATATCTTGTTTTTCGGTCATTATAAGACTATCTTAATACCAGGAGAACCTTCTTGTATTTGTAATTTCTCATGTTCCAAATTAGACGCCATTTTTCTTTCTTCAGGAGTAGACCAACTAATGTCTCAAGAATTGCATTATGGTTATCAGGGGCTAGTTTATATAGATGTCATTCATGAAAAAGGATTAATATATATTTTGAATTTGGATTTTCATGATATTAATAAGAGTGCACAGGGGAACAAGAGATTTTAGGCGTTGGGATTGAATTTTTTTGAAAAGGTGGGGATTTTGTGATTATTGGGTGCAATTAGGCTGCATCCATATTTGAGATAATAGGGAGTTTTATTTAGATGAGGTTTATCTAGAAATCTCTGGCTCTAACTGAGATATGAGATTGAGATATATATTGATATCTCTCCCTACAATACCAGTCCAAGTAAAATATCGTCCTCTACATGGAAAAAGAATAATCTCTATCCTAAAATTTCTCTCTACGGTTTTTCTTCTTGGAGCATCACCAAAGTTCTCCAAGGGTTTAAGGTGTGCATATCCACGTAAATAATTCTATTAATTATTGACACCAACGAGAAAGGTGGTCCTGATCTTGTTCATGGTTCAACCACTCTACGGGATTCTTTCATAGTTCGGGGTTCAATCAAGATAAGACTTGTAGATGGCTTAATCATGGATCAAAGGAGGCTTGTAGACGGGCTCAATCTTGGCTAAGTGTATCGATAGTTCCGCTGTAAATAAGTATATACTCGATCCACCTTATATTTGCAAAAATGTAATTTATGTTTCGACTCATATTTGCTAACAGTGGCATCAAAGCCATTAGGGTTCGATCTCGCCTATGTGATGTGCTTGAGTTTGATGATACATGTGATATGATTTTTTATTTGCAAAATTCGAATATGATTTTCCGTTTTTATATATATAATATTGCTGTCAAATTGTAGATTTCGGAAAAACGACTAATTTGATATATTATGCATGAAAAACAAATATGAAACGATTAAGTTATGGAGATTCAAAATTTTTCATTAAAAAAAAGGGCATCGAAATTTGTGCAGCTTAATGTTTGAACATTGCCTTTTCCTTTTTGTTTTTCCTGTGCATGTGAGTATGCCGCTGAGAGGCGGTGGCTGTTTTATTAAAAAAAAAAAAAAAAAAAAAAAAGAATAGCAACATGGGCGACCGCTGACGTTGCGCGGTGCAATTGCCTCACGGGCAGTTGACGTGTCATGGATTTGGACCTCACACGGGCGATGATGTGGTGCTGAGTAGTGCCTAAGTGGTGTATCCCTTTATTAAAAAAAAATAAATTTGTAGAAATATTGGTGCAACATAAATTTGAACCGTAGACTATTTATTGTGCCAAATGAATGCCGACCACTAGGCTAAAAGGATTATTTGTTATTATACCAACATGTATTGTATTTGTATAGAAGTTGGATAACAATTATTTATTGTGCGTTGGGACGTTGCAAAATTGTTATTTTTTTTGTGCATTATTATTTTTTGTTATAGTATTAATGCATGTAAGAATATTTTGCTCAATTTAGTGATTGCAAAAATTATTTTTGCGCATGAAGAATGCTTGCAAATTATTATTGTGCAATGTGATGCATGCAAGCAATGAGATTTTTTTTGCAATAGGTGCATGAAAGAAAATTTATTTTTGTGCATTAAGATACTCAACAAATTAATATTTTTTTGGTGCACTGTGATGCATGCGAAAATTATTTTTGCACTTGGTGCATGGAAATTTTTTTTCGCATAAGGTGCGTGAAAAAAAAATTAATTTTTGTGCATTGAGGTGCAAGCAAAAATATTCTATGTGGTTTTTTATTTATGAATTGCATGATTTCTTAATTGTTTATGGATGCAATTTATTTTGTGCTACAATTAATTTTGTTGATGTGATATGAATTATCATGTGTTGGGAATGAATGGACATTGACATATGGGTGCTCATGTATATGAATGTTTACAGTTTTATATTTATATTATTTTGTGAGAGTTAATTTTGACAATGGTGGTAACCCGATATCCTTATTTATTTTTTACTACCACCATTGATATCCTTATTTATTTTTTACTTTTCTAGATTGATGTAGTAGGCCTTGAAAATATGTAATTTTTTTTATTTTTCGAGGCATGCATTTATTGAGCCGATTTTTGGAGGCTATGTAACATCAATTTTTCATTGACATGTATTTTGCATGTATAGAATGTGTTGATATGCATGCATTATATGAGTAAATAGGGTTTTATTCCTGTTTTGTGGAAAAGGATTACGCTTTGCTCGTTTTGTATAAATTTATCGATAATTGTAGCATTTTGGCAACAATTCGGAGCATTGCAATCGCCAATACTTGACTCGAAGTACAAATAGACACGGGGCGGCCACAAACAAAGACACGCTGATTTTTACCATAGAAAGCAGAGAAAAGAGCAATTCCCCACCGAAGATTCGGAGAGATCGATCAAGACCGCAACCACACCTTCGAGGATTGAAGATAGATCGAGAGATCGTCATCATCCCCGAGTTCACTCACTCCATAGTATTTTTTATCATTCAATTAGTAGACATGAACATGGATAATTTATCTATGATTTATTTGTTTTCTGTGTCTAGCTAAACTTCTTGTGATTCCCGGGTTTGGGAGTAAGTTAATGGATACTTTTATTTGATGATTTGTTGCAATCAAAGTTAATGTTTTCCAACTCTATTCAAGTACTTTGCTTTAATTCTTGTTTTATCAAAACGCGTTTGGTTTAACTTGTTTGATATATTGATTCATAATTCGAACATATGAGTTTCAATATTAGATCTATGAGTACTTGACATGAATAGCTTGCATGATTGAGAAGTCTATGAATATTCGTGAGACCTTTTAATCTTTTGATCTTTTGGGAGTTGGATATCTCATGTTGAGTAGAGATGCTAGCATAGATATTTCAATCAACGCTTTTACATGCATCTCGAGAGAGAGGGTAAATTACTTTTGTGATTGGTCTATAGAGAAGAATACGTTTAACTTTGGTTTGATTAATCTGATAATAAAAGGAGATATTAACTGAAACCATAACCCAGGAATCCATTCATTCATACTTGATCTTTTAATCCACTCTTTGCTTTGTTTCTTTTAGGATAAATTTCTGCTTTAGTGTTTATACAACCAATCCTTCAACTTTCGATAGTCTAGATAAAAATAAGACTATTACAATCCAAAGACTTAGTACATTAATTCATTAGTCCCAGTGGATTCGACCTTGCTAACCCTATTCTATAAACCGCACCGCATACACTTGCGGTGAAGCTAAAAAATAAGGCGAACAATTTTACGAGGATATTTTTTTTTTGTTTTACCACCATAGGTCTAAATTATCTCCACATGATGCACCATATGTCAATGTCGCCCCTGGGGGCTATATTTTTTCTTAATTACTTATCGCATGGTTGCATGCATGATTTATTTATGGACATCGATAATTTTATTCATGGATCAGTAATTTTTATTGTGATCTTCAATTCGGTGGTAGATGATTACTAGCCTTGGTGGCAAATTCTCGATCTCATTAAATTGAAAAAAATAATAAATATTACTTGGATCCAGAATAAATGTTTTTGAATCAATACCTAATTATTTGCTCAATTTATTGAAATGTTTTTAGACCAAACTCACCACTTTAGTTTAGCCGATTTAGCATAAAAATAGACAAAGTATCCAGTATTGTCGCGGCTTAGACGCGGAAAATATTTTTGTGGATTAAAGAAAGAATTTACGCTTTATTTGTTTAAGCCGCAAATGTAAGAACTTAATTACCCGAAATAATCGCAGTTGAGATGCCGATGATATACTTATGGATCAAGAATTAATTTTGTGCTTTAATTTATTTAAGCTGCAAATTTAATAAAAGAGTTTAAGCTCTATTTTTGGAATATGAGCTTACTCACAAGTAAAAACTCCGGTTATCCAAATTCGCTATTTGAGTTGAATTAAGAATATTAGTAACTTGTGTTATCATTAATGAAAATCGCCTATCTGGAGGCTGATTATAAAATGTCTAGAAATATACAAGTAAGTGCACTTGTCGCTTATGATAACCGACATAAACCAACTCGGGTGAATGTTGGAACAAGCATAATGTAACTTGACGAGAGCAAATACTAAAACTAGAACTACAAATTGATCCACAAAGTGACAAGTCGTGTCACCTTATTGAATGAGGCAATTAAGTACCAACAAATATTAAGTGCACTTATGAGATTGGTAACTTCGCTCGTAGTTGTACTGAGATGAAGTTTGACTATTTATTTCCTCTATTATTTTTTCGCTAACATTTCCAAATCTCTCCATGGGTGGATTGTAGATATTAGTTGACTTAGCATGTTGTTTTGAGATTGAACAAATGTGTATAACTATTATCGGGTTGTGCAGCTATAGAGCGCACAAGAGGAGGCTAAAAGAGTCACCACTAGCTCAACAGTTGGTGTGAGCAACTTGATGTGTCGATATAGTCTTGCTCGGATAAATGCACTTGTAAGATATTTGTTGAGTGAGAAGACTTGTATATCTTTTCTTTGTGATGCTTGTCTTTAGATAGTATTTCTTTTAGATTTTCTAATGATATCATGGCACGTGAGGTTAGGAGGACGTCTGTATTAGCTCGAGGAGGCTTTATTGTCTAACTCGCTAAGGTCAATCTTCCTCTGCATATTTTTCCAGTAGGATAAGCTTGCTGGAAGAATGAAAGATGACTACTTTTCCTTTAAAGTTAAGTCCACTAAATTGAGTGCAGACTTATGGGTGTGAGGCACAAATTAATGCATTATATTTTCCTTTATTGCTGTTTACACTATAAGTTAGTACATCCCCACTCTCATCAGTTAGAAGCGCCAAATTGCTTTGAGCGATTCTTAATAAATGGAGATGTGCTAATAGGGAGCGGTAATAGCATGTCTAATTAGTTTGTACAAACAATTGAGGGAAATAGAGTTGCAAGTTGAATTATGGTTCTAAACACTTTGCAGCTATATGAGCTTGCGAAGAAGGGACAATCACTTCAAAATGGTTAAATTTATGATGGCGCAAGTTGATTTATGTATCTTCTTGCTGCCTACATAAAAAAATGTGCCTCCAAATGATTCTTCAACCCTGTATGAGCTTTAGTCTGGTAACAAACCCAAATTAGTGGGTTTGTGCCTATGTAAGTTCGAGAATATGTGTTCACAAGTGGAGAATCAAGTCGCACAATTTAGTATTCCTCTCAAAGTGATTTCTTGAGCACATGTGAAGTCATAAAAAATCTTGAAACTATGTGAGTTGCAAGATCCTTAGGAGGCACTCGCTTTCTCTAGCGAGGATGTTGTACTCATCTAGTAATCGCTATGATAGTGGGAGTGACACTAAGTCAAAGGTGGGAGCTAGTGTCTCACACGCAAAGGATTCTCAAATTCCACAAGTAAAAGCAGTGAATATGAAATATTCCCCATCATCTATATGAGATTGACTGAGTATCCTTCACAATTACTTTTGTGGATGATGAATCGATAGAATATGTGACTTCACTTGATGCCCTAAGTGGATAGTTGTTGCGAAGGAAAAGATGAGTCCAATGACTAAGAATAAAGTCTAAGAGCTAATTAATCTTTTGTCTAGATGCACCATTTCAAACATGTGGTTTTGGAATGTCAGGTGCAATATAGATGGGTTGATTAACATGTGTGTAGCTCGACTAAGGACGAAATGTTTACGCTTGTTAGAAGAGCGTAATTTTTTTGAGTTGTTCTCCCTAAGTGGTGAGATTGCCTCAATTCGCCTGATATGTTATCTATTATTGCCACTTTCGTCTAGGGTTGTCCTAGATGATTGATGTTGACATAGGTAAGTGAAAGTTGAATAAGGAGATCTTTGTGGATCACCCGATGAATTCAAGAGTAGAGTAAGAGCACATTGATTACTGATGTGCATACTCAGTAAGTTTTTTACTTAGCAGTATGATTGGTGAGTGGATATCGAAGTAATCCATGCACTATTGTGATGCCGACATGTGGATACTTAGATATCTTAACAGATTGGTCTATGATTTACAAGAGGCAAATTTGGCATCTTGAAATGATGCGCATTGCACGCACATTCATGATGTATTTTACTATCTTTGTGATAGTAAAACCATTTTTGTGTATGGTTTGGGCGCCAAACATGGTTGGTAGGTCAAACATACTTACTCGAGGTTTTACATCACTTAAGAGTTTTTTGCGCATAGTTAATATTGTTCTCAGACATACTTCTACGAGCGGTGTAGGCGCTCATCCCTTTAATGGGCCTTTGCTTCGAGATATGCTCCAAAGGCATGAGAGTCATTAGGGGTCAAGTAGAATTGATTATGTGGCCTTTGAGAGCATATTGTGATTAATGAGATATGTTGGATTCTCATTATGTATTTGGTACTAAATTTGTGAGTTGTCACCAGGCTTTGATTGGCCCTCTCACACGGAAAATCGCCCTAGCACTAAGAGAGCGAGAAAGATGAGACTTAAAAGATTGTGTCGCATAAGGAGGTTTGCGAATGATCGCCTTCGTGCTAGAGCAGTGAGGAAGGTTAATAAGTATAATTTACAGTCACCTTAACTAGAGGTTAAGATGAGATCCGAGTTGATCGATTATAAAGTATGTCCAAACTTCATAAAAGCCTATTTGTAGCCAAATGTGCGAGCTATCGTATGACACTTTGGGAGTGACTACGAGTAATACGCAGGTCTGGCGCTTGAATAGCGACTGGACGAAGATTTGTATGATGTCTAGAGCGTGACATGCCTAAATTGAGTGGGAGCTCCATCATAGCATGTATTCATACTACATGTGCTTTGAGGAGACCGGTTATGGAAAAGTGACTTAATGGGTCCCTGCTTCGTCACTATGTGAGCCCATATTATTTTTCTTGTACCCTTTAGGACTTTGGACCATGTCATGAGGTGTAAGCTTGATGACACTACTTTAGCATGTATCTAATGGCCATGTGTGATTCGGTCTGTCGGAGCATGTCTAGAAAAGCTGTCAAGACCAAGCTAATTGACATGTGGGGCCAAAGAAAGAATTAAGTTGGTAACGCACTTATGTTCAATGATTCATAGCCCGGGCGACTATGTCGAAATGTGTTTGACAAGTCATGAATATAGAAAAATATTTGAGTGAGTCGAGCAAATTTATTTCATTGAGGGATCTAGAGATGCTTGACTGGGTGCGACCACTTGGTTTGGGGTATATAGCGATCGAGTTATTGAGTTGTAGGCACTACAACATAAATGATATTAGGTAACACGCAAAAAATATTACCTAATGGCCACAATAGTTAGCACTTTTATGGCGCTGCACTTGCCCGTGCTACCTATAGTCTACGGTATCACTTTTATTAGCTTTTAGTGACAAATTTTTTAAGTGTTACATGAAGTTCTCTATTGGTAACACTTTGAAGCAATATTTCTAAAGTGTTACATATGAATCTTATGTAACACTTTAAAAAAATACTTCTACAATATTACATAAAATCTTATGTAACACTTTTTTTGTAGCACTTTGTAGAAATACTATTTTTTGTCACCAAGTAGATTCGAACCCATGACCTGTTATGTGTGGAAGTGTCAAATTGCCAGTAAGCTAAGTCGATTCTTATTACACTACAGGAATAATAGGTTTAGTGATGACAATATTAATGAGGACATTAATATTGTCAATACAAATATACATATAGTGACAATAATTTCTTACGTCACAAAGTCATAGAAGTTGTATTTATTAGTGACAGTCTTATCTTTTAACACTATTTTTCGTCATTAATACTTTGGCCGCAAAATGGCAGGAAATAAATGTTGTCACTAATACAAGTTTGAATAGTGACAATATAGTAAGTCATCACTAATTATCTATCATCTCTTTTAGTGTCAACTTAATTTTATCACTAAAATATGAACAAATTTAGTGACGAGAAGATACTATCACCATTAGAAAAGTACAATCTCACGGCCATATTAGTATATAATTAAAATCCAATAAGGTAATATATAATTATTAAAAATTGTATATATATGTGACAAATTTACTTCAATAAAATTGCAATTTATAACGAAATGGGTAGAAAAGTATTTCAAAAATTCAAATGATTAATTATCTAAGAAATGAAAAGGTTGGGTGCATTTTTTGGCAGTAAACTATGTTTAGTTTGAGCATTGGATTCTTCTGATTGGAATAAATTTCATAAATATGATTTATTTTTTCTCCTTCTCTTATGCTCGTACGAAAACTTTGTTAATGTTATTAAATGATTATTGTATTATTATCTTATAGTTAAGTACCAAATTAACAAATAAAGAACGACAAAATGTAAAGTCTAAGCCACAAACCTCTATATAAAGTACTAACAGTGTCAATTTCAGACCTGACACGCCTAATCCGATACGAACCTGATGTGAAATTAATGAGTATGAGTACAGACTTCATGGGTCCCGGTCGAACCCAAATAGCCCAACAATTAAATAGACCGGACTTGGGTCAACCTGTTATGACTCATTTAACCTGTCTAACCCATTTGTGGATTTAAAAGAAAACTAAATAAATAATTAATTATAAGAAAAAAAAGGCATATCCTTAAAACTTAAATGTTAAAACCTCTTTAATTATGTATGTTATTATTTATTTTGCATGTCTTTTTGAATGTTCTCCTCAAAATATGATTATTATGTTATGTTATGTTATTTATGCAATTATATTTTTTCTGTTTGTATGTTGTGAAGTGATATTTTTTATTGATTGAACTGTGTGTCATAATGATTGATCTTAAAAATTAAATTTATTTAGTTCAAACTAATAAATGTATATAAAAATAATTTTATTAGACGGGTTAAACGTGTTGTGTCCGAGTTACCGTGAAATAAATATGTTAGGTTCGGGGTTCAAAATTCTAACACGAATAATTAAAGTCGGGACCAGGTTGATCGATTGAACACGAATTCATGAAAGCCGGACCCAACCCAAATATTTAGTGTTTAAAAATATTTAGTGTTTAAAAATAAAAATGTAATACACTCAATTTTTGGATTTAAATCAGAAAGAGTTTACTCTTTAATTTAAAATTACTCTGAAAATTAAACAGTGTCATAAATAAATTATGCTACTCTATAGTCTATATAATAAGTAAAAACTATAATTATACATTGAAAAATGAATATATATATTATACGTAACTTATTTCTAATATAAAAAAATTACTTTTAAAAAAATAACAAAAAATATAAAAAATTACTTAATCAAAAGAAAAGAATTATAAATATCTAAGTTGTTAATAAAATATTCTATCAAATAAAACAAATGAAAGAATGATAACCTAACAGCAACGTGAATTGTGTGCGGTGAAAGCTAAAAAGTTGGGAAACAAAATTTGGAGGGAAAATTAGCGCCAAAAACTTTTAGGAAAACTTAAAATTCTTTTTAAGGGAAGACATTTCTTTTCCCTTAAAATCTCACCTTCACTTTTCTCCATTCCCACATCCTTATTTTTCTTTCAAAAATTTCAACATCTCTCTTCTTCATTCATAAAAAAAAAAACAAGAATCAATCTGTCATTTTGTACATGTTAACACATAGTTGGAATGTTCCATCGCTTAAGAAATTATTTAACTATGGATGGCTTGAGGCAACCTTCTAAAAGAGGGACAAAAGATTACGATGAACTAGCGTAAGAGAATGACGAACCACCGGAGAAAGCCATTGAAAGAGAGAGAAAAAAAGAGATGGCTTTACGATTAGAGTACATAAATTTCCAAGTTCCACCAACTAATGTTAGTAGTTTTACTATTGTTTATTTTAGTTATTTTTATTATTATCCATGCTACTTTAAAATTTATTCTAATGAATATTTTTTAATGTTTACATTTTGAATAATATGCTCATTTGTTTTTTCATTATTTTCGTGTTCCAAATGCAAAAGGCTCAAGAAGATTAACATATGCTACTAAAACCAAATCCCGATGATTGATTTTTTTTTCTTTTTATCATTTTCTTCATTATGTAGTTTGCTTTAGTTTGTTTAATTAGGAATACACTTGTAATACTTTTTTTCCCATTATATATTAGTGATAAGAAAATTTACTTTGTTCTCTATATGCATGTTGGATGCAATATTTTTCACTTGCGGCAAAATGCATACAAATCATGTCTTATAAAGGAGTAAAAGTAATAATAGAATTTGTTATTACTAGGTTGAATTGATAATGTGCCACTACTGTAAAGTACAACTTTCAAATTTGGTCAAAATGTTATATATCTGTATTATTTAATTAGATTTTTTTGAAATATATCTAAAAAATAATTATTGTGATGAATTATAATTTTTATTGATGAAAATATATTTTAATTAATGATAGCAAAATTGTGACCATTAATAATAAGTTGTATTCATGAGTAATTTTTGTCACTAAAAGTTTAGATTTTGTGACAGTAATCATGTATGACTATAAAATCAGTTCTAGTGACAAGTAATGTTTGTGACTATAACTCCATGTTTTAGTGACAACTAGTATATCGCCCGTGCGATGCACGGAGTGTGATATAATGTAGTACTGTATAATTTTGATTTTAAGAAATTGATTGTAGGAATGGTAATGGGGCGGGACAAGACAGGTGTCTCAAGACCCAATATAAATTTGCAATGTCCTTTGAATGGGGAATGAGTTGCAGGTTGATATGTCTTGACCCGAACAAAATAATGTAAGATTTATTAAAAAAATATTATTTATTTAATATATTTTTACAAAATATTTTCTTAAATATCCAAAAATTAATTAAAAAATTTAAAATAATAAAAGAGAAATAAAACAAATTGATTATATATTTGATGCAAGTGTACACCTATTAAAAACAATTATTGAGTTGTCCAAAACTTTAAAAATTATATGTTCACTTAATAATTTTCGATAACTATACTCATTCAAATATCAAAATATCAAAATGATACAATGATTTTTTATTCTCTACATACTCATTCAAATATCAAAATATCAGTTTATTATTTGCCGGACTCAAAAATATGTTTGTGGTAATATTATCTAAACAAAGAATATGACTATGAATATTCCTCCGACTTTGTGCTCACGGCATGGTGATATTTAGGTGGTAATCACACATATATATTAGATTATTTAGACACACTACTAAAAATTTAGTAGTTTTTTTAAATTATCGAAACAAAGTAAACTATGTTTTATTTTTTCGAAAAATTAGAATATTAATTTGATAATTTTGTTGTAATATCATTTCTACTCTGACATATATGCATGTCATAATTTATGAATTTTGTATATACCATTTAATAAATTCATTATTTGTATACAACCTATAACTGACATTTTAATGGAGCTATACCAATTGTATTTACAGTGGATATGAAGTTTGATGGTAAAAGATGCACAAATGAAGAATACATTCAGTTGTTCAGATTGCATACAATTAATACATCATAACTGGAAAAAATGATAGTACATACATATCATCTATTATGAATCGAAATCACATTGTTTGCATCATATATTACACATAAAATTGGTTTTGAATAAAATAAAAATCTAGGTGTATAAAACATCAATATACCTATAGTTATTTGTAATTTCAAAATGTAATACCTTCATAATTGATAGCCCGATACAGATTATACATGAGCGATATTTGCTTTTCGTATAGTGTCGCGTACTCTTCCCCCCTGCATAAATGAAATCTCAAAGATATCAATCGACATTATGATAAGTTCTTAATAATTTCTTGGTAAATAAAAATCAGACATCCGAATTGTGGAATACATAGTCCAAACTGGTTATATTCATTCTATCATTGAAAGTTGGTTTCTCATAGAAACATAGAGATGAATCGACGTAGCTTCATAGCCCATTGTGATTTTAACATATTAATATATTTGATAAGAGAAAACATTGGTTGCCATTTTTTTAGATAAAGAAAGCAACCACATAGGATTTTTCTCGAAAAGAGATGAAATAAGAATGTGAATTTTGACCGCAAGGAGTACTCATATTTATAGGTGTTTTGAAAAAGAATAAGTATGAAAAGTAAATATTATAATTATGCACTCGTTTGACAATTATATTTGACCGTGATTTTAATTTCGTTATCACAAGACCGTGTATTGAGCTATTGTGTGTTGGATCCCAAAATTTTCGGCCTTTTTGGAATAAATGAATATCGAATTTGATATTTCGAACACATAAATAAAAAAAAATTGAATTTGGGATTTGTTTTCACAATATTAATTACTTGTCAAAAATAATGTTCAATTTTCAATAATAATTCAATTATTATCAATATTCAAAGTTACGTGATTGATATTAACATAAATAATTGAATTGCAATCACTTTAACATTATTAGATTCTTAATACCAAAGTTAACATATTCAGAGGACTAATTGCCATATGTAAATTTTATATTTTAATTGACTTATTACTATATAGAATGTTATTAATAATCTTCATAACAAAATAAGAATATATCGATTTAAAAAAGATAAAATGTATTTGAAATTGTTTTAACTATTTTTAGGAAGTGCATTTAGGTGGGAAAAATTTAGCCTACTATTTATAAGCGGCTTGCTTATTATATATATATATAGATAAATTAATGTGACTAATAGGTTGGATTTTAGTGACAAGAGGAATCTGTGACTAGAAATTTGGTATTGGTGATGACTATTATAAGTTGTGACTAAAACTTTTAAGGACAAGACTTATAGTGACGACCAAAGGATTGACCTCTAATATCGCCACTAACTTGTTATAGTGACAACATTAATATATGTAACACTTTTTGTAACACTTTTAATATTTGTAACACTTTAAAAAAATATTTTACAAAGTGTTACATAAGAATCTTATGTAACACTTTTTTTGTAGCACTTCGTGAGAAATACTATTTTTGTCACCAAGTAGATTCGAACCCATGACCTGTTATGTGTGGAAGTGTCAAATTGCCGAAGCTAAGTTGATTTTTATTACAACTTTTGCTTTGTTTTATATATACAAGTACACACACACATATATATTAAAATTGTGTAAAAATTATATTATATGTATATATAATATATTTTATATAATAAAATTATATAATGTAATATATGTATTAAATTATATTATACATTGTATATATCAAATTTTATATTATATAGTATATAGTATATAGTTTGAAAATCATATCATGTTATATATTAATGGACACAAAAAATTTAAAATATCAAAAATATATAAAATGAATTTATGGTCTGATTAATATTTAATTGTTAAACATAAAAATATAAAAAATATAAAATTAATTTATCAACAGATAAAAAAGTTATAACAATAAAAAATTAAATAATAAATAAATAATGAAAAATAATTTACCGACGGAAATATTCCTAAGTAATCACCGACAACATCAATTTTCATTGGTAATTTTTAAATGTAAAAAAATAGAAAAAAGGTTAACAATGAAATAGGTCTCCGTTAGTAAAAATTAAAAAATAAATAAATAATAAAAATAAAATATATACATGCGCATTTTCCTTCAGATTACTTACGTAATTAATTACCTTCGTAAAAAATAAAAAATAAAAGTAAAACTAAAATACTTTATAAAAAGAAAACTAAAATTCAGTAAAAAAACAGAGTACATGATGTGTACAATTTTAGGTTTGGTGATTTGTTTTTGTCTTCACCTATTTTGTGACATCAATTAATTAAATAAATCGTTGACATGATTTAATGATAGTTATATAGTTTTGTGTTACTAAAATATAGCTTAAAAAGGGTTATAATTAATAAAATATAGTGTTGCCAAGAGTGCTTCTTAAATAAAGTGATGCCTATTTACGTTACAAAAGAAATAACAAAAAAAAGTGATACTTTAAAAGTGTTACGTATTTAAAAGCGTTGCATATAAACGTTACATATTGGTAAAGTGCTACAAAAGTGTAACATAATTATTGTATTGTAAAAAGTGTTAAAAACAAGTGTTACATATGTACCTTATGTAAAAAGTGCTACAAACCTTGTGTTACCTAATGTCATTTATGTTATAGTGAGGGTTATGTTAGTTTGGTGATGACTTAATATAACTCTCCTCACCTTTATTTTCTCGCTTGGTCGCACGCCTTATTCCCTCGTATGAAAGAAAAGACATGAGATGAGAACTACGATGATGTGATTCATATGAGTCGAGTCAAATATGTATGAGTGGAGATATGGGTGTAATTAGGCCGCATCCATATTTGAGATAATAGAGAGTCCTATTTAGATGAGGTTTATCTAGAAACCTCTCCCATTAGGACTCTAACTAGATATGAGATTGAGATATATATTGATATCTCTCCTTACAATACCACCCAAGTAAAAAATTATCCCTTACATGGAAAAAGAATAATCTCTCTCCTAAAATTTCTCTCTACGGTTTTCTTCTTGGAACATCACCAAAGTTCTCCAAGGATTTAAAGTGTGCATATCCAAGTAAATAATTCTAGTAATTATTGACACCAATGAGAAAGGCGGTTCCTGATCTTGTTCGTGGTTCAACAAATCTACGGGATTCGTTTATAGTTCGGGGTTCAATCAAGAGAAGGCTTGTAGATGGCTTAATCATGGATCAAAAGGAGGCTTGCAGACGGGCTCAATCCTGGTTAAGTGGATCAGCTCGCCGCAAATAGGTATACTCGATCCACCTTATATTTGCAAATATGTGATTTATGTTTTAATCCATATTTGCTAACAAATGATAAAAGCCGACGTACTTAACTTTTTTTTTAATGCTTTTTAGGAAAAAAATGTGAGACATTTAACGTAATAATACTCACTTACCTTGTATAATTGTGTTGGAATATGAAAACAATGTATTTAACCGAATCTGATTGAACACTTTTGCACACTAATGGAAGAGCACTGTAAATCTACATCTCAGACGCAATATTTAAGAATAACTTATAGCACGATATTACAAGAAAGACACATTGATGCTGCTTTTTTAAGGCAGATCACTCAAGTCAATTGGGTTGACCAAAATCCTCTTCCCGAGAGGGAAGTCTTCTCGTCTTCTTCTGCTTGAGCTGGAAAATCCTTTGACTGGGAACTTGCCTGCACACATGCACAAACGTTTGATGGCCCTGGGGGTTATCCCAGGAAGGCCCCTCCAACGCTCAAGTCAACACGGTGAACGAGAGAAATAACAGTAATCGAATACTGTAAAATAATGCGTAGGAGAATAAAAATGAATTCGTTTACTTACAGATAATAGGAGAGACATTTTTTATATATGGGAGATGGGCCTCGTGTGAGACTCCACATTTAGATAACAAAGTAAATATCAAAGTGATAAATATTTGAGTTTATTTAGAAATAAATAAGATTGATTTATTTTAAATTGTTGGGATTATTATAATTTACATTTTCATAGCTAATTAGATTTATGTTATAAGGACTAATATTTCGTTTCAAAGATTTAAGTAACGTGACTTTAAAAAATTAAATTATCTCAAGATTACCTTTTTCTCTCCGAGACAAAATAGGGTTTATGGGCTAGTGTGCCTTTTTCTCGCCGGTGTTTAGCCTGGTGTTCGGGGTATTTTTAATTTTGGTTTTTCTGGGGCGATTAGGAAGAATGGATCCGGAGGAAATCGCCAAACTCTGTGACCGGTTGAGCTTGGATCTAGAAGAAGCTCCAAGAATGTCGATGGCGGCCGATGCGTCTCAAGAAGGTGTTCTTAAACTTTCTTCTTCTTTGGTAGGGAAGGTGATGGGCAGCAAAAATGTTTATAAAGAAGGACTTGAGTCAGTATTGAGACTCATTTGGAAAACAAAATTTTCATTCCAGATTGAAGCTAAGGGAGGTAACAACACATTTCTTTTCCAATTTGGATCTGAGGAAGATCGTAATTTCGTTTACTCGGGCGGACCGTGGCTATTTAACAAACAAATTATTTCCTTGTGAAGTCGGAGTGCGGGTGCTCTCGTTCTATGTCTTTCCACATGGTTTCTTTTTGGATCCATATCTTGAATTTGCCTCTTATTTGCTTGACGGGTAAATGCGTGGATATGATAGGCAGATTAATGGGAGAAGTGGTGGCTGTAGATATTGAGGGCATTACCCCGAGGGTTCGGGTTAAAATCGACATCTCTAAACCTTTGAAAAGGGGGATGAGGGTGTTTCTAGAGGCAATGGGAGAGGAATTTACACTGCCGATTCAGTACGAAAAATTACCTGACTTTTGTTTTGAATGTGGTCTTATTGGGCATCGATACTGTGAATGTCCGACGAGATCTAGCCACTCATCCCTTGAGCAGATGAAGAAATATGGGGACTGGCTACGAGCGCCTTCATATATTTCTAAGAGAAAAACTAGTAGTCAACAACCATCTACTCCGGTGGTCAAGTTCAAAGTACTCCGGTGAGCCTAGTGTTAGTGGGACAAATCCCGGCGGAGTCTTTTCACTCCCGGTGACAGATTCGAATAAGAAAGAGTCAGATGAAAATCATAACAAAGTTCAGGAACCTCTTTTAAGTCAGGTGGGGGGTGCTTCATTGGTTCAGGAGGATGCTACCCCGATGGAAGACATGATCTCAGTATGCGCTTTGTCGGAAGTCCCAAATTCTGTTTCAAATAGTAGAGCCATGAGAGGACAAAGAGGTGGTCGGAAAATGAGGGCTTCTTCTAAGGGCAGCCCAAAAAGGTTTGAGGCCTTCGGTAGCGCCCGTAAAATATTACTACATTCTCCGTCTAAATCCACTGGTTCTTTATTTAAAGGTAGGGGTGGAAAGGTGTTACACAAAGAAAAAGAAAATTGATGGTGGATCTACCGCCAATGGGTGGTCAAACTAAACGAGCTAAACTTGAAGCCAAGGTGTCGTTGGTTCCCAAAGGCAGAATCTACAGATGTGGCGGCCTCGCGATGCGAGCCGCCAAGAATTATGAATTGCCTATCTTGGAACGTGCAAGGATTGGGGAATCCGAGCACGTTCCTTTCGTTTAACTTTAGTTCGCGATTTTCCCGGATCTAGTTTTCTTATCTGAAACTAGATTAAAATGTTATCAAGCTGAAAAAATTCGGATTAATTTGGGTTTTTTACCGGGAATTTTGTGGTGGAGAGTGTTGGCCAAGTGGTGGTCTAATGTTGTTGTGGTCTCGATAAATGGGAAGTAGAGATAAAATCTTTTTCTCGTGGGTCATATTGATGCAATAGTTCGAGATTCTTATCGCAACGGTGGCGGTTCACACAGATTTTATGGTAATCCTAAACAACATCTTCGTTACCAATCTTGGGAATTACTTCAGCGTCTCTCGGTTCCCATTTGGTGATGCCGTGGGTTTGCGGTGGGGATTTCAATGAAACATTATTTTCTTCCCAAAGATTAGGGCGGTGGGGCTCGCCCTTCGATCGCGATGACTAATTTTCGTGATGCATTGGAGTTACGGGCTTATCGGATTTTCGAGTGAATGGTAACCTGTTCACTTGGAACAATAAGAGAGATGGAGAATCTAATATTCAAGCTCGGTTAGATCGGTTTATTGGTAATATGACTGAAGCTTTTGTATCCTCGAGCGGAGACCTATCATTGCCCATTTTCACGTTCGCACCATCGCCCTCTCGTTTTTGCGCTTGTTGGGGCATGTCATTTTGAAAGTCAACTTGAAGGGAAAACCCTTTTCGCTTGAGCCTTTTTGGATCAAGGAAAAGGATTATCACGATGGAATTAGATTGGCCGGAATGGGTTAAATGCGGGATGTGGTGGAATCGGATCCTTTTGCCGCTATGCAAAGCAAATCGATGGGTCTTAAAACAATTTCTTAGTGGATGGAGTAAGTCTCGTTTTGGCGGTTGGAAAAAATCGTTAAAGGATTCCTGCGCGTCTTAAACTCTTGTTTGATTCTCCTAATCCTGGTACTCACATGGATGAAATTAAATACTTGGAGGCAAATATACAGGTTTTGGAAAGTAGGGAGGAAAGTTTCTGGAGGCAGCGGGCCCGGACTGACTGGCTTAAAGAGGGGGACATAAATACTAAGTTTTTTCATGCCCGCGCGAAGGCGAGATCTTCTAGGAACCGTATTCTCCGTCTGAAAAATCATACTAATGAGTGGATTTCCGAGCAGGGTGATTTGGTGCGTCATATTGTTGATTTCTTTTCAAATCTTTTTGAAAGCAGTTCCCCTTTGTCGGCGAACATTGATGAAGTTGTGGATTGTGTGGATAGTGTGATATCAGCTGAAGACTCAAACTTCTTGGAGCAAGATTTTACATCAGAAGAAATTGAGATTGCTCTTAAGGGTCTGGGTTCTCACAAAGCCCCAGGAGTGATGGTTTCCACGCTTTGTTTTTCCAAAAGCACTGGTCTCTTTTGAAAGATGAAGTTGTTGCCGCCTGTCTTCAAGTTCTTAATGGCGGACGATCGGTCAGCGGTGTTAATGAGACCATTATTGCTCTTATTCCAAAAACTAAAAGCCCTGAACGTATTAATGATTATCGGCCTATCGGTGTTTGCGGTTCTTCTACAAGCTTATTTCTAAGGTTACGGCTAATCGACTTAAGAAAGTATTAACACCTATTATCTCGGAAAATCAAAGTGCTTTTTTGTGCCGGGTCGACTTATTACGGATAATGCACTCGCATTTGAATCACTTCATTCTATATCCAAGAAATATTTGGGGCGGACGGGGTGGATGGCGTTGAAGTTGGATATGAGTAAAGCATATGATCGTGTTGAATGGGCCTTTGTTAAAGCGGTCTTGATTAAGAAAGGCTTTCCAAATCATATCGTGGATATTATTGTCGATTGTATCTCTACAAGACGATTTACTATCTCTATTAACGGTAAACTCCATGGTGAAATCGTTCCATCAAGGGTCTTCGACAGGGTTGCTCTTTATCTCCGTATCTATTTATTATTTGTGCGGATGTGTTCTCGCTCTCTTTTCTCGGGATCATAGTAGTGGGGGATTGGACGGATTTCGCTGTGCTCGGGGAGCTCCGCGAATTTCCCATCTCTTTTTCGCGGACGACTCTCTTATTTTCTCTCGAGCAAAACCTCATGAAGCTGATTTAATACTTAATATTCTTTCCAAATATTGCAATGCCTCAGGTCAGTTAGTTAACGTAGCGAAAACGTCGATAACTTTCTCTCCTAATGTGGCTTCCCCTACTAGAATCGAGATTCTCAATAGGTTGGACATACAATCTGCATGTGCTCACGATTCTTATCTTGGTTTGCCCTCGGTGGTGGGTCGCAATAAATCTCGGGCTTTTACCTTTATTCGGGATAAGGTATGGAAACGACTTCATAGCTGGAATCGAAGTTGGTTCTCTGCCGCTGGGCGTGAAACTTTAATCAAAGCGGTGGTTCAAGCATTGCCGGTCTATTATATGAGCCTCTTTCGAATTCCGTCAGGTATGTGTAATCAAATTAATAGTATTATTCGAAAGTTTTGGTGGGGCTCGAAGAAGGGGGAACACAAGATGGCTTGGGTAAAATGGGAGACTATGTGTAAAGCGAAACAATGGGGTGGTCTCGGATTCCGGGATCTTTCTTTGTTTAATCAGGCTATGTTGGCGAAACAAGTATGGCGTATTTTACATTGTCCTGAATCCCTGGTCGCGAGAGTTTTAAAGGCTAAATATTTTCCTACCATGTCTGTTTTGGATGCCGACCTTCGTCCAAATGCATCTTTTTTGTGGAAGAGCCTTTTATGGGGACGCGAGGTTATAAGCCGAGGTACGAGATGGAAGGTGGGGGATGGTTCTAATATTCGTATCTTTTCTGATCCATGGATCCCTCGTCATTCTTTCTTTCGGGTGTTTACTCCTTCCGTTCTTGGTATTGCTAAGGTGGCAGATTTGATTGGTATTTCAGGGGGCTGGAACTTTGATTTAATTAACAATATTTTTTTCCCGATTGATGCTGAAAAAATCTTGTCAATTCCTTTGGGTAATAATTTATCTTCAGACCGTCTGATTTGGCATTATGAAAAGAAGGGAGTATATACGGTGCGAAGTGGCTATCACTTTCTCAAACATAATTCTCTTCATGATGAGGAATCCAGTCGTGGGTCTCTTTCCAAATGGTGGGGACCTTTATGGAAGATGTCAATTGCCCCGAAAATTAAAATGTTCTTTTGGAGAACCCTCCATTCGGCTTTCCGTCGGCGGGTGAAAATCTATTACGTCGTCATTTGGATGCTATTGGTAAATGCCCGCTATTTGTGGTTGTTGGGAATCTAATTCACACGTCTTTTTTTGATTGTTGGTGGACTAAGAAATTTTGGAAACGAACGAGGTGGCGGTTTGTTATTTCTAACTCTAAGGGAATGGATTTTGTTAATCGTATTCTGTTGATTTGGAAGGATGATAATTGTAGGATTTTTCGTCTCTTTGTGGTCTTTTTATGGCTAATTTGGTATGAAAGGAACAAATTGTTGCATGGAGGTGTTATTGGTGAGTTTGAATCAATTTTACAAAGCGGGTCCACCACTTTGATGGAATTTGATCAAGTTTTGGTTCGACAATTAAGTGGAGAATTGCTCCAATATTCTCCATCATTTGGAGCGGTCGAGGTCAATGCTCTAATGGATCGAGCCTGCTTTTGCGATGCGCGTGTTCGGGATAATTTTGTTGGTTTGGGAGGATGGATTCAAGATGGAGATGGTTGCATGAAGGCGCTTTTGCCACGGTCGTTCGGGCTCTTTCGCATTCGACTTTGGCGAAGCGATGGCGCTCCGTTTTGGTCTTCGATTTCCTTTGGATGCAGGGCTCAAACCGCAACATGTCATTGCTGATTCTCTCGAGGTGGTTCATGGCCTAATTGCAAATGAATCTCTTCACCCCTTTGGAGCCGTTTTGTCAAATATTTTATCTTTACTTGTTTTGCTGTGATCGTTGTGATTGTACTCATATTGCCCGAACGGATAATGTAATTGCTCATCGGATTGCGGATGGGTCGCGGGATCCGGGTACTTTTTTCGTGGAAGGAGGCTTTGCCTTCCTTCTTTTCATCATCTTTGTTAAGTGATGTTTTACCAACCTTGCAGGTTTAATGAAATTTAATTTTTCTTCAAAAAAAAAGGTAACGTGACTTTAATTGATTTATGGTTGGATTAATTTAATTTTATAGATCATTGGAGTTAAGATGGATCATTAGAATGTAAGTGATGCTTATCACGAAACCAATTAGAATTTCCCTAACTAAAGCCTAGCTATTTATTCTCTCATATTAACTCACATTATTTCTATTATTTTAATAATGTTTCATCTCATTTAACTAATAAACTTGGCCCTACTTTATAAAGCCCAAACACCAATTAATTTGCTCATTTATTTCAAGCCAGCTCTAAACTCCATCTTAGGCCACCAATTTTTTGTTTCTATCAATTATCTACAAGAAGTTTATATATATATATATATATATATAATACATATGAGATATTTTCTTCTTAGCCTGCAAGAATACTAAACAAGAAACCAAACACTCTTTTTCTTCTTTACAGTGACCGTAAATTTGGTGCAGTGGAGAAATCATCATTATCTATTGTCAATTTACTCCAAATTTGAGCATCAGAACAAGAACCCCACTTTCTTCTCTCACAATTAAACACAAAACAAGAAGATAAAACTTTCGTTTCTTTTTGTGGGTCTCGACAAAGTGAGTAGGAAAGAAGACCAATTGCAATTTCTTTTGTATTCCTTCCCGTTCATCTCCTCGGGTGCAGCGTAAGACGAGATCGAACCCGACAATTAGACTTGCTACCGCACTACCATTGCGCGTATCAATAAAGCAACGCGTTTGAGCCAAAGGTGGGCAAATTATCATCTTTCTAAAGAAAATTGGGTTTGCTTGCAATTTCATAAATTTCACGACATTAGCCATTTCACGGACTTCACGACATTAGCCATTTCACGGACTTCACGACATTGAGCAATTGCATCATTTCACGATAATCATTTTCATGCATCTCACAATAATAGATTGTTCTATGATTGTTTCATTTCTTTTTTTTTCCAAGGTAATATAGTTTGTTTAGAAAACATAGATTGCATCAATCATGGTATGAATTTATATTGTCGCTTGCATTATAACTCAAATCGCTTGACTTGGTCTTTGGGCAAATAAATGTTATTTTGACAAAATTATTGAATGTTTGAGTCTGTTGAGGTGTGGGTAGGGTGGACAATGGATCTAATAGATTGTCTGTGGTCCTTGTTTGACTACCCATATGCCTAATCCCATTTTTGGGTCGGGCCGGAGACGGCGACAGAACTTGGGTCGTAGAACGGTATATTCATGAATATGACGATCTCTGGGCAAAAGCCCAGGCCAAAGAGACGTCGAGTCTAGTGGGAGGGATAAGGTGACAGGGCTTCGGCTAATGTTGGAAGCAACAAGGAGAACGGACAGGGTCAGTGTCCGATCAACACTGATTCTGCGTTTCTTATTTCGGGCTGACGAACTAATTGAATAACTGTTTATACTTTATTTTTCAAATGGGATATCCACTATTTGTTTAAAAAATTGGGATATCTATTGACCGTTTGAAAAGTAAAATATTTATCGTACTTAACTAACTGTTGTCCTAGGTGCATTGCATCACTGATAGAATCAAACATTAATATCTCATTATTGAATTGCAATATGTTCTTGATCATTACTGCAAAAATTCTTATGTGTATCATTATCATGCATACATAAATATTTTTAGACACACTAAATACTTATTTTTCAAAGAAACACTTCATATTTCATTAAATAAATATTGCATTCCTCTACCCCAACCCATTGAGCTCGATTAGCTCACCCCACGATTTTTATAAAAACTTTTTAGAAACCGAATGTTCTGAGATTGACGAGACTGACACGAGACTTCTATATCAGAGTTGACTCTACATGGTAGCTTTCCTTGAAGGGCTTATCTGTCAGGGCTTCAACAATATAACCATATTATCTTGTAATAGTTAGGTGAGTTACAACTTTGTTATAATTGTATGTTATTATTTATATACTTCCGCTGTATTTATATTTTTTTAATTATTTGTACTTAGATAATTTCTCTTGAGGAGCCTAAGTTTGAATATTTGGGTTGTACACTGTTGGATGTTATTCTATTTTATTGGGTATATAATTTGGGGCATGACAGTTATGGTATCAGAGCTTGGGTGTAAAAGGATCTGCACCCGAGCTGACCTAGGATATGATCTTCGGTTTGTAATTGAGTTACCACAGTTTTATGACCTTAAGAATTGAGTTAAGTGATGAAAGTAGGTGTTTATGTTTTGGCATACCGAGGAGTAGATACTCGCAATCTTAGTGTTTGATTGGTTATTACGAGTATTGTTTATCCTTGGAATTATTGAGCATGAAAAGTGCATCGTCTATACTAAAGAACATCTGATTTTACACATTGTATCATAATATTCTTAGTTCTTTGAGCTCTAGTTCATCTTTAAGAGTATAACATTGTGCTAGTATTTGGAGATTATTAGAAATTTGTGCAGAAATTAAGGTTATGGTGTCATGTAGCGAGCTTGTAAGACAGACTCTATATATACTTTGGAGCCAACTTAACTTCATTCAAATTGCTTTGCAAACCTTCATTTTTGTCCCGAGTTTGTATGTTTTGCATGTTCGTGGTCCGGCTTTCATTCACTTATTAACTATTTAATGAAACCTCGAACCATCTTGATTGTAACTTATTTCGTGTCTTTACTAGCTAAGTGGTTCATTTCTGATGCTTTATATGTACCAAAATCTTTTGGATCTCCCTTCTTCATCTAGTATCACTTTCTTCCGTCTTAATTTCCTATAAATGCACTTTTGCTCTACATCCTTTGTTTCAAGTCACTCAATTGGTTTAGTGGCTATTTATTAATCTCATCAAGTGATTTGCGATTTAATTTCTTCTACGCACCAGAATATCTATCTTAAGAAGAATTTTATTTTTATGAATTATCTCGAGAGGGATAATGTCTATTGTATCGTCGAGATCTCAATCGACTTCTCTTTCACAATTAGGGGATAGTTCGTATTGGCGCAACATCTTGATCCTCCATCGAACCTTTTCACTAAATTGTGTAGATTGTCTTTTATTGGTACCGATTTATCATGTAATCACTACTACTACACGCTCATGATTGTAGTTTTCTTAAATCTTAGTGAATTATGAACTCCACTTCCCCTCACTTTTGGAATCAACCTTTACTTCTGAAATTGTCAATTGTTCACTATGCTTGATGTTTGTCTTCTAAATGTTAAATTCTTTTGAGCACATCTACTCTTGAAGTAGTCCAATTTGACTCAATTTTTTTAATCTCTCGAAAATCGTCATCCTTGTTTGTGTTAGTTCTTTTTATTGAATTCGCATCTAACTTCTCGGCTAACCTCTCTTTGTATTTCGTATCATCATTGGAGTGACTTTCTGTTTTGGAAACCTTTGTCGTAACTCGATATTTGAGATATTAATTTTCTTTCACTCTTTTCTTATGCATAACCTCAATTATAGAGTGTAGCACCTTTCTTTCTTGTCGAAAGTTGTATTCCTTTCTATCATTATTGGTCATATAATAGTTGGCTTGGCGTGTCGCTGCTATGAGGCTTAATAGGCTTAATATGGGAGATATGATTAGTTGATATATACGTAATTGGCGGATGAGTTTTCTTAAATGTCAAATTGGTTTATTGGTTATTTGATGTTGGAATATTATCTAGGTTTGGGTATTGATCGTTCTGTGTCAAGGGTTGATTTGTAGTAGCACTCAAATATTAACAAATATAATGAATTTGTGTATATCATACTATATTTATAATTTGATTGATATATTAACTAAGGTATTGTTTGTGTTTAGGAATGGCCTTAGGAAGGAGCGGTTTATATGGAATTCTAGACTTGACACCAATTCTACCGAGGAAATGCAAAGGATGCGAGATCATATTTTTCATTTGGAAAACCTCGTAGATAAGTTAAACCATGATAACTCTATTTTGTATCAAAGCAAAGCCAAAGATTGACACAAAACCCGCAACAAGCGTAAGAATTAAACCAACAACAAAAAGAGTATATAGTTGTGATGTAAAACAATTTGATATATCGCAAAACACTTATATACCAGGAGAAGAAGAAATCATATGATCCTTTGGGCGTCCGGACGGAGGAACCTCGCGGTACTTTCAATCAAAACGATAATGAACATCAAAGGCGTGAGAACAAGATGAGTGATAGATTCAAACCATCATCGCCCAACCAGGCAAACAGGACGTGGAAAGAAAATTCAAGACAAATCACGAAATAATTGGTGATGTTGGAAAAGGAAAGAAACCAGAGGTATCAATGATGTTGTGTTCTTATTGTAATGTAAAAGGACATGAACCATCGCAGATGTTGGAAAAAAACGGAAAATGCCTTAGATGTGGCAACGATCAACATCGTGAGAGATTGCCCTATAAGAAACACCAATCAACAAACCATTAAAGGATCTCAAGAATAAATAAGCGCAAAAGAGAAGAAGATAAGTAAGGTGAATGATGAAGCACATCGTGATGAGACGGTTGGGTTAAGTTCTTAATAGAATATGACTTTGAAATTTTGTATGTGTAATCGAATAGGTAGTATGTATGCTCAAAGTGAATGCGTAAAAGTATTGTGAGATATAGGTAGCCACCAAGATAAACATTATTTATTTTGGGTATGACAAAATGACGCATGAATGACATTTTGCCATTGTATATGAATGACTATGTAAATGATGTACAAGTATTGTAATGAGGTGTTGGAATTTCTCTTGTGCATAACAATTACTGGGTTATATATCGTTTAGTTATCGTGTCTAATTAAGGAATTTAGTTTTACTACGGATACTTGAGTTTATATTACATGTAGCGTGTGATGTATGATAAGAGTAGACCGTGCGTGCTTGGGCGATGTGTAATAGAAGTCATTTCTAGTTATTTTAACTCCTTATATTTCTCGAAGCTAAGTTATGGGTTTTAAATTTTGTTATAAAATTTTAAGGGTTTAGTCACCTTGACTTAAGAGAAGTTGATACAAACTTATTCTTAAGGTGGTAATTATATTGATGGAAAGATTCCGATCTCTTAACAAATCGTCTATCGATTCCCAACTAGTAATTAGTAACGAGATGGATGACTTTAGTATGAACTTATCATTATAATGTTGAGCGTTTACAATTGCCTAGAAATATTTAAGGAGGAATTTGGGGCCAAATTCTTTTAAGGAGGGTAGAATGTGAGACCCCACATTTAGATAACAAAATAAGTGATAAATATTTGAGTTTATTTAGAAATAAATAAGATTGATTTATTTTAAATTATTGGGATTATTATAATTACATTTTCATAGCTAATTAGATTTATGTTATTAGGACTAATATTTCGTTTCAGCATTTAAGTAACGTGACTTTAATTGATTTATAGTTGGATTAATTTATTTTTAGAGATCATTGAGTTAAGATGGATCATTAGAATGTAAGTGATGCTTATCACGAAACCAATTAGAATTTCCCTAACTAAAGCCTAGCTATTTATTCTCTCATATTAACTCACATTATTTCTATTATTTTAATAATGTTTCATCTCATTTAACTAATAAACTTGGCCCTACTTTATAAAGCCCAAACACCAAGTAATTTGCTTATTTATTTCAAGCCAGCTGTAAACTCCATCTTAGGCCACCAATTTTTTGTTTCTATCACTTATCTACAAGAAGTTTATATATATATATAATACATATGAGATATTTTCTTCTTAGCCTGCAAGAATACTAAACAAGAAACCAAACACTCCTTCTCTTCTTTACAGTGACCGTGAATTTGGTGCAGTGGAGAAATCATCATTATCTATTGTCAATTTACTCCAAATTTGAGCATCAGAACAAGAACCCCACTTTCTTCTCTCACAATTAAACACAAAACAAGAAGATAAAACTTTCATTTCTTTTTGTGGGTCTTGACAGTGAGTAGGAAAGAAGACCAATTGCAATTTCTTTCGTATTCCTTCCCCGTTCATCTCCCGGCCGAGCAGCGAAGACGAGATCGAACCCGACAATTAGACTTGCTACCGCACTATCATTGCGCGTATCAATAAAGCAACGTTTGAGCCAAAGGTGGGCAAATTATCATCTTTCTAAAGAAAATTGGGTTTGCTTGCAATTTCATAAATTTCACGACATTAACCATTTGAGACTTCACGATATTGAGCAATTGCATCATTTCACGATAATCATTTTCATGCATTTCACAATAATAGATTATTCTATGATTGTTTCATTTTTTTTTCCAAGGTAATTTAGTTTGTTTAGAAAACATAAATTGCATCAATCATGGTATGAATTTATATTGTCGCTTGCATTATAACTCTTGCAAATCGCTGACTTGGTCTTTGGGCAAATAAATGTCATTTTGACAAAATTATTGAATGTTTGAGCCTATTGAGGTGTGCGTAGGTGGACAATGGATCGAATAGATTGTCCGTGGTCCTTGTTTGACTACCCATATGCCTAATCCCATTTTCGGTCGGGGCGAGACGGCGATTAACTTGGATCGTAGAACGATATATTCATGAATATGACGATCTCTCGGGCAAAAGCCCAGGCCAAAGAGACGCCGAGCCTAGTAGGAGGGATAAGGTGACAGGGCTTCGGCTAATGTTGGAAGCAACAAGGAGAACGGACGGTGGTCAAATGTCCGATCAACACGATTCTACGTTTCTTATTTTGGCCGACGAACTAATTGAATAACTGTTTATACTTTGTTTTTCAAATGAGATATCCACTATTTGTTTTAAAAATTCGGATATCTATGACCGCTTGAAAAGTAAAATATTTACCGTACTTAACTAATCGTTGTCCTAGGTATCAGACATCGATAGAATCAAACATTAATATCTCATTATTGAATTGCAATATGTTCTTGATCATTACGGCAAATAATTCTTATGTGTATCATTATCATGCATACATAAATATTTTTAGACACACTAAATACTTATTTTCAAAGAAACACTTCATATTTCATTAAATAAATATGCATTCCTCTACCCCAACCCATCGAGCTCGTTTAGCTCACCCCACGATTTTTATAAAAACTTTTTTAAACCGAATGTTCGAGATTGACGAGACCGACACGAGACTTCTAAATTAGAGTTGACTCTACATGGTAGATTTCCTTGAAGGGCTTATCTGTCAGTGGCTTGAACAATATAACCATATTATCTTGTAATAGTTAGGTGAGTTACAACTTTATTATAATTGTATGTTATTATTTGTAGACTTCATTTGTATTTATATTTTTTTAGTTATTTGTACTTAGATAATTTTTCTTGAGGAGCCTAAGTTTGAATATTTGGGTTGTACATCGTTGGATGTTATTCTATTTTATGGGTATATAATTTGGGGGCCACCACGAGAAGAAAATGGCCGATGGGCCAAACCCGACTCCTTTTGGGCGGTTTAGTTATTAAGAGTCCATTACGCAATTAATATTAAATAAATATATATAAAATGAATTATATATTTAAATTATGAAAATGTTTTTATCCCCAACACACATATTAAACATAATTTGTCGTCTATGCATGTATACAAGAAAACACAAAATAACATTTGAAATTTTCATTGTTAGACAAGAAAAGTTGATAAGTGTCTTTTCATGCATGTATTTGTTTATTTTTGCAGGTTTTAGGATGTTTTGTTGTTAGTTTCATTGGTATTTTACTGTACATAGTTCATATAACAGCGAGGTGTTGTTGGGATAATTGATCATTTGGAGCTGTTTTTTATGAATTTCAGGTGATGGATTTATATCATACATGATACGAGTTTGATGGATGCAAAGACGCTCGAAGACCCAAGACAAACTCGTTAAATTAGAGCTTTTTGTACCAAACATGGCCAGGGTGTGTTTAGGAACACGCCCATATCAAAGAGGTAGAGCCAAGGTTGAAAAGGGGAGAGACCATGCAAAGAACGGCCAAGCCGTGTTTTGAAACATGGACGTGTTCGTCAGTTATTTCACAAACACGTCTAGTATTTTGAGACACGAGTGTTTTAGTGAGTTATCTTACGAAACGGCCTGGTCGTATTGGACAAGCATGGTTGTGGTGATCCCTGCATGACGTGATTTTGACATGTTTGAACTTATTTGATTGTTTCGAAAGAGTATTAATTCAATAAAACAGACAAATATCTGAGTAAAGTAACTTTATGGCATATAAATATGATCTTTTGCTCCATAATTTAACATCTTCGAATCCACTCTAAATTGGGTTATCCCATATTCTACATCTAGATCTTGGGTTTTTTCTTCTTGAATCTTGCACAAGAAAGAGGTGCTAAGGCTTGAGGATTGAAGATATATCACTCGGGGAGAAAGACGAACACCACCACATCATCTTCACACGTCCATTAGAGGAGTCTTATTTTGGTTTTGAGAATCTTAAACTCGAGTAATCATGTTGACTTCAATAAGAACTTCTTATTTTGTTTTTGTTGTTTTTGTTCTCGTCTCCATCACGGGCTAAATCACTAGTGTTTGAATGCGAGGAACCTAGAACTTACTTTTTAATATGTTTTGAATGTTTTAATGTATTTTCTTATGCTTTCAAGCGATTCACTAATGTCATGTTTTGATTATTCGAAATCCACAATAATGATTTGAAGTTTTTTTTTCTTAGGGTAATTGAGGGATTTATTGTGAGATAGAATCGACATATATGAAAGAAGTTGGATACAATCCCAAATATAGGATGACATAAATCTTCAAGATTAGGGTCCAACCAATGCAATGTTGGGATTTTAACTAGTAAGAGATTTCAATTAATCAAGTTAAGGTTAGAGTAATTCACCTTGTGAAATGGTTAACTCAATGTAGGAATTCCTCCAGTCCATGAAGTATGAAAACTTGTTAATTAAGGAAGGTTAGATCTTAAGGGTTTGTGGTTGTATTTGTTTGGTAAAATCACAAATACATTCTAGGGGATTCACATTTGAGCACGTTTTTATCCATCATCTTCCTACTTGAGCTTTCGATATCTTTTGTGTGTTTAGTTGCCTTTGTATTTAATTTGCTTTCATTTATTTTTATACTTTAAAACAATTATTGGCGAATTTGTAGGCTAGATAATAAAAAGACGGTAATTACTACTACTCGTAGTTTTTGTGGGATCGATGACACTCTATACTGCGTTTAGCTAAATCATAATAGGCATGTACACTTGTCTAGGCTTTTTAGAGTAGCATCCGAGGCATCAAAAGTTTGTCGGTAAATATATCCAAAGAATGGATTATTAACGAGATAGATGTAAAATTGTTCGTTGGTGAATATCTAACGACAAAATCGCTTCCATTATAAAATTTAGTGATGGAAAAAACCATTGGTAATGGTAAAATTACATGTAAATGGTTTTGAGACGACGTTTATGAGTCATACATCAACAGATGATTGACGGAATACACCGATACAATAAAGACGGAAGATATTTTCATCTTTATATTGTGAATAGTACACAACGATGCTTTTCAACCGCCATTGTTTCTAATTTAACATAGCTATTTTTTTTTAAGTATTTCATATAGCTATTATTAGATCATATATAGTGGCATATGTGTATTAGCTAATTCGTTTTACTTACAAGTTAATTTCTTATTAATCATATATCTAAAATATGTGGAGTATATTTGTAACTATTATTTTGTTGAACAAGTAAAATATTTTTCACAACTATCATTATTAATTATAATAAATTAAATTTATCCATGACCACTACATGTAATGATCAACCTACATATGGTTGAATTGCGATCGCAAATTCGCAATAGTACGTTTCATTTATTGTTGCGAGTTTGGTGGAAAGATATGCAATTGCAAATATAGCGCATTAATATAAAATCTTAGCATTGATTTGGATGTTTCTTTCATGCAATTTTCTTGCGAAACCTTTTAATATGAAATGTTATGGCTGATAAAGATATATAGTATTTATTTTAATTTGTGCCATACAACAAACATGCACAATCTGGAAAGAAAAAAAATCAAACTTCAGAGCGGTACAACTAAATTCGGCATTAAATGTTGGAGAATATGGAAAACAAAATTATCTACTTGCTACAACTAAATTCAGTAATTGGCATGTTTTGGCTCCCCGAATATTTCGTTCATACTTGGTGGAGCTTTATCTTCAAAAAGTTGATAAACCCAATCAATAAATTCATTTGATAATTCATTCTCTCTATTCTTATCTTCCTCTGATTGATCTGAAAACACAAATTCCTTCTGTTTAGTACCTCCAATTTGAGGTTCAGAAGATGATATTATTGCTTCTACCTCCTGCACATGGCAAAAAGCAGATGTCAACACTTTTCTGATTTCAAATGGTGTTAATTAAACAATTTGAGAGAAAATTGATTCTAGGCACAATTAATTATTTAAGTTTAAAAAATAAAAGCTTGAAATTAAGAATTACTTACACCAAATTTCTGTGAAGTTTCTGCAACACTCGTAAGTTTCAAGTCCTCCAATGTACTCGAGTATAGAATAAATATTGTTGTCTCGACAAAGGACTTGAACTGTCTACCCTGGTGATAGTAAAACTGACAAAATAGAGTATTAACGGAAATTAGGAGATGCCCTTGTCAAAAAAAATCAACGTTCTATTTTGAATAATAAAAGGCGCGCGGAAAAAAAAAACCCTAACATTTAGGGTATTTAATATTTACATAAAAATCAAGAGAAGTTTCAAATTACAAAAATTCTCTTGAAGTTTGATTACATCTTAATTGTAAATTGTAATATTTTCAAGAAATTTAAGGACGGTGTATGAAATATTTTTTACTTATGATGAGGTAAAATGTAAGATGGAATCAAACCTTAAATTAAGGGTGTTTCTTGTAATTTTGAAATAACAGTTGGATAATGCAATTTTCTAGGCATATTATTTTGTTTATAACTTGCTAATAACTGGTGAAATTGGCAAGAAAGGAAGTTAGATCAATATTCCACTAAATGAAATTAAATTAGAAAAATACCTTATCTTCCTTTTTGTTGCCCCATTTTCTTGTCTCCATTGTCCATCCTACAAGGCGCTCTTGCAATGAAATTTCGTATTTCTTTTGAAATATGGTAGGATTAGGGTCTTCTAACAATGGTTGCACGACATGATCTCCTGGTGGTAGACCGTATACACCCACATTCCATTTATTGTTGCTCTCATAAACATGTATGTGGCATCGACTAATACCACCTGTTTCCAACTACATATATATATATATATATATATTAACTAGTGTTAGATAAGACTAAAGGTATTAAAATGGGTCAGACCAATGGGCACAGTCGACGGACTCAAATGTTGAACTCGACTTTGATTTTAGATGCCCGAAAGGGAGCGGGCCTATTTGGTCCGAAAAGTCGAGTTGAGCTACATGTGTAATTTCATGGGTTAGATTGGACTTGGGTCTCAAAAATAGCGGCACGAAGGAATTTCGGCCCAGCCCAGCCCGACCCAGTTGACTTTTCTAGATAAGACTCGTGGAACACTATTGCAAAATCACATACATACAAATTATTAATATCATTTTTGGAGGTATACCTCATTGATTTCCAGGAGATATTGTTCACCAGACTCTGGAAACTTAAAAAGTCTGAAAAATAACTCCTCATTTCCTTCGGTTCTAGGCTTTCTTTTGCTTAATGATTCTGCCATGATTTGTGTTGGTCGCTATTGTGAAACAAAACATCTTTATGTTAGTGAAACAATTTCAACACATGTATATACAGATTTATGAAGCAATCATATCACAAATAAGAAGTTATACTGGAATACATGCATATTTAATTCATCATTTGATGTTTCCGATACTTTCTCATTGTTAGTTGACTCTCTATCTTTTTTCTTTCCAATTAGAAACTCAAAAGATATCACAATACATTAAAATCAAATTAAAAGTACCACAAAATTATCACAAATAGAGAATTACAAAGTTTCATTAAGTTTAGATTATAACCAATAGCTAGCAAGCTAATAAGCTAACAATACAAGCATATCAGTTTGCAAGGCTACCTTAATGCTGGGAGACTTCTGCGAGTGAGACGCCATTTAGATATGTATGTCTCCGAAAAATGCTGGATAAATGAGGGCTCAAGAATAATGACTTTGGGATCGGATGGCGCTCATTTATATTGATATCACCGAGGAAATAGGATTGATATATAATTTGAATTCGAATTTGCATGCTAATAATTAGGCGTTGACGGAACACGATTTAGATATTGGGATTAAATTAATTTCCTAATATGTTTGGATTATGCGGTAAAAGCCAGTCGTATTTGGATTTTTATAATTTTGCTTTTTAAGAAAAAAATATTGGACATTTGAAATTGTAATAATACTTTCCATATATAATTGTGCAATAATGTTATGCATGAAAAAAGATATCTTTAATAGCATTTGATATGGAAGGAAGTGAACTGTAAATAATATGTAAATAATATGTATTTCAGATAGAGTATTTGCCAGTTCACTCATATTTAAAAATATTAAATTGCAAACAATGTACCAGAATCAAGAAATTTTCTCAAAGGATTTCCTAATAGTTCGCTATGGTTACTGTTTGTCTTAGTCTATTATACAGAAATTCAAAAGTTTTTTTTTTGTTTTTTTAATATATAGAGTTGATATTGCAAGAGCTCGAAAGGTTCTCCAGAATATTCTATATTTAATTAAATAAATGTAATTCATAAAAGAAAGTAATATATGTACATATTTTCAAAATGAAAATTATTTGCTACTTTCAAACTTGTTGAAAAATAATTGAATGGTAAATTGTTCTCGGCCTCACTCATACTTATGTGCAAACAATTTCTTATATGCTAAAGGATGTTTTTTAAATCTAATAGCATATCGCCCGTGCGAATTTAAATGTAATATAATTCACTACAACATAAATGACATTAGGTAACACAAATTTTGTAGCACTTTTTACATAAGGTACATATGTAACACATGTTCGTAACACTTTTTACATTATAATATTTATGTAACACTTTTGTAGTACTTTATCAATATGTAACGCTTATATGTAACACTTTTAAATAAGTAACACTTTTAAGTATCCCTTTTTTTTGTTATATCTTTTGTAACATAAATAGGTATCACTTTATTTAAAAAACACTCTTGGCAACACTATATTTTATTATATAATTGTAACACTTTTTAGGCTATATTTTAGTAACAAAAAATTATATAACTACTTTAAATCATGTAAATGACTTATTTAATTAATTGATATCACAAAATAGGCGAAGACAAAAAAATCACCAAACCTAAAATGCGCATGTATGTATTTTATTATTATTTATTTATTTATTTTTTAATTTTTACTAAGGAGACTGATTTAATTTTTTTACTTTTTTTTTTAAAAAATTACCAATAAAAATTAATGTTGTCGGTAATTACTTAGGACTTTTTTTTCATCGTAAATTATATTTTCATTATTTATTTATTATTCAATTTTTTTTGGTAGAACTTTTTTATCACAAGTAAATTAATTTTATATTTTACTTGATTGAATATTGATCAGTCGATAAATTTATTTTATATATTTTTGATATTTTTAATTTTTGTGTCATTTAATATATAATATAATATGATTTTCAAACTATATACGAGTGTATAATATAATTTAATACATATATTATATATTACAATCATTATTATATAAAATATTTTATATATACATATAATATAATTTTTATACAAGTTTAATATATATGTGTATGTGTATATATAAAACAAAGCAAAAAGTTGTAATAAGAATTAACTTAGCTTAGTGGCAAAACCGTCACTTCCACACATATATAACAGTCGTGGGTTGAATTGACTTGGTGGCAAAAAATAGTATTTTTACGTAGTGCTATAAAAAAGTCTTACATAAGATTCATATGTAACACTTTAGAAGTATTTTTTAAAGTGTTACAAATATAAAAGTATTATAAAAAGTGTTACATAATATTCATATGTAACACTTTAGAAATATTGTTTCAAAGTGTTACCAATTGAGAACTTAATGTAACACTTATAAAAAATGTCACTAAAAGCTAATAAAAGTGATACCTTATACTATAGGTAGCACGGGCAAGTGCAGCACCATAAAAGTGTTACCTATTGTCTATAGTAACATTTTACAGCCATTAGGTAACATTTTTTGGGTGTTACCTAATATCATTTATGTTGTAGATAATGAAGTATTGTTTAATTTTTGATATTAAGAAATTTATATGGTGGGAATGTTAAATCAATTGAGACATTGTTGAAATTTATACAAACAAATTACTATATACATTAATTTAATAAATACAATCATATTATCATTTATTTTCTCAATAACAATAGTATTCTACTCAAATCAATTTTTTGAAAGAAAAACTATTTTATAAACTAAACGATGAAGAATAATTATTAACAAATAATAGCATAAATAACATAATAAATAAATAGCCTTTATTTTATGTAATAAGTATTAAAATATTTATAGATGTTATTTGATTATTTTTGAATTTATCCAATGATTTATATTTTTTATCATAACTTTTAGATTTATTTTAATACTTCAAGATTTAATTATGTAGTGATTTTAAGACTTATCAGATAATTTTTAGATTTATTATATAATTTTAAAAATTCATTTCATAATTTCTTGTTTATTTATATAATTTTCTGAATTCTCGGTTAATTTTTGATTTATTATATAGTTTATAGATTATATATTCTTTTTATTAATTTATTTTTTAACTTTTTAATTTTTATTTGGTCAGTCTCATCAAATAATATATATATATATATATTGCATTATGTTATTTAGTAGGTGATGTTTAAATTTCATTTCTTAAATATTTTTTTAAATAATAGTATTTTAATTTATATAATATATGGGTATGAAACACACACACATATATATATATATAATATAATAAATATTAATGGTATTTTAAACAATTACAAAATTTAACTAAGAAATAAATATTTATTAAATTTTGATTATTAATTCGCGGATTTCTTAAATAAAATTTTGATTTTATTTTTTAATTATATATTTAGACTATTTGTGGATTTTACTAAAAATAAGATGTTATTATTCTAAGTTTGATATGTATTAAATTCTAATTTTGAAAAAATAAATTTATGATTTTTTTAAATTAAGAAAATAAATCGGCAACTAAGTAAAAGTATAAAAACAATATATAAAACAACGCATGAACAAAAAACAAAGAGCATAAAAATAAGTCATAGTTGTATTGAAACATCAAAACAACGACGAAACAATACCGAAACAACAGAAATAATATAAAAGCAATAAAGGAACAAAAAAAAACATAAAACAGCCCAAAAACGACAGAAACAATATAAAACAACACATGAACAGAAAAGAGCATAAAAATAAGTAAAATTTGTATTGAAACATCAAAACAACGACAAAACAACATAGAAACAAGCAAGAAACAAATATAACAATATCGAAACAACATAAATAACATGTAAAGCAATACATGAACAAAAAAACGTGAAAATAACAAACAAATATGCTACTTCTCATTATAAAAAAAAGTACAAAAGTGGTAGGAGCATATGTAAATAGTGTCTTTTTTCCAAAGTTGAGGTAATCCAACAATTTCTCTAGAATTATACTACTATATATAGGATGTTTGGGAGGGGAGGCATTTCTTTTATATTATTTATGGAAACCTCTCACTATATATATATATATATATATATATATATATTGTGATACCCGAGCCTCTCACTACTCATTAGGCCAATATAGTTGTGACGCCCCAGACGGGGACGCGACGATGATCCACAACTTAAATACAAATAAACCAAACCGTCTAGACGAATATCAATGAACACCCAATGAAACAGAGTCAAATAGCAGCGGAAATAAAGAACAAGTACAAATTATAACTTACAGTCCAATAAATATCTGAATTACATCCCCGAAATCAACTAAAGATAACAACTTAATAGTCAAAGGGTCCTACGCCCTTCAGTTACAGACCGGAACGAAAGAGAATAAAGAGTCCAACAAAGAAATAAAAGAAACAAGTCCAAATGACATCAACAATAAAAGATAGTAAGTCCAACAAGCGGAGTACGGGAGCTCAGTCCGTGGTCGGTTCAACATCTTCAACGAAGTCCTCATCTAAAGATTAGAAAACAGGAGGGGATGAGACAGAAATCTCAGTGGATGGGGTGATCGTGTGCAAGTGTGGCGATATATAGTTAATGCGAGAAAACAGTTGTATGAAAACGCGTGAGATATGATGCATGAATTCAAACACAGTCCACAAGCGTCGTGATAAAATATTTAAGTAATATACTTATACAGTTTAAGAAAACAGTTCGTGGTCACAAAAATACTATGTGATTCAGGCAAGACAGGTAGGATTGCGTACGGAATGTAACGCCAATCCTATGCAAGACAATTAATGGTTGCGTACGGATTTGTAGCGCCAACCAATGCAATACAAGTAGCGGTTGCGTACGGATTTGTAGAGCCAACCAAACGTGTAATACCCGGTATTAGAATTTGAATCTCAAAATTTAGGGTAAATATTTCGCAATTTTCAAGGAATTAGATTAGTAATTTATTGGGATTTATAGCTAATTAAGATTATTATTTAAAATATATAATTCGGGTAGAAAAATTATACATTTAATTCATCACGCCACGCCCAAACGGGACGCGACGAACGATCCACAACTTAAATACAATAACCAAATAGTCCAGACAAATATCAACGAGAACCCAATGAAACAGAGTCTTAATAGCAGCGGAATAAATAACAAGTACAAGTTACAACTTAAGTTCCAACAAAATCCAAATACATCCAACATAATAACCTGAATAAGTTTACTGAGGCCAAAACTAAAACAAAATGTAAAGTACAATATCCAAATCTTAATCGTCAAAGGGTCCTACGCCCTTAAATTACGATAAGAGAGAAAAGAGTAAAGCGAGGATCAACGGAGTCCAACATCAATAGAAGTACATGAAATAAGAACGATCATCAAGAAAAAGGTGCAAGATCGACAAAGCGGGCGAGGTCATCAATGCGTGGCGGTTCGAAATCTTCAATACTGATCCCCATCTAAAGGTTAGAAAAAGTGGGGATGAGACATAAATCTCGGTGGATGGGGTGATCGTGTGCAAGTGTGGCGCAATATAGTTAATATGAGAAAACGATTATATGAAAGCGCGTGAGTATGATGCATGGATTCACACACATTCGTTAAGCGTCGTGATAAAATATTTAAATAATATACTTATACGATTCAAGAAAAGAGTTCATGGTCACACAGCACTATGTGATTCAATAAGACAGGTAGGATTGCGTGCGGAAGTGTAACGCCAATCCCATGCAAGGCAATTAATGGTTGCGCACGAATTTGTAGCGCCAACCAATGCAACAGTAGCGGTTGCGCATTTTAAAATGTAACGCCAACCAAAACGGGTCCGATAACTTCTCGAATCGAATCGTGGATCGAAAGCGATTTCTTCGTTCTTCCTTGTAACTCCCAACAAGATGGTCCAAGATCGGTACCTTATCGCTCCGTAGACAAAGACAAAATCCACAAGTGAAGCTTGCAAGGCTCGGATCCGTCATAATCATGATTATACCTCGATACTACGACCCGCTTCCCTTGGACAAACTCCGTCCCTCGCCATGGATTAGGGACAATGGGGCGGAAGAGTGGAATAGCGGCCGAGTGCGCTTGCCCATCCCCAACGTATCCATTCCGATCGTGAGCTCGACACACCAAGTTGACTCGAGCAGAAAGTAATTACATGTACAGCAATCAACCAGCAAATGAAAGTATTATTGATTCAGGAAGCGAGTTTTAGAAAGATTTTTTTTTTTGAAAAACGCGAGTGGCAATTATGGCGTTGGTGGAGTATTTGGATGAAGATGATCATCGCAAGGATAAGCAATCTTCGATATCTTGAAAGATTAGGTGGAACATGAGTCCCGTTATAGATTCAAAATCGCAAGGCGAGGAAGTCGCTCCGCGATCGGGTATTAATCGGTCAAATTGATCCGACAAGTTAAGGGTTTTTGGGAAAGTAAAATATTTTAATTAAAACTCCAAGTCAGAGGTTCCAGGGCTATTTTAGTAAAAGAGAAAATAATTTGAGTTAGGTCCTTTATAAAAGAAAAATTGTAATTTAGCCCCGTTTTGTAAAAACTAACACTTTTGAGGTTAAAAATTGAACAAATAAATATACCGACCTTGGAAAATTAAGAGGTCAGTTCCTAAATTCTCCAAATTGTCCAGAGATTCAGGTTTTTAAAGTTTTGAGGTCAAGTTTTTATAAAATTCTCACATTGGCCCCAAATTTGTAAAAAATGCCAATTCGGACCTTAAGTTTTAAAAATTCGGAACTCACAAACCGGAAAGGATTTTAATGTGATTCCTGTTGGAAAATGTCACTAAGGTTAGTAGGATATTGGGACAAAAGCAGTTTTTAAAAGCAATATGTGTAGGTCCTTTAACTTTTATTTTCTTGCAATTTAGTCCACCAACTTTCCATTTTTACATTTTTAAGTCCAAAATTGAATTTTAAAAAATTATGCTCGACTTGTCCAGGTTATAAATCATCCAAAACATGGATTTTAAAGATCATACACATGCATGTCCAATACATACAAGAATTCATCAATTAGAACATTAAAGTGTACATGCATGCACCTAAAATTCAATAAATAACAATTTTGAGCAACTCTTGAGAATTTTCATGATTTGATATATAAAATTGACATGCAATACATAGATTATATATCTCAAGGCTCATGATCAAAATTCTACATGCATTTTAATAAAAACACCTAGAAGTTGGAAAGTATTTTTCCACCCACCTTAAAATGGAAGGTTGTGAAATAAAAAGGGAAAATTTCACAACTTTGGATGAGGTCACTTAGGTCAGCCCCTAAGTCAAGAAATATCAAAAATTTGGAGTTAGAAAAATGAGAGAAAAATTAAGGAGAAAAGAAGGAAATAAGAAAATTGGAAAGACTACACTTTACCTTGTGTAGTAGGTGTTTTGAAACTAGTTGAAGCTTCAAATTTGGAAATTTTGGTTCAACTCCAAAATCACCTAAGGTCAGCCCCTATTTCTCAAAAATGAAAAAGGGGTGTTAAAATTTGAAAAAAAAAAGAAAGAAGAGGAAAGAAGGGTTCTAGTGTCCAATTCTTACCTTGTAGTTCAATTCTCTACTAGTTCTTCTTCATGTCTTCTAAAATTCACCACCATGCATGCATGTCTCCAAGTGGTCTTCTAAGTACCTCAAAATCCAAAATATAACTTAAGTTAAAAGAAGAAGGTGATGAGTGGTAAGAATTTAAGTTGGATTGAGGAGTGAAATTTCTTACCTTAAGAAAGGGGGTGTTCAAATTTTTTGAGTTTTAGTGGTAAGATTGTTTGTTTGGTTTAGATGTTTGAAGAAAGGAAGTATGTTTGATGTTAGGAAGATGTTCTTGGAGTTATGAAGATGGGTTTGAAGATGTGAAGGACTTGTGTTTGAATATTTGAAGATATGAAGAAGTGGTACTTGAAGATATGAAGAACTTATGTTGAAGATTTGAAGATGTGAAGAGTTGGTGTTTGAAGGTTTGAAGATATGAATGGATTTTGTGTTTGAAGATTTGAAGATATGAATGAATTTAGAGAGAGGTTAGAGAGAAGGAGGAGAATTAGTTAGAAGATTAAAATGTGTTGGATGAAATGAACAAATTTTGCCCATTTTTTGTCATGTTGGCCGTCCACATTAGATGAGAGGGAGGGGATTTTTTTGTTAAATTTTGTGTCTTGTAATTTGTCTCTTGCATGGAGACAATTTGGTAGTCAAAGGTATGGGTCAAATTGGAATGTTGAGAGGAATAAGAAGAATGTTGGGAAGAATGGAATAAGTTGGGAAAAATAGTAATAAAGAATTGGTGTATAAGATGATGTGTATAATGTTTGAATTAATGATATAATTATACACAAGATGACTAATATATGGTGTAGGTGTACAAGAGATGGATGATATTTTTATCCCAAAAATACCACCATGGCAGTCCACTATGAGGGCAATATGGTAATTCCATATATTTTTTTTTTGTCCCAAATTTGATGATAATAGATGAAATATATCAATCTCCAAAATATTTGTGATTGCCTTGATCACTTATAAGTCTCATGATCACTTAATCTAAATCAAAATCTTAATTCTATAAGGTAAAAGTCTCTAAAATAAATAGTCTCTTAAAATTCTAAGGTGACTAATAAATACAAAAATAGTAATAATGATCAATCAAGTGATCATAAATGAGGAATAGAATTAATAGTGATCATGATCACAAGTAATAAATAAAATGAAATAAAGTACAAAATATATGTATTATTAAAAATTACCCGTCAAAATGACGCGGTAAAATAGTCGATCAAAAGTATAAACGACAATAAGGATCAATTAATAGCTCGGAAAAATCGGGGCTTCACATCCTCCCATCCTTAAAAGAATTTGGTCCCCAAATTCTCTTCAGAATAGTTCTGGATATTGATTCCTTATGTCTTCTTCCATTTCCCACGTTGCGTCTTCGTCTCGGTTGTGGTTCTCGCCACACCACTTTAACCATCGGGATCTCTCTCTTACGTAAATGTTGTATCCACGATCAATGATCCGGATCGGCTCTCGGTGTAGGATAGATTTTCCATTAGAGGAGGAGTATCACGAGTGATGATATGTTCGGGATCCGGTTGATACTTCTTCAATCTTGATACGTGGAATACATCATGCATTCCCGCATATGGTCGGTAACTCGAGTTGATAGGCTAACTTCCGGTTCTCTGTAAAATCTTGTAAGGTCCAACATATCTCGGACTCAACTTGCCTCATTTCTTCGGGTTGATTAATCCTTTTCCGTGGTGAGAGTCCGAGAAATACTTCATCTCCGACTTCAAATTCCAAATCCTTTCTTCTCTTGTCCGCGTAACTCTTTTGGCGGCTCGAGTCGTGCGAATCCACTCCTTGATCAGCTTGACCTTCTCCATGGCCTCCGAACTAAGTCGACCTTTGGAATCGAGGGCGACTTTCGCTTTCTCTTTCGAGTCCATTGGTCGTCAATCTCCGGTGTAGTGGGGATCTACATTTTCGCCATATAATGCCTCGTAGGGTGCCATCCCAATTGTGGCCGATAAGCTGTTATTGTAGGCGAACTCGGCTAATGGTAAGTGCGAATCCCAACTTCCTTGAAAATCCAAGGTGCAGGCTCGCAACATATCTTCAAGGGTTTGAATTGTTCGCTCCGACTGTCCATCAGTTGGTGGATGTGCTGATGTGCTGATACTTAGCGAGATACCCAATTCCTCAATATCAAAACTTAGGTGGCCTAGAGGCGCTTATATTCGTTTCAAATTCCCATCAGCCAATTTCCAATAATCATTCTGCAAAATATCTCTTAATAACCTTAGTGGTACTCAAAATTTCTTGTCATCACCTTGTAATAGACACTATCCATAGTACCCTATTCATGTGATCCGTAACATTGGTACCACTATTCGATTATCACCTAACCAATCATTTCTATCCCACATACCGTTCTAATGTACTATTCCCATAATTATTAGTTCAAAACATACCTCTTATAATTCATATCCCGAATATATCCTTGCTTGTCACAGCTAGTCAATACTTCATTTACCCAAGAAAATGATACTCATTATAATAGAGTCGATTTAACTAAATAGTAGACACCTACTCATATCGGGGTATATTTCCTCAAACAATCGGTAGTAGATTTCATCGCTAAAAGTGCAAGATTAACCCATAATCTCCACCCATCAACATATAATAGTCAAGACCTCAGTAATCATTTAATAAGTTATTTCCAAAGTTGTAATCATATGAGTCGCTCCTTCTAAAATCTTGATAGCAATCTCAATTTCCCATAATCATAAGGTCCTTAATTATTCCAGGATAAATGTGCACATCTCATATACTTTATATAGAATACTATTATCCGTCTCCTCCGAAATTAATCAATACTTAATACTCAATAACTAAGTCAAAATCAAATTTATATATCATGTGAGTGCCAAGATCACCATAATATTCCGAATACTCACAGATAATCATTATCCCAAATTTAATTCACAAATGAGATATCATAATTAAAAAATATTTAGTGACAATATCCAGTTGAGGCCCTATAATCGTCATATCCTTGACGTATCTTATCCACGATACCAAACAACAAGTCAAATTTTCTTATTTAAGCTCGTAGGAGTATTTAGAACGAATAACTTAATGGCACATCATCGGTAAATCATACTTAGGGATTCCCACACAATCATTCTCTAAAGTAATATCATTAGGCATCTAACTTCTATAACATATCATATCACCCAATTATATACTGTCAAGTGATAACCTTCTATCCTTCAACTCTCATCATAATGGGGCATTATAGCCTTCAAATCAAGAAATTTCTAAATCACCTACATCCAAAATGAGGCATATCCATTAATGTAAAATTTGAATACACCCATGAAGTACAACACTAGTAATACCGAGTCAAAGATACATAAAACAAAATACAATTGAATCTAATACAACAGAAAGCAAGGTACATCATGGTGGAAAAACGTCTCGATAACGAAAAAGCACAAACCGACAATCAAGCTAGCTAATCGGTGAGATCGCCATCATCGCCGCCGCAGCCTATGTCCATAATCGGGGTTGGGTCGGGTGAGGTGGCGCCTCAACCCTCGGGCCAATCCACGAAGTCCAACCATCGCTCGAATCCCGAGCCTCATCGAGTGGAGCGCCTCGAGTGCCTCCCGCTCTCCAATGTCGATCGGATCCTCCTCGGGATCCTTCGGTGTCAGTGCGGGCTCGCCTCGGGCGGTGGCAATGGCTCAAAGATTAGTCGCCTAAGCAGCCTCTAGTGCGGCGTCTCTCTAAGCTAGGGCCTGTGTAAGGTCCTCTATAATGTCATCTCGCTTGATTAGGGTCTCCTCCAAGCGATCGACGGTCTTCTGGGATAGTCAAGTGTCAATCTCCCATTTTCGAGACCGCCGCTTGTCCTCTTCATCTTCTCCCGCATGTTATCCAGCGCTCCCGGATACTTTGTATTTGGTCCTCCCGCGCTCTTATGGTGTTATCGCGATCCTTGATGACAAAGTGGTCGATTCGTTCTTCTCATCTTGGCTCATCGCCAAGCGCCGAGTCAGTCCCTATTTGCGTTGGCGCTCCTGGGCGATTCGTGGTCGCGTTCACTTTCCCGGTGCCAATGAATCATCAATGCCCAGTAATACCCCGCCGGCACGGGTCGAATAAATGTCCCACCAAGTAGGTGCGCGGCTCCATCCCGACCAAACAAAACTAAGGTGGATCGTCAAAGGCAAAGGAAAGATAAGAAGAGAATAAGGAAGAATGAATAAGGGAAATCAGTCAAGAATCAACTAAGTCAAGACAAGTATGATTATGAAATCTCAAAGTATGCGTTCTAACTTAGTTCAAATATCAATAAGACGGTTCTATGCCAATTTGAAATTGATTTCACACTTAATTGGTCAAGTCGCAGATTACCTAAAACACGGCCGAGGGTCCTATCCCGGGTCGGCTCGGTGTAAGTTTCCATTTTACTAGCCGAGCTCGATACCACTCTAATCGTCACGCCCCAAACGGGACGCGACGAACGACTCCACAACTTAAATACAATAACCAAATAGTCGACAAATATCAACGAGAACCCAATGAAACAGAGTCTTAATAGCAGCGGAATAAATAACAAGTACAAGTTACAACTTAAGTTCCAACAAAATCCAAATACATCCAACATAATAACCTGAATAAGTTTACAGGCCAAAACTAAAACAAAATGTAAAGTACAATATCCAAATCTTAATCGTCAAAGGGTCCTATGCCCTTAAATTACAGTCGAAGAGAGAAAAGAGTAGCAGGATCAACGGGAGTCCAACATCAATAGAAGTACATGAAATAAGAATGATCATCAGTAAAAAGGTGCAAGATCGACAGGCAGGGCGAGGGTCATCAATCTGTGGCCGGTTCGAAATCTTAAATACGATCCCCATCTAAAGGTTAGAAAACGGTGGGGATGAGACAGAAAATCTCGGTGGATGGGGTGATCGTGTGCAAGTGTGGCGCAATATAGTTAATGTGAGAAAACATTATATGAAAACACGTGAGTATGATGCATGGATTCACACACGATTCATAAGCGTTGTGATAAAATATTTAAATAATATACTTATACGATTCAAGAAAAAACAGTTCATGGTCACACAGGCACTATGTGATTGGTCAAGACAGCGGTAGGATTGCGTGCGGAAGTGTAACGCCAATCCCATGCAAGGCAATTAATGGTTCCGCACGGTTTGTAGCGCCAACCAATGCAACAGGTAGCGATTGCGTGCGGAAATATATCACCAACCAAAACGGGTCCGATAACTCTGAATCGTGTGGATCGCAGCAATTCCTTCGTTCTTCCATGTAACTCCCTAGTTAGTATGGTCCTGCATCGCACCTTATCGCTCCGTAGGCAAAGACAAAATCCATGGAGCTTGCAAGGCTCGGATCCGTCATAATCATGATTATACCAAGTACTACGACCCGCTTCCCCTTGGACAAACTCCGTCCCTCGGTTGCGGGATTAGAACGATGGGGCCGGAAGAGTGGAATAGCAGCCGAGCTGCCGGTTCCATCCCCGACGTATCCATTCCGAGTCGTGAGCTCGACACACCAAGTTGACTCGGCAAGAAAGTAATTACATGTACAGCATCAACGGCGCAAAATGAAGTATTATTGATTCGGGAAGCAAATTTAGAAAGATTTTTTTTTGAAAACGCGAGTGGCAATTATGGCGTTGGTGGAGTATTTGGATGAAGATGATCATCGGAAGGATAAGCAATCTTCGATATCTTGAAAGATTAGGTGGAACATGAGTCTCGTTATAGATTCAAAATCGCAAAGCGCGGGAAGTCGCTCATGGTCGGGTATTAATCGGTCAAATTGATCCGCTGCAAGTTAAGGGTTTTTGGGAAAGTAAAATATTTTAATTAAAACTCCAAGTCAGAGGTTCCAGGGCTATTTTAGTAAAAGAGAAAATAATTTGAGTTAGGTCCTTTATAAAAGAAAAATTGTAATTTAGCCCCGTTTTGTAAAAACTAACACTTTTGGGGTTAAAAATTGAACAAATAAATATCCCGACCTTGGAAAATTAAGAGGTCAGTTCCTAAATTCTCCAAATTGTCCAGAGATTCAGGTTTTTAAAGTTTTGAGGTCGAGTTTTTATAAAATTCTCACATTGGCCCCAAATTTGTAAAAATTGCCAATTCGGACCTTAAGTTTTAAAAATTCAGAACTCACAAACCGGAAGGGCTTTTAATGTGATTCCAGTTGGAAAATGTCACTAAGGTTAGTAGGATATTGGGACAAAATCAGTTTTTAAAAGCAATATGTGTAGGTCCTTTAACTTTTATTTTCTTGTAATTTAGTCCACCAACTTTCCATTTTTACATTTTTAAGTCCAAAATTGAAATTTAATCAATTATGCTCGACTTATCCAGGTTATAAATCATCCAAAACATGGATTTTAAAGATCATACACATGCATGTCCAATACATACAAGAATTCATCAATTAGAACATTAAAGTGTACATGCATGCACCTAAAATTCAATAAATAACAATTTTGAGCAACTCTTGAGAATTTTCATGATTTGATATATAAAATTGACATGCAATACATAGATTATATATCTCAAGGCTCATGATAAAAATTCTACATGCATTTTAATAAAAATACCTAGAAGTTGGAAAGTATTTTTCCACCCACCTTAAAATGGAAGGTTGTGAAATAAAAAGGGAAAATTTCACAACTTTGGATGAGGTCACTTAGGTCAGCCCCTAAGTCAAGAAATATCAAAAATTTGGAGTTAGAAAAATGAGAGAAAAATTAAGGAGAAAAGAAGGAAATAAGAAAATTGGAAAGATTACACTTTACCTTGTGTAGTAGGTGTTTTGAAACTAGTTGAAGCTTCAAATTTGGAAATTTTGGTTCAACTCCAAAATCACCTAAGGTCAGCCCCTATTTCTCAAAAATGAAAAAGGGGTGTTAAAATTTGAAAAAAAAAAGAAAGAAGAGGAAAGAAGGGTTCTAGTGTCCAATTCTTACCTTGTAGTCCAATTCTCTACTAGTTCTTCTTCGTGTCTTCTAAAATTCACCACCATGCATGCATGTCTCCAAGTGGTCTTCTAAGTACCTCAAAATCCAAAATATAACTTAAGTTAAAAGAAGAAGGTGATGAGTGGTAAGAATTTAAGTTGGATTGAGGAGTGAAATTTCTTACCTTAAGAAATGGGGTGTTCCAATTTTTTGAGTTTTAGTGGTAAGATTGTTTGTTTGGTTTAGATGTTTGAAGAAAGGAAGTATGTTTGATGTTAGGAAGAAGATGTTCTTGGAGTTATGAAGATGGGTTTGAAGATGTGAAGTACTTGTGTTTTAATATTTGAAGATATGAAGAAGTGGTACTTGAAGATATGAAGAACTTATGTTGAAGATTTGAAGATGTGAAGAGTTGGTGTTTGAAGGTTTGAAGATATGAATGGATTTTGTGTTTGAAGATTTGAAGATATGAATGAATTTTAGAGAGAGATTAGAGAGAAGGAGGAGAATTAGTTAGAATGTTGGATGAAATGAACAAATTTTGCCCATTTTTTGTCATGTTGGCCGTCCACATTAGATGAGAGGGAGGGGATTTTTTTGTTAAATTTTGTGTCTTGTAATTTGTCTCTTGCATGGAGACAATTTGGTAGTCAAAGGTATGGGTCAAATTGGAATGTTGAGAGGAATAAGAAGAATATTGGGAAGAATGGAATAAGTTGGGAAAAATAGTAATAAAGAATTGGTGTATAAGATGATGTGTATAATGTTTGAATTAATGATATAATTATACACAAGATGACTAATATATGGTGTAGGTGTACAAGAGTTGGATGATATTTTTATCCCAAAAATACCACCATGGCCGTCCACTATGAGGGCAATATGGTAATTCCATATATTTTTTTTTGTCCCAAATTTGATGATAATAGATGAAATATATCAATCTCCAAAATATTTAGTGATTGCCTTGATCACTTATAAGTCTCATGATCACTTAATCTAAATCAAAATCTTAATTCTATAAGGTAAAAGTCTCTAAAATAAATAGTCTCTTAAAATTCTAAGGTGACTAATAAATACAAAAATAGTAATAATGATCAATCAAGTGATCATAAATGAGGAATAGAATTAATAGTGATCATGATCACAAGTAATAAATAAAATGAAATAAAGTACAAAATATATGTATTATTAAAAATTACCCGTCAAAATGACACGGTAAAATAGTCGATCAAAAGTATAAACGACAATAAGGATCAATTAATAGCTCGGAAAAATCGGGGCTTCACAATTACGGGGCTTCTTATTATTTTCAATCCAAAATTGAATTATTTCAAGTCCAATCACGATACAATTAATCCTTCTTTCAATTCATTTGTGGCCCAAATCACCAAACCCATTTTAAAACCCATTTAATACTTACTATATATATAACTATTTCCCTATTTGGATAATACTAAATCTGAAACATTCCTTAGGTAAGAATCCTTTCTCTCCCTCACTCAACTTCCGGTAGGCTTCCCGCCCGGCAACAACCACCGCCGCCGTTGGTCGGCCACCGGCGGCGGATGTCACGCCCCAATCTACATACCCAATAAAATAGAATAGCGTCCAACAGGGTACAACCCCAAATATTGAAACTTAGGCTCAACAAGAGCTATTGTCTAAGTACAAAAACTAGAAAAAAATATAAATACAGCGGAAGTTTATAATTATAACATACAATTATAATAAAGTTGTAACTCACCTAACTATTACAAGATAATATGGTTATATTTTTCAAGCCCTGACGGATAAGCCCTTCAAGGAAAAGCTACCATGTAGAGTCAACTCTGAGCTGGAAGTCTCGTGTCAGTCTCGTCAATCTCAAAATATTCAGTCTCTGAAAAGTTTTATAAAAATCGTGGGGTGAGCTAAACGAGCTCAATGGGTTGGGGTAGAGGAATGCAATATTTGTTTAATGAAATATGAAGTGTTTCTTTGAGAAAAGCACTTAGTGTGTCTAAAAATATTTATGTATGCATGATAATGATGCACATAAGAATTATTTGTCGTGATGATCAAGAATATATTGCAATTCAATCCTGAGATATTAATGTTTAATTATATCAGTGATGCAATGCACATTGGACAACAGTTAGTCAAGTACGGTAAATATTTTGCTTTTCAAACGGTCAATAGATTTCCCAATTTTTAAAACAAATAGTGGATATCTCATTTTAAAACAAAGTATAAATAGTTAATCAATTACTTCACACCAAATAAGAAACGTAGGATCGGTGTTGATCGGACATCGATCTGTCCGTTCTCCTTGTTACTTCCAATAATATTTGGCAAGCCCCTGTCATCTTATCCCTCCCACTAGGCTCGCGTCTCTTTGGCCTGGGCTTTTACCCCGCAGATCGTCATATTCATGAATATACCGTTCTACGACCCAAGTTCTGTCGCCGTCTCCAGCCCGACCCGAAAATGGGATTAGGCATATGGGTAGTCAAACAAGGACCACAGACAGTCTGTTCGATCCATTGTCCACCCTACCCACGCCTCAATAGACTCAAACAGTCAATATTTTGTCAAAGTGACATTTATTTGTCCCAAAGGCCGAGTCAATCAGTTACAATAGTTAAAATGCAAGTGAATATAATCATGAATGATATATTTTATGTTTTCTTTTAATAAAGAAAATCATCTTGGAGGAACACAATTATAATCATGGGATAATCTTATATTGTGAATTTCATGAAAATGATGTATATCGTGAAACTGTGCAACTGTTTAATGTCATGAAGTTCATGAAATAACTAATGTCGTGAAATTTATGAAATTACAAGCAATCCTTATTTTTCTTTAGAAAAATGATAATTTGCCCACCTTTGATCGGACGATCTCCTTAACAACGTGCATAAACAAGGTGTGAGATGCAATTTGGGCAAACTTAAAACAGAACCATAAATAATAAAGATTAGCTTATGGGGTTTTTGAATAGGAAACTGATTTGGGATAAATATAAAATATATATAATATTAATGAATAAAAAAAAACTAGTTAATTATATTTTAGTTAAACACGGAATAAGTTAGATCGAACATATACGCAGAGCCACATAACTGAAGTTAGTATTTTCTATCTAAATATATACGCTCGAGATTATAAATTCTTCATTAATTATATGAAATCTAAATAAAATTAACGATCTAATTTCCTTGAACTAGGAAAAATTTAACCAAATTAAGGGATTTAACACAAGAGTTAATAATTTTACTAAATCCACCATCAAACATTGAATCATATATCCTGAGCATATTTCCAAATCTTATTCTATGAATATAAGAATTGAACATACCCCCATATAGCAAGACAATCGAAACTAATATCTACTGTTTATATCAAGTACTAATCTTCCTTTCTATTAGTAACATATAATTTCGTAATAAACTTCTCAGAGTTTTATCATCATTTTATTTCATCACATATAAACTAGGTTCAAGGAATTTCCTGTATTCCGCCACATCCAAATTCTTAGCTGAAGTAGTTTCTTGCATCTTTATTATCAAATTAGAAAAAAGGAATAAATGACTTGGGAGAATATTACCAATATGTCGTCTCTGTCCGCCAGCCGTCCTCTTCTCTTTCCTTGTCTTTCTTTTATTTTCTTTCTTTACATTTGTGATTAATTTCCTTTTGTTTCTCTTTGTAATATATGCGTGTGTATGCGTGTCTCGTGTGTATGTGGTTAAAGTGACATATTGTTAGAAGATATATCTGATCTTATCACCAAACAAATGAGGCGGTGAGGTATATTTTTATATAATATATATTGATGCCCAAGAAATTACACTTATACAATGCTTAACTAATATATACATATATTTATATAATTATATATCCTGAAAGGTAGGCAATAATGCACCCATATGATATAGATATCTACTAACTACACTTCTTAATATATATATATATATATATATATAGGATTTGTTCAAATGAGACCACCCTCCCTAGGTGAGACAGTGTGGACTCATCTTACCCATTGATCTTAAAAAATGAAGGGATGTGATTAATTCAGTTTTTTTAATATTTCCAAATTTTTGCTGATTTTAAGGGTAAGATTGTAATTGTGTAATTCAAATTAGTGGTTCGGTAGATTTTATGGTTCAAATTAGTGGTCCCATGGATTTTAAGGGTGAAATAGACACTGCCGGATTTTGTGGCGGAATTTAAGGAACTGTTGTTTTCTTTCCAAATATTTTTATTTTCAAAGATAGTTAGGGTTCTTCTTTGCATAATTAGACATCAAATAATGCATATTTAGTTATTTTGTTGCCTTTGTTTTATGAAAACAAGATATAATTGAATATAACGTCTTGCATATGCAGTTATACTACAATGCATAAATAGGTTCAATATAATGTATATTTAGTTATGAAAATGGGATGTTGCTTTTGGAAATTATAAAAATGAGATGTTACATAATGATCGCATATTTAGTTATTCCACAATGCATAGATAGTTTCAAGATAATATATAGTTAGTTGATTTTGTTGCATAATTTATGACATCTTGCATAGTTGGTTATCTTGTACTACATATTAGTTTTTTTTTACGCCGCATAGATAGTTTTGAGATAATGCATATTTAGTTGAGTTTTGTTGCATATTTAGTTTTCGAACTCACCGATCGTTATTTATACGTAATATTGCACCGATTTTTCGTGTTTTTCTCTATAATTTTGAGTTCTTCACGGTTTTTTTCTTTATTTGCGTTAATGGAGGAATGAGAGAGAGAGAGAGAGAGAAAGAGAGACGTGAGATTGGGGAAAAGGAGATGTATGAGAGAGAAATAGATTTGATTCCATTTTTGTAACTAACTTGTTATGTTATTTTACCCTACTACCCTTATATTGATTAAATTAATATTTTAATATATTTTTTATCCATTAAATCATACCCATTGATTAATAGTGGGGGATGGTTGAGATTAGTCCATTGTGTCTCACCTAGAGACATGGTCTCACTTGATCCTCCCCCTATATATATATATATATAATCATGTAAGATATGTATGTAGTTTGTTAGGTAATCCACATAATACGTATAGGCTAATTGAAACTAATAATTATACCTCAAGTACTTATCATTGTAATGCTTATACATGTAGTTCGTCTAAATATGGGGTCTTACAGCGGAAATTAACAAACCATACTTCATTCAAACCCTTTCGTTGCTCTCGTTCCAAATCCGAAGTCGGAATTTCGATTGGGTTTTCGTTCGCCGGCAAATCGCCGGTAAAGATAAAATTTCGAAACCTTTGACTCAAGATCTACAGAGATCCGACCGTTGAATTTTCACAAACCTTATACCTTTAGAAAGCCCATTCAATTAGGTTTCTAACGCCACCTTCCAATCTCAGATCGGAGCTCTAGATCGCCGTAAAATTGCCAGAGACATCTCTGAAAATCGTCTCGCGAACTCACCGGCAGCGTCATCTTTGACGCCGATTCCCGGCGATCCACGGTCCAAAATTGACGAGCCTTATACCGTTCTCTTTGTCTCTTCAAGGGCTTGAATCCCACCAATCAATTTCATGATCGGAGTTCGTTTCCATCGATTCGGAGTTGGAAGTTGACGAATTTTAGCTTGTTTTAGTTCTTTTTCCAACAATATTTCCATCTTCATCTTCCTCCATCTTCTCTCCCTCCCTTCCCTCTCTCCTTCCTCTCTCTTCTCTCTCTCTGCGCCGAGGTGTGTGTGTAGGTGGTGTGTGTGCGTGTGTGTGTACGTGTAGGTGGTGTGTGTGTGCATGTGTGTGTGTGTGTGCGTGTGTGATATAGGTGTGTAGGTGTGTGAGTTTGAGTAGGTTGAGGTGGTAGTGGCGGGAGCTCATCGCCGCCGCCACGAGCGTGTCGCGACGGGAAGAGTGGTGGAGGTGGTGTAGGGGTTAAGGGTGAGGAGTAATGGAGTATTGGGGAGGCTATTCAGAATTTGAAATTCTTTTGGACTTGGTTGTAATTTTGAAACTTGTTTGACCCCCTCCAAGTTTCATTTAGTCCTCCCATATCAACTTTCAGCTTATTATAATTTTACCCCAACTTAACTCTTGAATTCCGCAAATTAACCCCTAACCTTTTTAATTAAAATTCCTTAAGTCCTAACTTTCGTTTTTCGACCCAAAAGGGGTCAAACGAACTCCGATTGACCTCAAATTTGAACCATATTCTCGTTTTACCCTTCTCATACGCAAGGTATATTCAAAATCACCAAATTGTCCCTCAATCTTCCAACTTCAAGAAAACGAGACCCGAACATCCTTATTATTCCGTTTTGCTCCAAATTTCTTCATTTCACATCCAAATGCCCCCAAATTTTAAGGATAGATTTATCTAGCATATTTAAATTATTATATATACTTATATTTCCATTCCAGGTTTCTAAGACATGTTATGCTATTTTGTGTAGGAGACGAGATTGAGCCCGGGAACTAGGACTTGCATCCTGCACAATCATTTTGCACATCAAAAAAAAGTGGGGTTACTTTTACACTCAACCGTGTAATATTTGCTATTCAAATGCAAGTTGACTGTTTAATTAATCATGATTAGTACGTGAATCCCATGTTGCGGTTGTACCGTGCATGTTACATATTTATGTGTTGTGGTGACGATCACTTCACATTATGAGCTCGTACATATTTTAAAGTTACGGTCTGTCCGTACAAATTTCACGTATGATGCATCTCTGCTATTTGTAATTAATTACGCAGTCGCTTAAATGTACCCCACTGAGTGTATTTTCATAGCACTCACCCCACATTATATTTTCAGATTGAGGCGAAGTACGACACGAAGACTTGGGCATGATGAAATACTTTTGTAGTTCCAAAGTCCATATTTCTCTCTTTCTTAAACTTTGAACTCATAAACCGATGTCTGTAAATAAGTTTTCCTTTGTTTACTGTTGAGATGAGCTGTGACTCATCTACTTATATAATGCTTCCCCTGTATTTTGTGTGTGAAGCCCCGATTTTTCCGAGCATATAATTGATTCTTATTGTCGTCTATGTATTTGATCGACTATTTTATCGCGTCACTTTGACGGGTAATTATTAATAATATATATATTTTGTATTTTATTTCATTTTATTTAATTGCTTGTGATCATGATCTTTATTAATTCTATTTCACATTTATGATCACTTGATTGATCATTATTACTATTTTTGTATTTATTAGTCACCTTAGAATTTTAAGAGACTATTTATTTTAGAGACCTTTACCTTATAGAATTAAGATTTTTATTTAGTATAAGTGATCATGAGACTTATAAGTGATCAAGGAAATCACTAATTATTTTGGAGATTGATATATTTCATCTATTATCATCCAATTTGGGACAAAAAAATATATGGAATTACCATAGTACCCCTATAGTGGACGGCCATGGTGATGATTTTTGGAGTAGAAATATCATCCAACTCTTGTACACTTACACCTTATATTAGTCATCTTGTGTATAATTATACCATTAATTCAAACATTATACACATCATCTCATACATCAATTCTTTATCATTAAATTCCCCAACATATTCTATTCTTCCCAACATTCTTCTTATTCCTCTCAACATTCCAATTTGACCCATACCTTTGACTACCAAATTGTCTCCATGCAAGAGACAAATTACAAGACACAAAATTGAACAAAAATTTTCTCCTTTCTCTCCCCTACCACACGGCCACAAAGCCATTTTCACAAAATTTGGTTCAAAATTTCATCCAACACATATTGATCTTCCAACTAATTCTCCTCCTTCTCTCTAACCTCTCTCTAAAATTCATTCACATCTTCAAATCTTCAAACACAAAATCATTCACATCTTCAAACCTTCAAACACCAACTCTTCACATCTTCAAATCTTCAAACACAAGTTCTTCATATCTTCAAGTATCACTTCTTCACATCTTCAAGTCCTTCACATCTTCAAACCCATCTTCATATCTTCAAGAACATCTTCTTCCTAACATCAAACATACTTTCTTTCTTCAAACATCTAAACCAAAACAAACAATCTTACCACTTAAACACCAAAATTTCGAACACCCCTATTTCAAGGTAAGAAATTTCACTCCTCAATTCAACTTAAATTCTTACTACTCATCACCTTCTCCTCTTAACTTAAGGTTATATTTTTGATTTTGAGGTACTTAGAAGACCACTTGAAGACATGCATGCATGGTGGTGAAACTTGAAGACTTGAAGAAGAACTAGTAGAGAAATTTGGACTACAAGGTAAGAATCGGACACTAGAGCCCTTCTTTCTTCTTCTTCCTATTTTTTTTTTCAAATTTTAACACCCCTTTTTCATTTTTGAGAAATAGGGGCTGACCTTAGGTGATTTTGGAGTTAAACCAAAATTTCCAAATTTGAAGCTTCAACTAGTTTCAAATCACCTACTACACAAGGTAAAGTTTAGTCTTTCCAATTTTTTTTATCTCCTTCTATTCTCTTTACTTTTTCTCTCATTTTTCTAACTCCAAATTTTTTATATTTCTTGACTTAGGGGCTGACCTAAGTGACCTCATCCAAAGTTGAGAAATTTTCCAATTTAAGGTGGGTGGAAAAATACTTTCCAACTTCTAGGTATTTTTATTAAAATGCGTGTAGAATTTTGATCATGAGCCCTTGAGATATATAATCTATGTATTGCATGTCAATTTTATGTATCAAATCATGAAAATTCTCAAGAGTTGCTCAAAATTGCTATTTATTGAATTTTAGGTGCATGCATGTACAATTTAATGTTCTATTTGATGAATTCTTGTATGAATTGGACATGCATGTGTATGATCTTTGAAATCCATATTTTGGATGACTTATAACCTGGAAAAGTCGAGCATAATTGATTAAATTTCAATTTTGGACTTAAAAATGTAAAAATGGAAAGTTGGTGGACTAAATTGCAAGAAAATGAAAGTTAAAGGACCCCTCTGCAAATTTCGATTTTTGGGACTGTACTCAGGTTCAAAAATGACTTTTGGACATTTTAATAAAGTTTTAAGAGTTTTAAGATAAATAAAATCAACCTTTAAAAGTCCAAGGACTAGATTGTAAAATTTTAAAAGTTTAAGGGCTACTTTGCAAATTTTGAAACTGTACCAGACCTTAATTTTAAAATTTGAAATTTTTACTCTTACGGTACTGGAAATGACATATTTTAAATGTATTCCAAAAATCCAAGTGTTTAGGGCTTGGAAAGTAATTTTCTAAAATTGAGGGACTAAAGTATAAAAGACTAAACTTGAGGACCCAAATGAAATTTCCAGGACTTATGCAGCCCATGCACCTGGAAATACTAATTTAACTATAACTTAATTATATTTTGGAGCCAAGGTTCAAATTTCATAACAATTGGACCCCTAAAAGCCTTAAGGGCAAATATTTCAAAATCGGACAAAAATAAGATTTTCAAAAGTTAAAGGACCTACACTTATTTCTTTTAAAAACTGCTTTTGTCCCAATATCCCACTAACCTTAGTGACATTTTCCAACTGGAATCACATTAAAAGCCTTTCCGTTGTGAGTTCGATTATCTTAAACTTAAGGTCCGAAATGACAATTTTAACAAATTTGGGGCCAATGTGTGAATTTTATAAAAACTCGACCTCAAAACTTTAAAAACCTGAATCTCTGAACAATTTGGAGAATTTAGGAACTGACCTCATAATTTTTCAAGGTCGGGATATTTATTTATTCAATTTTTAACCCCAAAAGTTTTGGTTTTTACAAAATGGGGCTAAATTGAAATTTTTCTTTTATAAAGGACCTAACTCAAATTATTTTCCCTTTTGCCAAAATAGCCCTGGACATTCTGACTTGGATATTTAATTAAAGTATTTTAGTTTCTCAAAAACCCTTGACCTATCGGACTGATTCGACCGATTAATACCCGATCGCGGGGCGACTTCCTCGTCTTGCAGTTTTGAATCTATAACGGGACTTATGTTCCACCTAATCAAGATATCGAAGATTGCTTATCCTTCTGATAATCATCTTCATCCAAATAAATCCACCAACGCCATATTGCTACTCGTGAATTTTCAAAATTTTCCTGAACTGCTTCCCTAAATCAATCATACTGATGTCTCGGTTGATCGCTTATACTTGTATTTACTTTCCCTGCCGAAGTCAACTTGGTGTGTCGAGCTCATAGTCGAATGGATACATCGGGGGATGGAAGGGCAGCTCGGGCTGCTATTCTACTCTTCCGCCCCATCGCCCTAATCCCGCAACCGAGGGACCCGAGTGCCCAAGGGAAGCGGGTCGTAGTACTTGAGGTATAATCATGATTATGACAGATCCGAGCTTACAAGCTCCATTGTAGATTTTGTCTTTGCCTATGGAGCGATAAGGTGACCGGTCTTCGACCATCCTCGCACGGGAGTTACAAGGAAGAACGAAGGAATCGTTATCGATCCACACGATTCCGGAGTTATCGGACCCGTTTGGTTGGCGCTACAAATCCGGCAAGAATCGCTACTTGTTTTGCATTGGTTAGCGCTACAAATCCGTCTGAAACCATTATTTGCCTTGCATGGGTTTGGTGTTACATTTCCGCACGCAATCCTACTGTCTTGATGAATCACATAGTGCTGTGTGACCACGAATGTTTTCTCAAATCGTATAAGTATATTACTTAAATATATTTATCACGACGCTTGTGGATCAGTGTGAGATTTCATGCATCATACTCACGCGTTTTCATATAAGCTGTTTTTCGCATTAAATATATATATCGCCACACTTGCACACGATCACCCATCCACTCGAGATTTTTGTCTCATCCCCACCTCGTTTTCTAACCTTTAGATGAGGACTTCGTTGAAGATCTTTGAACCGACCATGGATTGAGCCCTTGTACTCCGCTTGTTGGACTTACTACTTCTGTTGTTGTTGTTGATGGACTCGTTTCTTGTTATTGTTGTTGGACTATTTTATTTTCTTTTCATTTGATGTACGTAATTGAAGGGTGTAGGACCCTTTGACTTGTAAGTTGTTACTTTTAGATCATATCGGGATGTAATTTGGATTATGGATATTGTGGACTCGTAAGTTGTAATTTGTACTTGTTCTTTATTCGCCGCTATTTATTGACTCGTTTCATTGGGTTCTTGATGATATTCGCCTAGATTGTTTGGTTATTTGTATTTAAGTTGTGGATCATCGCCGCATCCCGTTGGGGCGTGACATTGTGAATTGGGCTAACCCTTTGTGATCGTGGTTATTTGATGTTGGTTTGAAATGCTCTGTCGATGTTGAAAGTTATTTAAAGTTAGGTACCCACTAATGTAGCGTTATAAGCCCAAAACTACAATTTTCGAATTTGGGCGCTACAAAATGGGTCCGATTAACTCAGTGTGTGGATGGACAACAATTCATTCGTTCTTCCTTATAACTCCCGAGCAAGATGGTCTGACTGTCACCTTATCGCTCTAGGCAAAGACAAAATCCACAAAGTGGAGCTAGCAAGGCTCGGATTTGTCATAATCATGATTATACCTCAAGTACTACGACCGGTTCCCTTGGACAAACTCCGTCCCTCGATTTGCGGGATTAGAGCGATGGGGCGAAAGAGTGGAATAGCAGCCGAGCTGCCGGTTCCATCCCGACGTATCCATTCCGATGTGAGCTCGACACACCAAGTTGACTCGAGCGGAAAGTAAATACAAGTTGGTGTAGTCAACAGGCGATGAGTATTATTGATTCGGGGAAGCGATTCAGAAAATTTTCGAAAAACGCGAGTGGCAATTATGGCATTGGTGGAGTTACTTGGATGAAGATGATTATCGGAAGGATAAGCAATCTTCGATATCTTAAAAGATTATGTGGAACATAAGTCCCGTTATTGATTCAAAATCGCAAGACGAGGAAGTCGCAGCGATCGGGTATTGTCGGTCAAGATGATCCGATAAGTCAAGGGGTTTTTGAGAAAATAAAATATTTTAATTAATAATTAAAGTCAGAGGGTTCAGGGCTGTTTTAGTAAAAGGAAAATAATTTGAGTTAGGTCCTTGATAAAAAGAAAATTTACAATTAGCCCCATTTTGTAAAAACCAATACTTTTGTGGTTAAACATTGAATAAATAAATATCCTGACCTTGAAAAATTATGAGGTCAGTTCCTAAATTCTCTAAATTGTTCAGAGATTCAGGTTTTTAAAGTTTTGAGGTCGAGTTTTCATAAAATTCTCACATTGGCCCCAAATTTGTAAAAATTGTCATTTCGGGCCCTTAGTTTAAAATAATTGGAACTCACAAACCGGAAGGGCTTTTAGTGTGATTCCAGTTGGAAAATGTCACTAAGGTTAGTAGGGTATTGGGACAAAAGCAGTTTTAAAAAGAAATAAGTGTAGGTCCTTTAACCTTTGAAAATCTCATTTTTGTCCCATTTTGAAATAATTGCCTTTAAGGCTTTTAGGGGTCCAATTGTTATGAAATTTGAACCTTGGGTCCAAAATATAATTATGTTATAGTTAAATTAGTAATTCCAGGTACATGGGCTGTATAAATCCTGAAAATTTCATTTGGGTCCTCAAGTTTAATCTTTTACAATTTAGTCCCTCAATTTTAGTAAAATTACTTTCCAAGCTCCAAACACTTGGATTTTTGGAATACATTTAAAATATGTCATTTCCAGTCCCTTAAGAGTGAAAATTTGAAATTTTGAAAGTAAGGTCTGGTACAGTTTCAGAAATTGCAAAGTAGCCCTTAAACTTCTAAAATTTTACAATCTAGTCCTTGAACTTTTAAAGGTTGATTTTATTATCTTAAAACTCTTAAAACTTTATTAAAATGTCCAAAAGTCATTTTTGAACCTGAGTACAGTCCCAAAATTCGAAATTTGCAGAGGGGTCCCTTATGTTTTATTTTCTTGCAATTAGGTCCACCAACTTTCCATTTTTGCATTTTAAGTCTAAAAATTGAAATTTAATCAATTATGCTCGACTTTTCCAGGTTATAAGTCATACAAAACATGGATTTCAAGGATCATACACATGCATGTTCATTTCATACAAGAATTCATCAAATAGAGCATTAAATTGTACATGCATGCACCTAAATTTCAATAAATAGCATTTTTTAGCAACATGAAATTTCACAACTTGATACATAATATTAACATGAAATACATAAAACATACATATCTCAAGTGCTCATGATCAAAACACTACATGCATTTAACAAAATCTCTATAAGTTGAAAGCATTTTTCCACCCACCTTAAATTTGGAGAGTTGTGAAATAAAAGGATAAATTTCACAACTTGGTATAAGGTCACTTAGGTCAGCCCTAAGTCAAGAAATATCAAAAATTTAGAGTTAGAAAAATGAGTGGAAAATTAAGAAGAAAAAGAAGAAGCTAAGAAAATTGGAAATACTACAATTTACCTTGTGTAGTAAGTGATTTGGAACTAGTTGAAGCTTCAAATTTGGGATTTTTGATTCACCTTCAAAATCACCTAAGATCAGCCCCTATTTCTCAAAAATGAAAAAGGGGTGTTAAAATTTGAAGAAAATAGGAAGGAGAAGAGAGAAGGGCTCTAGTGTCCAAATCTTACATTGTAGTCCAATTTCTCTGAAAATACTCTTCAAGTCTTCTAAATTGATCCTCATACATGCATGTCTTCAAGTAGTCTTCTAAGTACCTCAAATCAAAATTTCAAACTTAAATTAAGAAGAGAAGGTAATGAGTAGTAAGATATCAAGTTGAATTGAGGAATGAAATTTCTTACCTTTGAGATAGGGGGTTCGAATTTTATGGTTTTAAGTAGGAAGAATGTTTGTTTTGGTTTAGATGTTTGAAGAAAGGAGGAGTGTTTGATGATAGAAAGAAGGTGTTCTTGAAGGTATGAAGGTATGCTTGAAGATGTGAAGGTCTTGTGTTTGAAGATATGAAGATGTGAAGGAATGGTACTTGAAGGTTTGAAGATATGAAGAACTTGTGTTTGAAGATTTGATGATGTGAATGATTTTTCGAGAGAGATTAGACAGAAGGAGGAGAATTTGCTTGAGAGATGAAGGTGTTGGGTGAAAAATGAACTTTTTTGTAAAATTTTGGCCTAATGGCCGATTGCTTAGGGAGAGAGGGAGAGGAGAAATATTTTATTTAATTTGTGTCTTGAATTTTGCTTCTTGCATGGGAGACAAAATGCAAGTCAAAGTATGGGCTTGAATGGTGTTGGGGAATATTGAGGAGAATGTTGGTTAAGTGGAAGAATGCTGGGAAAAATAGTAATAAAGAATTGATGTATAAGATAATGTGTATAATGTTTGAATTAATGGTGTAATTATACACAAGATGATGACTAATATAAGGTGTAAGTGTACAAGAGTTGGGAGATATTTCTACACCAAAAATCTCATCATTGCCGTCCACTATAGGGGTATTATGGTAATTCCATATATTTTTTTTGTCCCAAATTTGATGATAATAGATGAATAATATCAATCTCCAAAATAATTAGTGATTTCCTTGATCACTTATAAGTCTCAAAATCACTTATACTAAATCAAATTCTTAATTCTATAAGGTAAAAGTCTCTAAAATAAATAGTCTCTTAAAATTCTAAGGTGACTAATAAATACAAAAATAGTAATAATGATCAATCAAGTGATCATAAATGCGAAATAGAATTAGTAAATGATCATGATCATAAGTAATAAATAAAAATGAAATTAAATGCACTTATATATTATTAATATTTACCCATCAAAGTGACGCGGTAAAATAGTCGATCAAATACATAGACGACAAAAAGATCAATTACATGCTCGGAAAAATTGGGGCTTCACATCCTCCCATCCTTAAAAGAATTTGGTCCCCAAATTCTCTTGAAATAGTTACGAATATTGATTCGTCATGTCTTCTTCCATCTCCCACGTTGCGTCTTCGTCTCGGTTGTGGTTATGCTACACCACTTTAACCATCGGAATCTTTCTCTTACGCAACTGGCGTATTTGCTGATCATTGATCCAGATCGGCCTCTCAGTGTAGGATAAATTTTCCATTAGAGGAGGAGTATCACGAGTGATGATATGTTCGGGATGTGGTTGATACTTTCTTCAATCTCGATATGTGGAATACATCGTGCATTCGCATATGGTCGGTAACTCGAGTCGGTAGGCTAGCGATGAGAATCCGATCCACGAAGGATCAGAACAACACCAAATGCAAGTTATCTCGCGTTCTTGAAAGACTATGTAATTGAGTTCTTGAGTTCTTGTATTTGTTTATCATAGATTAGGTGTTTATTTTCGTTATTTTGAGTCATTTGAGTGGCTAAGTTTATGTTAGAGGCCAAGTATATTGAGTTTAGAGTCATGTTAGTTAGTCATGGGTCGAAAGGAAGCATTGACGATCGAAGAACAAGAGATTGCATTCAAAAGCGTCCAAGCGCGTCCACGATTTCAGCACTGGCGGGGTTTAGTATATTGGCCATAACTTTCTCTACAAAATTGATATTGAGGTGATTCAAGATGCTATGGAAAGCTAAGATAAAGGGCTACAACGTTCATGAAGACCCCAGGAGCTAAGTCGGACTCGAACGGACGAAACAGAGGCCAACACGGCCTTGCCGTGTTGACAAGCACGGCCGTGCTCGCAACAAGTCGATTTTTGGCTCCGATTACGGCAGGAACACGGCATGGCGTGTCCCATGACACGGCCGTGTAAGAGGCGCGTTTTTGAGTTTTGACCCGTTTTTATTTCTTTTTTTCGATTTTTAAGTTGTTTCCTAGTTGGTTTTAGGTTTATTTTGGTTTAAGGTTTGTTTTGAGTCGCTTTATATAAGGCAAACACTTGTTTATTTTTCATAACAACTTTGATTATTGAATATTGAATTAAGATTATTCTCTCCAACCACTGTGGGTTTTTTCCAAAGCTTCAAGATTGTTCATCTTGTTGCAAATTTCGACTCATCGGCGAACTTACACATTCGTTTGTGGTATCTTAGCGTGCAGGGTTCTGCTTTGCTAAGAAAGCGGGTCGAGAGTTTCCACCATCTTTAACCGAACTAGTGAAGATCTTGGGTTAAAAACATATTGTTGTTGGGTCGTATGCACAGATTGTTCTGCCGGTTCACATCGATTTAATCGTCAGCCATCTAGGAAGGTTAAATTTATCCTTGTTCTCTTTTATCTTTGTTAATTTCAGATTTTCTTATAAACCCTAGTTCTTCAAGGGTTACCAAAAAAAAAATCGAAATTCAAAAAAAAAAATGAGAGAGTTGATTTTTGTGATTTGTTGGGAGCGTCAGATTGTGAGTTGAGTGATACACGAGCGTATACACGTGAGGGAGTGATTTAAACATGGCCGAAGAAAACCGACAACCATTGGAGAAGTTTGATATGGAGGCACCTGCAAGCCTCATGAAGAAAGTAATGATCGAAACATACGGGGATCCCAGGGAGGCGCCGAAAATAGAGGAGCTTGCTACTAGGGTGCGGAGGCCTAGGAGGTTCGAATTGGAGGAGTGCGCAGATGAGATTGACAATTTTGATTCCGAAAGGGAGCAAAATTACAATCCCGGCAGAGGTCGGCACGGAAATAGGGGTGATAGGGGATGTGAGAATGGCAACTTGAGTAACATCAAAATGCGAATCCCCTCGTTCCATGGAAAGAGTGATCCAGGACGCCTATTTGGATTGGGAGAGGAAAATCGAGAATGTGTTCGATTGCCAAAATTATTCGGAAATTGAAAAAGTGAAATTGGCATCAACCGAGTTCTCGGATTATGCAAGTGTGTGGTGGGATCAATTAATGGTCTCAAGGAGGAGAAGCGGCGGCGGTCGGTTTCTACATGGGAGAGATGAGGAGTTTGATGCAACGTTGTTTTGTTCCAAATCACTATTATAGGGGCGTCTATCAAAGGTTGCAAGAGGTTGACACACGATCGAAGCGTAGAGGATTATCATAAGGAGATGGAGATGTTGATGGCAAGGGCTAACATAGAGGAGGACCGGGGAGGTTACGATGGCGAGGTTCATTGCGGATTAAATACTCCTATAGCGGGATGTCGTCGACTTACATCATTGTGTCGATCTTGAGGAGATGGTGCACATGGCGGTGAAAAGTGAGCGGCGGCTCAAGAGGAGGGGATTTACGGCAAAATCCCAACACTAGCACCCGATCTTGGGGTTCGAATACTCATGCGATGGATGATGCGTTTTTCTAGCTACCGCCAAAGTTGTGGAGAACAAGGCAGGTCCCGGACAAAACAAAACCATCGAGGTAAATTTGATCCTTCTACTTCACGCACTAGGGACATTGAGTGATTTAAATGTCATGGGAGGGGTCATAGAGCTAGCGAATGTCCGAATAGAAGAGTGATGGTAATTTGGGCTAATGGTGATGTGAGTGCGAAAGTGAGGATGATCATGATAATCCGGAATTAGAGGAGGGTCTAGAGGTAGTTAAGCCGATGAAGGGCGTGTGTTATCACTAGTGTCGCGTAGAGTTTTGAATATGCAACCAAAGCTAATTGATCATGAGCGGCGAGAAAATATTTTCACACTAGATGCTTAGTTAAGGATAAAGTGTGTAGTATGATCATTGATGGAGGTAGTTGTACAAACGTGGCTAGTGAGAAATTGGCCTAGAAGTTGAAAGCATTTTCCACCCACCTTAAATTTGGAGAGTTGTGAAATAAAAGGATAAATCTTACAACTTGATATGAGGTCACTTAGGTCAGCCCTAAGTCAAGAAATATCAAAAATTTAGAGTTAGAAAAATGAGTGAAAAATTAAGATGAAAAAGAAGAAGATAAGAAAATTGAAAATACTACAATTTACCTTGTGTAGTAAGTGATTTGGAACTAGTTGAAGCTTCAAATTTGGGATTTTTGATTCACCTTCAAAATCACCTAAGGTCAGCCCCTATTTCTCAAAAAATAAAAAAGGGGGTGTTAAAATTTGAAGAAACTAGGAAGGAGAAGAGAGAAGGGCTCTAGTGTCCAAATCTTACCTTGTAGTCCAATTTCTCTAAAAATTACTCTTCAAGTCTTCTAAATTGATCCCCATGCATGCATGTCTTCAAGTAGTCTTCTAAGTACCTCAAATCAAAATTTCAAACATAAATTAAGAAGAGAAGGTAATGAGTAGTAATATATCAAGTTGAATTGAGGAATGAAATTTCTTTCCTTTGAGATAGGGGATCGAATTTTATGGTTTTAAGTAGGAAGAATGTTTGTTTTGGTTTAGATGTTTGAAGAAAGAAGGAGTGTTTGATGATAGGAAGAAGGTGTTCTTGAAGGTATGAAGGTATGCTTGAAGATGTGAAGGTCTTGTGTTTGAAGATATGAAGATGTGAATGAATGGTACTTGAAGGTTTGAAGATATGAAGAACTCGTAATGCGAAGATTTGAAGATGTGAATGATTTTTAGAGAGAAATTAGAGAGAAGAAGGAGAATTTGCTTGGGAGATGAAGGTGTTGGGTGAAAAATGATTTTTTTGTAAAAGTTTGCTTTAATGGCCGATTGCTTAGGGAGAGAGGGAGAGGAGTTTTTTGTTTAATTTGTGTCTTGAATTTTGCTTCTTGCATGGGAGATAAAATGCAAGTCAAAGTTTGGGCTTGAATGGTGTTGGGGAATATTGAGGAGAATGTTGGTTAAGTGGAAGAATGTTGGGAAAAATAGTAATAAAGAATTGATGTATAAGATAATGTGTATAATGTTTGAATTAATGGTGTAATTATACACAAGATGACTAATATAAGGTGTAAGTGTACAAGAGTTGGGAGATATTTCTACACCAAAATCTCATCATTGCCATCCACTATAGGGGTATTATGGTAATTCCATATATATTTGTTTGTCCCAAATTTGATGATAATAGATGAATAATATCAATCTCCAAAATAATTTGTGATTTCCTTGATCACTTATAAGTCTCAAAAACACTTATACTAAATCAAATTCTTAATTCTATAAGGTAAAGGTCTCTAAAATAAATAGTCTCTTAAAATTCTAAGGTGACTAATAAATACAAAAGAGTAATAATGATCAATCAGTGATCATAAATGCGAAATAAATTAGTAAATGATCAT